>JACEVL010000543.1:310000-367944 GCA_020284085.1 Aporrectodea caliginosa | reverse complement strand
AATTGAGGGAGGAAGAGCGAAATGGAGGAAAGGGGAGGAAGAGAGCGAAATGGAGGAAAGGGAGGAAAGAGCGAAATGGAGTGAAAGGGAGGAAGAGCGAAATGGAGGAAAGGGAGGTAGAGCGAAATGGAGGAAAGGGAGGAAGAGCGAAATGGAGGAAAGGGAGGAAGAGCGAAATGGAGGAAAGGGAGGAAGAGTGAAATGGAGGAAAGGGAGGAAGAGCGAAATGGAGGAAAGGGAGGAAGAGCGAAATGGAGGAAAGGGAGGAAGAGCGAAATGGAGGAAAGGGAGGAAGAGAGCGAAATGGAGGAAAGGGAGGAAGAGCGAAATGGAGGAAAGGGAGGAAGAGCGAAATGGAGGAAAGGGAGGAAGAGCGAATTGGAGGAAAGGGGAGGAAGAGCGAAATGGAGGAAAGGGAGGAAGAGCGAATTGGAGGAAAGGGAGGAAGAGCGAAATGGAGGAAAGGGAGGAAGAGCGAATTGGAGGAAAGGGAGGAAGAGCGAAATGGAGGAAAGGGAGGAAGAGCGAATTGGAGGAAAGGGAGGAAGAGCGAATTGGAGGAAAGGGAGGAAGAGCGAATTGGAGGAAAGGGAGGAAGAGCGAATTGGAGGAAAGGGAGGAAGAGCGAATTGGAGGAAAGGGAGGAAGAGCGAATTGGAGGAAAGGGAGGAAGAGCGAATTGGAGGAAAGGGAGGAAGAGCGAATTGGAGGAAAGGGAGGAAGAGCGAATTGGAGGAAAGGGAGGAAGAGCGAATTGGAGGAAAGGGAGGAAGAGCGAATTGGAGGAAAGGGAGGAAGAGCGAATTGGAGGAAAGGGAGGAAGAGCGAATTGGAGGAAAGGGAGGAAGAGCGAATTGGAGGAAAGGGAGGAAGAGCGAATTGGAGGAAAGGGAGGAAGAGCGAATTGGAGGAAAGGGAGGAAGAGCGAATTGAGGAAAGGGAGGAAGAGCGAATTGGAGGGAAAGGGAGGAAGAGCGAAATGGAGGAAAGGGAGGAAGAGCGAATTGGAGGAAAGGGAGGAAGAGCGAATTGGAGGAAAGGGAGGAAGAGAGCGAAATGGAGGAAAGGGAGGAAGAGCGAATTGGAGGAAAGGGAGGAAGAGCGAATTGGAGGAAAGGGAGGAAGAGCGAATTGAGGAAAGGGAGGAAGAGCGAAATGGAGGAAAGGGAGGAAGAGCGAAATGGAGGAAAGGGAGGAAGAGCGAAATGGAGGAAAGGGAGGAAGAGCGAATTGGAGGAAAGGGAGGAAGAGCGAAATGGAGGAAAGGGAGGAAGAGCGAATTGGAGGAAAGGGAGGAAGAGCGAATTGGAGGAAAGGGAGGAAGAGCGAAATGGAGGAAAGGGAGGAAGAGCGAAATGGAGGAAAGGGAGGAAGAGCGAAATGGAGGAAAGGGAGGAAGAGCGAAATGGAGGAAAGGGAGGAAGAGCGAAATGGAGGAAAGGGAGGAAGAGCGAATTGGAGGAAAGGGAGGAAGAGCGAATTGGAGGAAAGGGAGGAAGAGCGAATTGGAGGAAAGGGAGGAAGAGCGAATTGGAGGAAAGGGAGGAAGAGCGAAATGGAGGAAAGGGAGGAAGAGCGAATTGGAGGAAAGGGAGGAAGAGCGAATTGGAGGAAAGGGAGGAAGAGCGAATTGGAGGAAAGGGAGGAAGAGCGAATTGGAGGAAAGGGAGGAAGAGCGAATTGGAGGAAAGGGAGGAAGAGCGAATTGGAGGAAAGGGAGGAAGAGCGAATTGGAGGAAAGGGAGGAAGAGCGAAATGGAGGAAAGGGAGGAAGAGCGAATTGGAGGAAAGGGAGGAAGAGCGAATTGGAGGAAAGGGAGGAAGAGCGAATTGGAGGAAAGGGAGGAAGAGCGAATTGGAGGAAAGGGAGGAAGAGCGAATTGGAGGAAAGGGAGGAAGAGCGAATTGGAGGAAAAGGGAGGAAGAGCGAATTGGAGGAAAGGGAGGAAGAGCGAATTGGAGGAAAGGGAGGAAGAGCGAATTGGAGGAAAGGGAGGAAGAGCGAATTGGAGGAAAGGGAGGAAGAGCGAATTGGAGGAAAGGGAGGAAGAGCGAATTGGAGGAAAGGGAGGAAGAGCGAATTGGAGGAAAGGGAGGAAGAGCGAATTGGAGGAAAGGGAGGAAGAGCGAATTGGAGGAAAGGGAGGAAGAGCGAAATTGGAGGAAAGGGAGGAAGAGCGAATTGGAGGAAAGGGAGGAAGAGCGAATTGGAGGAAAGGGAGGAAGAGCGAAATGGAGGAAAGGGAGGAAGAGCGAAATGGAGGAAAGGGAGGAAGAGCGAATTGGAGGAAAGGGAGGAAGAGCGAAATGGAGGAAAGGGAGGAAGAGCGAATTGGAGGAAAGGGAGGAAGAGCGAATTGGAGGAAAGGGAGGAAGAGCGAATTGGAGGAAAGGGAGGAAGAGCGAATTGGAGGAAAGGGAGGAAGAGCGAATTGGAGGAAAGGGAGGAAGAGCGAAATGGAGGAAAGGGAGGAAGAGCGAATTGGAGGAAAGGGAGGAAGAGCGAATTGGAGGAAAGGGAGGAAGAGCGAATTGGAGGAAAGGGAGGAAGAGCGAATTGGAGGAAAGGGAGGAAGAGCGAATTGGAGAAAGAGGAGGAAGAGCGAATTGGAGGAAAGGGAGGAAGAGCGAATTGAAAGGGAGGAAGAGCGAATTGGAGGAAAGGGAGGAAGAGCGAATTGGAGGAAAGGGAGGAAGAGCGAATTGGAGGAAAGGGAGGAAGAGCGAATTGGAGGAAAGGGAGGAAGAGCGAATTGAGGAAAGGGAGGAAGAGCGAATTGGAGGAAAGGGAGGAAGAGCGAAATGGAGGGAAAGGGAGGAAGAGCGAATTGGAGGAAAGGGAGGAAGAGCGAATTGGAGGAAAGGGAGGAAGAGCGAATTGGAGGAAAGGGAGGAAGAGCGAATTGGAGGAAAGGGAGGAAGAGCGAATTGGAGGAAAGGGAGGAAGAGCGAATTGGAGGAAAGGGAGGAAGAGCGAATTGGAGGAAAGGGAGGAAGAGCGAATTGGAGGAAAGGGAGGAAGAGCGGAGGAAAGGGAGGAAGAGCGAATTGAGGAAAGGGAGGAAGAGCGAATTGGAGGAAAGGGAGGAAGAAGAGCGAAATGGAGGAAAGGGAGGAAGAGCGAATTGGAGGAAAGGGAGGAAGAGCGAAATGGAGGAAAGGGAAGAAGAGCGAATTGGAGGGTAAGGTCTCAGTTGAATTCATTCACTTCGTTAGCGATTTTGCACAAGAGTAATCATAATGCCATGCATTTGTTAGGTCAATTTGGTTCGGTAAATTATTATTAATGTTACTATTGTTATTATTGTTATTATTATAATTCGTTAAATTATTATTAATATTACTATTGCTATTATTTTATTATTATTATTATTATTATTATTATTATTATTATTATTATTATTATTATTATTATTATTACTATTATTATTATTTATTGCTATTATTATTTTTTTGTGAGTGTTATTATTCATTACTTTCCGCATTGAACGCTTATCTATGGATAATTATTATTATTATCGCTTTTCTAAGTTCTTACTACCATTGTAGTGATGTTTTATACACATTTTTATCCAGCGTTGTCTGGCTTTGCCTTAGTGTCTTTTCCTTCGAATCTTGCATGTAGTGCAGTGTTTGGAATTTGGTCAACTGGCATTCTATCTAGGCCTATATGTTGAAACCATTGGAGTCTTCTTTGAACGACTTTGTCTAGCAGAGTTGTTTCGATCCATAATGCTGTCTAATGCCAGCGTTTCTTATTTTCTGAAGTCTTGAAATCCCTGCGATCTTCCGCAGTAGGCCCTAAACTAATTTCTGCTGTAATAATTATTTTCTTGTCTTGTTTTCGCATTGTCCAACATTCCGACGGTCCGACCCGTAGACTAGAGGCAAATCGGTTGTATCTTCGTCTCGTATATTAATTATCTTTGTCTGGTTTTTGGTCTTGGTAAATAGTAGGCTAATTGGATTGCAAGGGGTGTTCAGGCACGAATGAGGAAGTTTTTCGCCTCGCATGACATAATTATGAAATTATATAATTTTCCAAAGAACTGATGTAAAATGTTATTACTTTTAACCAAAAAGATGGTCTCCAAGATGCACCATTACAAACTCCGAAATAAAAGTTCCTGACAGCCTCTTCCCAGACCTCTCCCCTCATAGAAGTTAGAATCTGCGTAATTTTTGGGAAGCTCTGGTTACGCCACTGCTAGATGGTGTTAGACTGTTAGTTTACCTAATATTAAAACTAGTACCTAAGTAATTATAATTTTGTAACTTAATAATATTTCACTTTTTTCATTTTGCAATTTTTCATTTCTTAGCCTTTCAGCGCTGTACGCACTTGCGTAAGTGCGTAGGCCTACGTCTAGCGGCGCCGCTGTTCAATACCTTTGTCTTTTTTATGTTAATCTTCATCCCTTATTCGGTTGATGCTGTGTTTAGCCTATCCATCATTGCTTGTAGACTTTTTAGGCGCATCCGTTTTCATGCAGTTTTAAGTGCGTGCGTCATTCTTTCATCTCTGTCTCTTTCTCTGTCTGTTATCTTCCTGTACCAGTACCTCTCTCATTCACTGTTGCTCTCACCTGTAGCCTACAACAGATTATGAGACTTAACAGCGTCGCTAAATAGATGTGTGCATACATGCATGTCTGTAGGTATGTGCATATATGTATGCATGCATGTACGTATGGGTGGATAGATGGATGGATGTATGCATGTACGAACGCAGCATGCTGTATACGTACATGTATGTATGTATATGGATGGATGCATGCGATGCCTGCACGTACATGTATGTATGCAGTCATTTGTGTGCATCAAACAACGCATACATAAGCTTATTTAAAACCATTCTCAATATCATAAATGATGCCATATTTTTTCAAGAAACCACGATATTAGGTATGAAATAGTTGAAAACACTTCCAACTTACCTATCAGATGGGCCTATCTGTGTTTCATTGCCTTCGATAGGTTCTAAAAAAGGCGCTATATAAATGTTGAGACACGTACATTTACAGTTAACATAGAATTTACCCGTACTTCGGATTATAATTGTGCTTATAGACTCTGTTAAGGAATCGTTTACTGATTGTAGATATAGCAGCCATGACGATGTTACCTCACAGTCGCTGGTCTGGTCGGACCTACATGCCGTCCGGACCAGGTTGGATGAGTCCAACGCGCGGGAGCGTAGCTGCATGCCTGGTCTGGTTCAACGCGGAGCCGAGCAATACTTCACCTCAAGAAAGGCAAGTGGTAAAGAAGGAATCGACCACAAATGGTCCGACGTCAGTGGCTACGGTGCAGAATGTTGTTGGTGAACGGATGACGCAGAGTAGCCGAAGAGAGCAGGCGACCCCGCGGCCGACGCCAAGGACCTCCAGGGGAGAGAATGGCATCAGCGCTCCACAGACCAGCAACAGAGAAAAGAGAGCAGCGATGTGGCCTACACAACAGGACAGAAGAGTGGAATATGGATCCAGCGAGCCACACAGCAGCAGAAAAGAAGAAGATACCAACTTGCCGCTTAGCTGCAGAAAAGCGCAAGCAACCGAAAAGCCGCAGACCAGCCACAGAGAAAAGGGAGCAACGTGGCCTATACCACAGGACAGAGCAGTGGAATACGGATCCAGCGGACCCCACAGCAGCAGAAAAGAGGAAGATACCAACTTCCCACTTAGCTGTAGAAAAGCGCAGGTAACCGACAGGCCACAGAGCAGCCGAAAAGAGAAGGCGCTCACACTGCTACAGATCAGCAGAAGAGAACCTCGTATCACGAACACTTTGTGCTGGACTGGTGATAGCGGAGACCCAAAGACTCAACTGTCGACTCTGAACACGACAACGGCTTCGAGTCAGAGTACCCAAACGGAAACGCCAACTGACAAAGTTCTTATACCTCGAGAAAAACGGACTTCATTACGCGAAGACACTGCAATTGCAGCAGTTCGCGAATGCTTCACAAAAGCGCTTACGGCAAAATCCGAAAGAAGACAGCGCTGTTCCGCAACGGAGGGTCGGCCTCCAAGACACCCAACGTCGGCAGTGGCGTCGTCGCCATCTAGTTCGAAACCGACATCTTGTTCGAAAGTGTCACATACGGCACAGAATAGCACACGACGCGTAGAATTAAAACAAGAAAAACACGACGGATTACTTGATTTCACGATTGTTCGCCCTAATACACCAGTCGAACAGTCTTCGGACCCTAGACAAAAATCGGGTTTTGTAAACGATCGTTTTAATCCTTCGAGTGTGCCGCCATCTCGGGGGAAAACAAAAGAAACGCATGCGCCGTGTCACGAGCATGGAGTTACACACAAGGAAGAAGCGCTGGTCGAAAAAGTGCAACGCTCAGAAGAACAGTTCAACAAGATCTTGCAAATGGCTACGGGACAGCCGATGTTAGCGGCTAACAGGAAGAGTTTTTCCGCTCTAAAGAGGAGTCCCAGCTACGATGACCTGTGGAAGATGAGGAAGCTTATATCGAGGCCAAAAGCAACAAGTGCACCCCGCGTCCATAACCAGAGTACGCAAGTCAGTCGGCCAAACTCCGCGATGCACCATTGCTACCACTACAATCAAAACCCGAACATGACCAGTCGAGTTAATGTACAGGTAGACTGTGTCCGAAATGTAGCAACTGTTGTTAATCTCACTCTCAAGTCGACTTTACCCTAGCTTCGTCCTTTAATTTGTCTTAATAACATATGACATCTTATATAATAATATAGGCCCTACGTGTACGTTTATTCAATTCAAACTGACAAGTCACATTATGATGAGTCTTGATGACATGAAATAATAGGGAACACATAATATATGATATCAAGGTAAACAAGAGTCGATTTTATAACTGTATGGCAGCCTGATAGACTCCGATCCGTCCTACTGCTGCTCATTTTGCAATCGCCCCCAGGGAGTGGAAGGCTGAGTCAACTTTATGGAGCTAGCGGGTTTGAACCAGTGTCCTTCTGTTCTTCGTGCCTGTATATTACCATTCAGCCATCACCCAGCACTTAGGCCTATATAGGCCTACAATGACAGAAGTAAGAAGTACGAGCGAAAGGAAGTAAAAAAGGATGAGGGCTTCATGATATCATATCTCATATTCAGTAAACCTATATGGCTATACATGTAGCCAGAAGGGAATAGAAAGAACGAAAGAATGAACGGATGAACAAATGAACGCATAAATGCATGACCGAATGAATGAATGAACGAATGTTTGAATTACCGAAGGATAGACGGGTGGATGGATGGATTGATCAACGAAATAACAACGATGTAGGCCTACAGTCAGACAGACACACAGACAAAGCGTTATCCACTAGTTTGTCTTACAAAGTTGACTGATGCAAATATTGAACACGTCTATCCTCTGGAATAGATTGAATTTGCACTCAGCAATGGGCTCAACCAAATATAGGCCTACGTGAGCTGAATAGGTATCCAACAAGCTAAAATATTCTCATACATCGCAATATAAAGGCTTGGTAGGCCTGTTGGTAAGTTAACGCTTAATCAGTAACAAAGTTTTTCAAAATACTGTGGCGAAAACCCCCTTCGTGCAGTCGTCTCTGTGCTCTCCAGGCAGCAGGGAAGAGGTAGGCCTCCTCGTGTCGCTCGAAGGAGCGCAAGTGGCGTTCGGAGTATTGCGAGTCTAGCACGCCAACAGCCGAACGATCACCCAAGTCAAGAATCAGTAACACGTCACTGATTTTTCAACACGATTTATTCTTCACGACAACGTCACACAATCAAAGAAGAACGGCTGAACCCCAAGCTGGCGGACTACCTATAAGCTTAACCAAGGCAGGTCCTCTTCTCCGTCGAGACTGCAAGGCCGATGCTTCAAGGCCGAATCTCAAGGCGGTCTTCTCCAGACTCTCCACTAGCTGAGGGGGCCCTCTATTTATACCCTCCCGGGGAGAGCGGAGCGGAGCAGAGCGAGGAGCGGAGCATTTTTTTACAATACATTTTTTCAATAAGATAATCACAAAGTAGGCCTAGGCTAACACAAAGTTTTAAAAAAACTAAAGGTTAAACACTCACTGCGCAACGATTTCTTTCGAAAGAACCGAAGACTGCAGAAATTCGATAAAAACGACCTCGTGCATCGACTGTCTTCCATCTTCCTCTAGGCGTAATAACAAATGCTAATTAAGCTGCGTCTTGTTTTCAAGCATTCAATTAATAAATTTTAAGAATTAGGCTACATCTTAGTTTGGCACGCTCGAAGTCTGTGATTCAACCGAAATTTGGAGGCAGGTGATCCAGATGCAAAATCTCTTAGGCCTATATAGGCCTAGTAGGCCTAGTATACTACATAGCCTAGATCGTCTGGTCTTAGGCGCTGGAATATAGATTACCGCTGGTTATTGGTCACAGATTGCTTCATCTGTCAGTTGAATAGCATGGCCAATCAATAAATAGGTTTATTTATAGCATTAAACTTGGAACTATTATTAGCCTGCTGTAGGCCTAATAATAGTCCCAGCTTAAACTCATAACAAAATGAAAACAAGTTTCTTAAAAAGTGACAATTTAATCGAATAAATATGCAGAAATTCAAAATGCGAAGAGAAAAATTGTGTAGGCATCTATAGGCTATATATAATTGGTAAAAACGAAACATGCTTTGCTTTCATCACCACGTTTTAATTATGAGAACTCTAGCGCCAATAGACTGCTCAAGGCACGAGCAACGACCTCTTGGGCACGTAGGGTCGACGCTGCTGTGCAAAATCGTAGGCTAAAAATTCCAGGATCAAATTTGAAGGCCAAGATGGGAATCCCAAAAGAATAGACAAGTGACAGCCTACGGAGGAATTTGAGTTGAGGGAGAGATGACTCTCTTCGTTAGTTCTCGTGATCTTAACTTGGCAATAGGCCTACTGGTTCTTACGACTGGTTTAATAGTCGTAGAAGTAAATAATATTCAACTTGTTGCCCAGGTGTCGTGGCAATTGTTACCTTTTGCCTACAAGACAGTTTTGTTAGTCGTATAATGGCGCTTGAGTGCAGTTTGGGTAGGTTACGTCATTTTCAAGTGGAGAATCTGTATCCGATGTGCAATCAATGTTCGCGCTTTTCTTAGTAAGCGTGGGTCTGGACGCGGAAATACTCAATTTCTCTCAGTTTTTTGTTTTTCTGCACAAAATATTTAGTTAAAAATAAAGAAAATATATTGTAGGAGGCAAATCTTGAGAAAGTATATGAAGTCTAAGTTATTTTAAGCGTAATTATCGTTAATTAGGGAGTATCTTGCGGCCATTTCGAATTGAAAATCGCGCCAAAAAATAGACGCACAGTGAAGCACCCCCTACAAGTACTTTAAAAGTAAGTCATTTATATTTCGAATTCCATCCAAGCAATTTTGTTTGATTGCTCGAATGTTAAGTAGCAAATTCTTCTGTTAGGGAAATTTTTTAGTCTGATGATTTAAACTGGGTGAGTGTTTACTAAATTATTATGACGGGCAGCGTCATCTTGGTTATCAAGATGAAGCGTGACTCGGCAAAGTTATCCGGTTCATTATAATATAATAATAATAATAATAATAATCTTTTCTTTATTGAAGCGCCTGACAAACGCACTGCGCTGTACATTTACATGTTATGCAATTTAAATCTTAACTACTAACAGAACAGACAACGGCGCTAATAGCAGCCTACAAAGCAAATCCGCCCTTGGGGCTCGAACTCGGTACCTCTCGCTCTCTACGCCAGATGTTATCCAATGCGCTATCGGGCCCCCGTTTTGTTATGACACAGCGTCGTTAAACAGCAACTAACGTAGGTAAACCCGTAGTTTAGGTTGGTAAATTATTTTATATCCTCAAATTAAAATGGAAGGTGGATTAAGGAAAAAAACTGTTTCACTAACTGGAAGTGGGATTGATGAAACCATTTCTGTCTTTAAATAGAAGTTGGATTGATAGAAATAATTTTTACCGACAATAGAAGCTGGATTGATGAAACTAAGTTTTTGATGTAATAGAAGCTGGAATGATGAAAATAATTGTTTCCGTAAGTAGAAACTGGACCCATGAGAATAGTTCTGTGCTTAAATAAAAGTTATATTGATGAAAAATATTTTTTGGATTAAATAGAAGTTGGATAATTTTTTTCACGAAATGGAAGCTGGATTGATTAAAAAAATTTCACGATGAAATGAAAGCGGAATTGATGATAGTTAACATGCACATAGGTAGACTGCTTACTTACCAACGTGAAGTACGGCATTGAAGACATTCAAATAATTTACCAACCTAAACTACGGGATTACCCTACATGTATATATAACCAGTTTGTCCTGCAGTTTCAACACTCGGGACAATCGTGATTGTCTGTCTATATATAGGCCTACATACATTTCACCCTTGCCTTAGTTCTGACCAGATAATGCCTCAAGCCGCAGTTAGACCCAATTAGCCTAATGCTGTAGAAGGCTGTTTGATGAGAACGACGCGAAGGGCTACATTTTGGCCCAAACTTTGGTGTTGGGTTACTCATTCTCTTATTTGCGAGTTTTGTAATTTAATTATTAGCGTGTAATAAGTATTTACAAGTACATTGTATTTAACTGTTTGTGTTTGGGAAGGTTTGTTACAAACTGGAGTGTCAACGGTGCCTTTCTATCAGGCAGTAGTAATAAAACTTATAAAAATGTGTATCATATAAAAGGAACTATAGGACCTATTATTACTGCTGCTGTGCCTGTTCGAAATGCTTGTTCCAGCCGTGTTTACTCTTAAGAATTGCAGGGCTTAGCTTTCTTTTGGAAAGTGGAGAGTGCCAATTTTTCCATCCTTTCCCACATTGGTAAATATAATGTGGTCGTTTCTGATAATAAGAGTAGCAATAACAATTATGGTGGTGGCAGTGGTGGTGATGATTATGGTGATGTCTTGTTTTGGGTCTTGAAGTCTGGACAGAAGGCCTACCCCAAGAAAAGTAATAGAATACCTGGACTGATCAAGAGGTTAAAGTAGTGATGTAAATTTTGGTAGCTATGAAATAAGCCATACAACCAAGGCAGCCAGCTATAACAGTGGCTGTAAAATAAAAGCCAGCTTAAAGGTTAAAGGTTGACAAGATTATCAAAACTAGCAGAGGTGTTAAAATCCAGCAAAAAGGGCACTTTCATAGCAGGAGTCCATACAAAACACTTGTCACTGCCAGCAATGACTTCGTGAAGCCCATTTTGGTCCCTTATTCCCAGGAACCTGTAAAGAACAGACATGGGTTCAATCTAATGTTAATATTAATGACTTGTAAGATCGTCATGAGTTGAAATTTCCTGCTGGTAGCTATGAATTAAGCCATACAACCAAGGCAGCCAGCTATAACAGTGGCTTTCAGTAAAATAAAAACTGGGTTATTTTAATTTAAGTATTTCTCAGTGGTTAATGGAAGACAGTTTTTAAATATAGGCTACTTAGACTGGATTTCTTCAACCTGTTTTAATTAAAACTAGACTGCTGGACTGCCCATTCAATGAATTCGATCTCCTTTTCGTCTGGACTGAAAACCAAATCACTTGTATGTTAAAGCATGGGGATTTAGCTAATAGGGAGAAGCCATGTTGTAAATGTGATTTGAACCTAGATCTATTAGTAAATGCCAAGGTCATACTAAACATAATGGGCATTGTTTATTCAGGATATGAAAAGTGGAGAGTACATTATTCCAGCCCAAAAATTGGAGGTAAGGGTACCCCTTGTGCTCCAAAAATTATGCTTATCAATAAATAGGTTTGAATTTTTTTTAAATTCAAATTCTATTTAAAATCCTACAGCTACTCATATAGCCATGTTTTGGATTTGAATATAGCAATTATTGGACATCTAGAGGTCATTAAAAGATGCTGCACAAATGTTAAATATACGCCAAGCAATTTGCTAACATGAATGATGTCACAGGTCCAGCTGCAAAATGTTGGGACTATCATCATTAACCACTCCAGGTGTGAAACCCACAGTAAAATCATTGCAGGTGTGATTCACAACCCAGTTTGAGTTTGTAAATATTGCTGCTAATATCTGTCTCATTGCAAGTTGTGAACTTGCTGTGAGTTTCTTTGTTTTCAATCTGATTGTTGTAGAGTAGAAATCAGGTGGTTCTTTGGATTTGCATTGATGTCGATAATACCTGCTAATCCAAACACTGCATCACAAATGGCTCATTTTCCGAAATATGGAACGGTTGGGACTCTGATACCAAACAGGATTTTTGTTGGAGGGATTGCTAGTGATGTAAGTATTTTTCTCTGTGGCAATTTAGCAAAGATAAGCTGAGAAAAAATGCAGCTTGTTTTATATTGAAGAGTGTGTTGCTTTGGAGTTTAGTAAACACTTGTTTACATGCCTGTATAGAAGCTCCTCAGAAGCATCGACCTGAGGTCAAAGGACAGTTTGGTTGAGGCCCAAAATAACCACAGCAGTCTAATGACAGGTCAGCATTGTAACCTCCAAGATTGAATTGGTGCTAAGTGCTAAGGCAGTCTAAGTCTTTGCAAAAGTAGGAAACTTGATCATTTCTTTAAAATTCTGTGCAGGTATTTGAAGATTCACATTTGTTATTATGTTTGTTCATTTGTCATGCATCGAATTGAGAACCGTGATGGCATTTTTTAATATTCGTAATGGAGTTGCTTAGTAGTGTTTGTTGCTAGCAGATTTAAGGTTCTGGTATAATCTTACATTGTAGACAACTGAAAATGAATTGAAGCATTTCTTCTCTGCATTCGGTGCTGTGAAAGACTGCAAGATTATTCTAGACCGTGGTGGACTCAGCAAAAGGTAAGGTAATTTGGTTGCAATTAATGCCATTTGACTGTTTTGCATGGCTGAAGTCTGTCTCTCAGATGAACATTTTTGTTTTAGGGTTGGTGATATTATCAGTCATTTGGAATAACTTCAGAAACCATAATAAACCTTCTCATGCATGTATGTATGTCTGTATGAATGCCCAATAATATCTATGTGTGTGTCTATCTATGTATCAAGACCCATTGGCATCGTCTTACTACATCTATGATGTACTTGGCTATTTAAATAATTTCTACTTTGTGCAAGGATGCAATAACTGAAGATTTATATAGCACCCCTTAATGATATCAAGAGGCACTATAATATGACAAGTCAATGGAGAGTATTACTGCTTAGAAAGCACAATGGTCTGATAAGTATTGGTCCATGTTTTCCGAGCTTTCAGATTGTGTTGTATTCAGTGTTTATGATTGTATAATGCTAATGTGCTTTGTGGCTATTCTGTATGGTACAGTAGTGAATATTTGAGTGGATGTTGTGTTTGAGTAGTTATGGATTTGTGACATTCGAATCTCAAGAAGATGCGGACAAAATCATCAAGAGAACGGTTAGCCAAGTTTAGATGTAAATTCTGACTTCAACTTACAGCTTGATGGACAGAGTAGGAAAGTAGGTAAAATGTCCAAGACACATTTTTAAGCCTACATTCAGTTATATTTTTCAGAGGATCAGAAACAGACCTATAAAACAGTGCTGTTTAAACATGTCATAATGTATTATTGTATGTGAAACATTTGCTTTTCTTGTTTAATATCGTGTCTAATTTTGCATAGACTGTATGTGTAATGTAAGAATTTTCCAGGAATTCTAGTTGCACTGCATTTTTGGATTAATTTCACAAGTTTGCGCTGGTGTTCATGAAGATGCTGGACACAAGAAACATGTATTTTTGGGGATGTTTAGATAGCACTCTTAGTCCAATTTCTGCAAAGGGAATAGCTTTAAAATGCTAAAAAGTGCAGTATCATGCCTGACAAGAAGCAAATGCAAATCCAGAAGAAGGCCATTCCAGGCAGATAATTGCCCAAATGTGTTGAAGAGGTGCTATTTAGATGCTGTGAATGAGTAGTATCTTTTCATAACTTGTTAGAAAGGCTTGATATCCTGATAAGAATAACAAGACTCGTTTTAGTACCTTATACTCATATTATCCATAATTTGTTTCAGGCTGACAACTTGGTGTTACGCGAACGAAAACTGAACATCGGACCAGCAATCCGCAAACAAGTATGTTCAATTTAATTTAATCTTTTACTGCATTTTTATTTGCTTACCAGGGTAGTTGTAGTTTTTTCTGTTTTTGTCTAGATATACCTTGAGTTATTATGTCATATTGTGTGATTTTATTGTGTTAATGTCATGAAGTTCTTTAGCTCGTTAAAAGATTCATTGTATTCTAAATTGTAAGTGTACTGGTCCAAGTTACCATTACCATTGTAATGCAAGGCTGAAGTCTCATTTTCATGCTTATTGTTCAAGAACCAAATTATGAAAAATATTTGTAACTGAGGTTATGCTCTACAGTGGAATTAATTTTTGGATCCAAGTCTCTATCCACATTATTTTATAATTCACCTTAGAATGGGCCATAGTAAAATGAGCATTTAACTTGCCTAATCTATCAGATTATCCTACTGATAATGTAATGTATGTATGTATATCACACTTAGCACTTTTTAGGTAGTGCACAAAAGCGTGGTACCTGATGACTTAAATTGTGCCATTTTGCTAATGTGCAAGATTGACTTTATCTTATTTGAATTGTTTCATTGTGGAGCTTACATTTTAATCTTCTGTTTCTTCAAGTTGAATGTTATCAGCTAGTTAACAACTGACTAATCATCCACCATCCAATCTAGTTAATGGGGTGTCCCTAATTAAGTGGGGCTTCTGCCCCTTTTGGGTCTCCCCTATTCCCTAGCCAGTGCACTGAAAAATGTACTACCGTATGTATTATGTGAACTGTTATATGCATTGTTGTGCCATTATGGTAATGTGCAAGTATCAGATAATAGTCACTTCAAGTAAAATAGTCAGAAATCCTAATCCTAAAGGAAGCCCAGTTGAAATCAGAAACTTGTATCTTTACCTTGTTTACATTTGCACAAATTAAACTTTAGTTACAATGTAATGTGCAGCATTTTGGTTACAGTGTAATGTTTCTTTCTTTTTGCAGACAAACACTAGAATTTATGGTGAGTAGAATTCAAAATTGGTTGTATGATGTGGTTATTTGGAAACCAGGTGCAGGTCTAGTAGAAATTCTTTATCAGTTTCAGTCAGCTTGTTCATCAAACAAGACTGTAGCAACCCATGTTAAACAAGAATTTCTAGGCAGAGTTTTATTGTTACAAAAATTGTAAGGCAGTTCATGCAGAGTCACAGATTCTGACTTGTATGGAAATTTATACAGGTTGGGAGATTGCTTGTTTGTGAAACGGGTGAACAATCTTTTCTTTACTTAACATCCTGAACATTCATTTGAGATGTCTTTTGACAATGGCTTAATGTGATTTCTCTGAATAATGGTTTAAGGTATGTGAATCAGAAGGAGAAGCTGTCCCTAAGGGACAACTGCCAACATGAAGTGCGAATGACTTTTTTATGATGATGGGTAGGCAGTCATTTTCCCCACCTCATCATCTTTCCATCAACAGTGTACAGTCGATGTACCCAGTTTATAGCTGACTTCGCTAGGGGGTGCAGGTGGAGCAGATGTTCTTTCTGCACTGGCAGGAATTTGAACCCTCATCCTCCTAATTGCTTTTCCAGCATGCTAACCTGGTGACTATCAAGCATCCCACAAAATTTATATATTCTGAAAATCTTTTGCATTAACTGGAATTGTTTATAACTGTGAGCAGTGCATGCATTTAATTCAGGTTATCATATGTTTCAGGAGACTCAAGTGTGCCGCCTGCGAGTGCTGCCATGGTCTACTCAAGTGCCACACCTTATGCCCTTCCAAATGGAGTCACTCTAGTCTGTTCTCCAGACGGATACCTCATTCCAGCACAGCCACAGGTCAGTACATCAACCAGAAAGAAATACTTTGAGTTCATTACACGTTGTGTTTGGCACTTAACAGTTTACATCTTGCCTTTGCTGCTTTGAACATGTGCTGTAATGCAGTGCTTCCCAAACTTTTCAGTGTCGCGGACCGGCAGAATTAACTTTTCAATGTCACGGACCGGCAGGAATTTACCACAGCAAGAGTACCGGTGCCCAATTCATTAATTATTTCTTTTTTCTATCACATAAAATAGATTTCTCAAAATTTGTAATTATGTGTTAAAATTGATTTAATTGCATGTTTAGCAAATTATATGAATCTATTGCCCTTTAACTGCTAGCCTAAAAAGTGTTTTTATGACTTTTAAAAAATAACAGCCATTTCTTGATTCCGATACAATTTGACCAGTTTCTTGACTCACTCTGCGGACCGGCAACTGAAGGCTCGCGGACCGGCACCGGTCCGCAACCACTTTGGGAAGCACTGCTGTAATGGGTTTAATACTTTTCGGAAGAGCAAAAGGCCTGGAGAAATAGGTAGATTGTGGGAAAAAGGATCGAGGGGAAAGTTGTGGGATTAAGGGGAACTTTCCCCTATGCTTTGACTTTTTCCAATCAAAGATAGCATTTCCTGACATGGTTTCAAAACAGGTCAATTTCCCCACCCTACTGGTTCATACCATCTCTGAAGATACGTTTGCTCATATATCGCTCCTGTGTGTTTCACCATATAAAATCTAGCTCCCTTACATTACTGGATTATATTCTGTATAGATGTCTTGTTTTTGGCTTTAGCAAGCAGTTTATCCATCCATGATGTCATCATACTATGCCCAGCCAAGTTATTACAACTCTCCGGTTAGTGCCACTGCATTGGGTTACAGTTTGCCAACAGTAACTGTTGTCAGTTTTCTACTGTTAATGTTGATGTTGTATTATAAATTGATTATATGTATTTTGAGTTTACAACTCGCCATCCATGAGGAACATGCTCCTAAAGCTCTTTGTTGAGAAGAGAATAAAGTTGATGATTCTCCACCTATGGTAGGCCTCTGATCGTGAGTGACGCTATATAAATATTCGATTACGATTAGTTGGCATTGCACCGGAATACATCAGGGAGCTGTGAGTTCCACTCTGGAGTCAACTAGGTCAGCAATGGATATGCTGTGCTGCTTGTTGAGATATGCAACTGTTGCACTTGCACACACGTTAGTGTGAGCCTATCATTCCTTCTCATGTCTTGGACCAGTTCTTGGAACAGTCTTTGGTGCACAGATATACTGTTGCAAGTAACTGCAGGAAACATTGTCAAACTGTCCTACAACACAGATCAGTAAATAGTCATGTGTGCTGTCCCTTTGCACGATTTCTGAAAGTTACAGAAATTACTTAACACTTTAACGACGAGCTGCATTGGTTTCCCAGTCACTTTTAGCACATTCTCATTGTTAAAGTGTTAAAACGTGCTATTAAGTGTGTTTCAATACATACTGTACACACACATGACAAAAGTTGTTTTTGTAAAGCTCTTTTAATTGAAGCTATATATAAAAGTTAAATAACGTTAATTATGACTGCAAATTGTATACCATTGAATAAAATTATTTGAATGCAAATTGATTTTTGTAGCAAGGTGCTACCTCTTCTCCATGGACCAGCCCTACTGGGCAGTGGAGATGGGCATCGCCGGTGAGTATGGTTTGAATTGGGTTGGCTGGTCTTTGGGACCAGAAAACTGGATTGATGGTAAACTGCAGATATTCTCTAAATACTTTGCCATCATTTCGGTCCTTGCAATGTCTGAAATTGGGTTTTGCAGGTGTGTTTGGCTTTTGTCAAAATTGATCTGTTGTGTTTACTTAAATTTTATAGTGTTATAAAAAGTGTGCTACTTTGAATTGCTATGATTGTGACTGTGAATATGGACAACTTCCTTTCTTATGTACCGTATCTCTTGCCAGTTATTTGATTTGTAAATGAATGACATCTGTGATAGATTTTGCCTGTAGTTGGTACTATGACGAAATTGACTTATGTAATTTTGCTTGTAATTTCTTCTGTAAATAATTGACAGGTGTAATTTGTTTTGTACATAAAAACTTATGCAGTGTTTCCTGGAATCTGTTCTGTAAATAAAAGGGACTATAATTTGTCTGTAAAGTGACTTCTGTAATTAGCTTGGAATCTGTTCTGTAAATAAAATGACCTGTGTAATTTGTTTCCTGTAAATAAAATAACTATTTAATTTTGCCTGAAATCTGTTGTGTAATTATAATATCCTTTGTAATTTGTTATGTAAGCAAACTGATTTGGGTGGTTTGTCTGTAATTCTGTTGCAGAGTCTTGCAGCTTCTGTTATGTCTCCGGGACAGTACGTCTATCCGGTCCAGATGACTGTTTTGCCATCGGAGATGATGTACGCACAGGCGATGCACGGCCATCAAGGTGTGGAGACTGGTGACCTGTGAAACTACCAACTACGATTCCCACGTGAGTTTCAGGAAATCATACATTCTTATGGAGTTTGTCATGGAAAACTTGTTTGACTTATTTTCCTACATTTATTTGCTGGAAAACTCATTAACATGTCATTTTGCATCACAACAGTTAATATAGCACCTTTTAAACACCTGAAATGTGCTGGTGTTTTATAGTCTTCCTTCCAGTAAGCTTAGTATCTTGCTTATCTTTATGAACTGTGCTACTGTGAACCACTATGGTTATGACTGAACTTAAGATGACTGTTTTTTGTGTTGGTAGCTTGCCTGTGATTTGTTCTGTAAAAACAAGAGAATTTCTGTAAATAATTTGCCACCAATTTGTTCTGTAAGTAGAACGACTTCTGTAGTCTGTTTTGCCTGTAATTTCTTCTGTAAGTAAAAGGACTGAACTGTAATTGCTGTGCAATTTGTTCTTTGCAGAAATCCATTGCATTTGTGTATCACATATTTATCGCAACACTTCTTTGACATACAGTGTATTTATAAGTACCTCTTAAATGTCCTGGTGTAATGCTGTCTCCAATTAGTAAATTTTGGACTTAGCTTCATGTGACAGAAATTCCTTTGTGTGCATTGGTCTACATTAATATAGCACATTTTACAGTATTTCTGTAAGTGCCAAGTACCTTTGCAGGGTACTGGGATCATCATCCAGTAAACTAATATGCCTCTAGAGTAGGAGATAGATTTTTAGGGGCCTGTAGTCTGAACGTACTTTGCCACCAGTTGAGATAACTTGACACCCAATACACTAAAATCGGTCAGAAATTTCATATGCGGTTTGTAACGTTAAGATTATGTAACACAACTTTACCTTTCTGTTTACAGGGTACACAGTTTGCCGCTTCTGAACTTCAAGTGACTGAAATGTGACAGAATATCTTGAGAATCTGTCTTGTGCTCAAAGTAGTTGTCTGTCCAGATGGAACATTTTTGCAGTTGGCCAGCCATGACTAAACCATGCACTTGCTTTCATGGCCATATCCGATATGAATTTTATTCTGTATTATCGTATTAATTTAATTTTCGTACAACGCATCACACTTTGGTTTTATTGGATAGAGTTCTTTGGACTTCTAATGATGGAAACTGAAACATGCATCACATTTTTTGCTTGAGCTGACCCGAACGCATGTTTACAGAAAAAATTGCACGAATCTTTTAGCAAATAATAATTTAGCACAAAAACTGGATTTGTATAGAATAGTCTGTAAAAATGGCAAATCTTTGTGATGAATTGCTCAAAAATCCAGTAATACTAAATTCGGCAATTTGCTGGAACACCTAAAAATTGGCAACAGGTATATTATGAGTACATTCTGAGGTATATTCCATAATCCTTTATATTCTCCATTGTGCACAGTGTCTTGTAAACTGTTACATATATATTTATCTGTTGAAAGTGCCTGAGATTCACATTGCTTTGTGACAGTGTATTAAAAGTTTTTGTAATAACAAAATAATAGTAATAATTTTAAGAAATATGGCATAAAGCAAATGGATATATATATATATATATATATATATGTTAACAATTACTAATGTTATATTTGCTTCCTTTGTTTACATCAAGTTATATGAATGATAATAATTGGTGTTGAAAGGGGTTTAGAGTAAGCATAATTACTTTACTCCGACTTAATTGTATTGTTCAGTGTAAGTAGTCTCCACAATTTATATGTACAGTGTTCAGCAAGAAACGTTTTAACCCAACTAATTTGTAGCGACCTTGCACAAGTTGATGTCACTGTTGATTTGCACCATAATTATATTCCTGGTCATTAATTAATGAGATTATGTAAATATGAGAAAAATTAAAAGTTGATAATTGAGCATAATCGAAGTATGGCCAGTATTTGTGTACTTGTTGCACAACTGTTGCGTGTGTGAGCCAATGTACCTGTTGCACAACTGCTGATTATGTAGAGCAATATAGGTGTAGCAAAACTGCGGGTATAAGGTTTCTGAAGTACATTACTTGTGCAGATACTTTTCCTAATTTTGTGGCATCTACTAATGGTTTTTGTGGAAAATATTACTGCAAATATTCTGTGCATTTAAATTTAAAAAAAATTAATATCCTATATCCCAAGCAAAAGTTTTCTAGTTCTGGGTGTGGTGATGATACTTAAATGACTTTGTGGTAGTCCAGGCCTACTTTACATTCATTTACCAAGTACAATGTACTGTGTAATCCAATTTTTTTGCATCTGTATGGCCCAATGGTTTGTTTAGGTTTGAACACTGTTCACCACTGTCGACTTTTTCCCTAGTTAAGACTAATGATCATAATTAGCCACTATCATAATTTGCATAATTGTTGTTGGCGTAACGAAAATATTGCTGCATATATGGCACTTTGTTGTATCTCAATCAAAACTTTTATAACAAATTTTGTCTGCTTTGTCTTAATATTTTCTATAACATTTGTAAAGTGTAACTGTAACAAGGACAATTTATGTAGCATTGTAAGTAATGAGTTAATAATAATAATAATAATCTTCGTTTATTATTTCAAACTGACACACCGCAGTATGATTACAATTCATAGTATGAATGGATGATCACAAGTTATTGCAGGAGTCGAATTTAACTGATTGGCAGCCATGCAAGGCACCGATCACGTCCTACTGCTAATTTTACCAATGCCATCTGGCGAATGAAAGGCTGAATCGACCTCATGGGAGGGTAGTGGGAAGGGATCCAGCGTCTGTGCTAATCTGCTGCTCTTCATGCCAGAGTGTTACCTTTACCCTAAACCCCTCCCCACCTATAGGATGCTTTACAGTGTCAACTGTTGGCACTTTTGCTGTGTGTTAATGATAAGAGCCTTAGATCACTTGGGCCAACTTAACTCCTATGGGATGCATTTTACCCAAACATTAACTGTTTGATGTTGCCCTCCTTCCAAAGTTCACAAGCGCTCAATATGACAGAACATTGATGGCGCAGAGCAATTGTTAGTGAAGGACTTGCTCAAGGTCCCTACAAAGCAGCTGCCTGTGGTAAGGGTTGAACCCGTACTTCGTGTTACAGGCCAGACGCTCTAACCAATCGACCACTGTCCCACATTGTACTACTGCCCATAGCTGCTCGTCTTGGCTAACCACAAATTGCATATTGACCGTACATTTTGTTAGCGTTAATACTAGTCTGTTAATTTGAGAGTCCCCTAAATTTTAATATTCATTTTTTAGCTCATTCATTTTGGTTGAAATTTTTATGTAATCCACCTTCAGCAAAATTGATTAAACTTACAAATTTAAATTTGTTTTTTCCAAATAAAAATTCTGCAAATGATCCAATGTTCTGATGTTCATATTCAAACTTGTATTGTACATTTCAACAGCATTGATAAATTCGATTTTAAGAAAAAATTAACAAGCGAAATATCTACTAAGCTTGTAACCAGGCCCGTCCCTAGGAATACGCTGAATACGCAACCGCGTAGGGCCCGGCGATTCCGCCGAAAGTTAGGGGCCCCAAAATACATTTATGACGGCGACGGCGGTATTGTGGAGGTGGTGGCGACGGCGGTGGAGGTGGTGGCGACGGCGGTAGAGGTTGGTGGCGACGGCGGTGGAGGTGTGGTGGCGAACAGGCATTGATACGCTGAATACGCAACCGCGTCAGCCGAAAGTTAGGTCCAAAATTTTATGAAAAATAATAATAATAATAATGACATCACACGCCACTAAATTAAGTGCAAAGTAACAGATGTTTATTATTTAAATTAAATATAGTGCACTGCTTGTGACATCAGTCGGGAAATAAAAGTCAAGAATAGGAAACCTATCAAATTCTGTACAATATACTGACACTGCCTTACAGTAGTAAACCTATATGGTAGCCTACTAAGATTATATTAATTTTGTCCATAATGCTCAGTAAAAAAACTTAAACTAACTCAGGCCAGATGAGATCATTACTTTCTTAGGCACAATGTTTGCTGACGTATTCCAGCACCCACATGGGGTAGGGCCCCAAAATAAAACTTGCGTAGGGCCCCAGATATCCTTGGGACGGGCCTGTTTGTAACAGAGGATAGTTTATTATAGCCTACTGTACACTTCACTGGTTCGTTTATTTACCAAAATCACAGATTGTAACATCGGCATAATTGAAATCAGCATAATTGATATATTTGATGAAAAGTAAATAAAATGAAAACCTTAAATGAGATCATTGCATCGTTCAGTGTTCATTCACTTGCTTATTGTTTGGAACATTTTTATAATGCAAGATACATTTTCCCATGCATATGCATGTATGTATGCATACGTATGGATGTATGTATGCATACATAAATTATGATGCGTACATAATTACATATGTATGTGCATGGACGTATGTATGCATGTACATGTGTATATATATGCGTGAAAGTGTGTATGTATGTGTATGTGTACATATATGTAAAAGTATGTATGTCAGTATGTACATTGATGTAGCGCCAAGCGTCTTTCAGAATCGCTGCTACGTCATCGTAACCCTTGACCGGATGTCGTTCTAAGCGTCTTCGTCGTCGTCAAAAGATGTCGCCTGTTGTCGTATGTTGGACTGCAGTTCCAGGTCCTGTCTGGTCAGTTCCGTGATGGATGTGGCTACCTTGCGCTGGTTGCTGCTGCTGTTGTTGGCGACCTGTCCGTTCGGTGGAGTGGTGCAGAGGATGCAACGACCAAGGTTCGTCGTCACCGTCTGAATGCTGTAGTCATCTCTCAGGTTCTTGGCCCACGATTTCACGGTCGACTGCACCTATGATGGATGGATGGTTTAATAGGGTAAATGGCGTGGTAGGGAATGTAAAGTAGGGTAAAGAGAGGTCAGTTAAAGCAGGATAAGGTGAGGTCAGGTTAAGTAAGGTAAGAGGAAGTAAGTAAGGTAAGAGGAAGTAGGATAGGGTAAGATGTGTAAAGTGAGATAAAGTAAGCATGTAAGGTACATAAGTACTATTCATCCTGTAATACTTGTGCTTGCAACGGTTGCACAATTGTACATTTGCACGTTAAGGAGACGTTACAATTGAAACAAGCTTAGGTTCCATGTGTGTACGTGGCTCAGCTTACTGTGCATTGTTTTGCTAACTGGTGTAATATATAATGACAATTAGGCCAAACATCATAGGCTATAGCACAGAGAGCGCCTCTGAGTAGATATCTTGAAGGGACGCTATATAAATGTTCAGGTATATTACATTACATTAACGTACATCATGTGTTGATTGCGAAATCCGTTGACTTACCTCCCCGTTGAGGAAACAATAGAAGAGAGCAACAACGAAGCCCTGTAGCAGAACAAAACGTTCATTTAGATCAGCTTTGCCTTTGATAGCGTGTAAAGGCGCTATATAAAAAGTAACAAAACGTGATACATTAGGGTGCGTTTTGCATTGGCTGCATAATTAAGACATCGAGGGCCATGATCTAGAGGACCAGTCCAGTCATGATTCCCCATCTGAGTGTACCTGAATAATTCTCAGCAGTTAGGGCAAATGATTTTTGTTCTACATTCTACAAAGATCGTTGAAAATAACGTCCAGCTTCGAGCTATATGTAGGTCCCTATGCTAGTTTTCTTTGCTGGTTCAGAAGAAAGTATTCCTGATCAATGAGGCAAGATATAATTAACCTTGTTTTTAAATGAAAGGTTACACTAGGGCAGTGGCGTAAATCATGGGGGGACAGAGGGGGACTGTCCCCCCCACAGTTTTGACTTAAGCCCTTCTGTCCCCCCAAAAATCTGGCCCTCATAGGTACTCTGTCCACCCCAAAGTTATGCATAGATTTTCGCTTCTGCACTAGGGTAATTCCAAGCAACTTGACATTCTGTAATTGCTCATTTCCCTGTGGGGCAGACGGCCATCTAGCAGACGATCAATACTGGGCTGGATCTGTAGCTGTGTAATTGCGTGGCACCTTTTCTGAACTTAAATAGGGTACATTAAAACTGCATGAGCAAGGAATCGTCGGTAGCATCTATTTACCGTCTCTCTTCGAGCAAATGATCCTACATCACAATCCCACACTGCAAGCTAGGGTTGTCCAGTTCATGGTTTGCTATTGTGTCGCTTTTCGTAAATGTGGAATCAGTTGGTCGCGTTTCGCATATGTGAATCAGTTGGTGCTGCTTTATATTATATATATATATATATATATATATATATATATATATATATATATATATATATATATATATATATATATATATATATATATATATATATATATATATATAGCGAAGCTCTGTCTTGTTATTATTACAGACATTTTTAATGCGCTCAAGGTCACACAGAAATGAAAATCGGAGGCGCAGTTATGATCAGACGCCAGGTGAAGAGCTTCTTGATATCCAAATTCATTCATTCATTCATTAAAATATTAATTGTTGTTTGTTGTTATTGTTGCAAATTTTTGAAAGCCAATGAGATATAGCGAGTTTTGAGGCGTTTCTTACAAGAAGAGAAAGAGTTCGAACTTCGAACATACATTGGTAGGCCTATATCGGTTCCATTCCTTATGGGCAGCAAAATGGAATGCACGAGAGCCCATGACCGTACGTGCTGCATCGAGGCTCAACCAAAAGACCCATGCCCGAAGATTGCAGCGCGTGTATGGCGGAATGTAAGGAGAGAGTAGTGGCAGAAGTGCTCGTGAGGGTTTTATATGTAAGGCAAGCCAGTTTATTCTGAATTCTACAGAAAGCCAATGCAGCTGACTGAGGAGAGTTAATTAGCTTAAATGAGAAGATGCATGCAGAACCACGCGAACCAGAGAATTTTGGATGCGTTGAAGTCTGTTGATTTCAAGATCTGATATGCCCGCAAACAACGTTGGCATAATTGAGGCGAGAGCAGAAAAGAGAGCAGGCTATGGTCTGTGTCATTTTCTTGGTGAGAGCAGACCTTTCACGTGACGTATTGCTCTGATATGATGGAAACACGATTTGCAAACGTTTTTACGTGGGATTTGAATGTGAGATTACTGGCCAGAGTCACCCCACGTTTTTGATAGCAGAACAACAGTGCCAGCAAGGTAAAAACTGGAATGAGAAGGGAGAGTGCACTCAGTGCAGTCGTTGGCGTGAACCAAACACGATAGCCTCAGACGATTTATCTGAGTTTTTGGCAAGACCGGTGAAGCAGAACCATGCATGCACTGAATAGAGCCACTCTTCAAGTTTTACTTTGCCGGACTCATCCATTGGTTACAGAGCAACGTAAAGCTGAGTATCATCGGCATAGTACTGCTACAACTGGAATCCAAAGTGATTGGCTATACGGCTGACTGGACTCACTGGAGCAGTTACGATTGTATATTATAACACTGCAGCCGAGGACAGATCCTCGTGGGACACCAGCAGAGCAGAAAGAAGTATCAGACCGAACAGTACCAATAATATCCACTTGCTGAGACCGATCGAAGAGCAGTTGCCCGAGAAGTGTTAAAAGATGTGTGAGCCAAGTACAGAGCTAAGACTGATACAATTATAGCCTACATTATACAGGGGCGGATCTAGACTTTTTCTTTACGGGGGGCGATTTCTGTGGGTTCCAATGAGCGATTTAGTAATTATATCAAACGCACTATAAATGTAAACAATTAAATTTTTATACCAAGATTTTTGCAAATAAATGCCAACTGCAAAGGTAAATGTAATAGACTACCTATAAAGTATTATGGATCTTTACTACAATTGTTAATTCATTTTTATTAACGGTTTAATCTCAAATAGTTTCCAAGATCAAAGGAATTATAATTAAAATGACTTATCAAATTAATAGTTTCTCAACTTTATAACATATTACAAAACAAATTCCAATCTTCTGTTTACAATCTTTGTGATCAATCACTTTCTCCGCATCTACGTAAATTTCTCGATGCGCGTTCAGGAGGGCTAAACCGGTGAATCACTCCTTACCCATTTGGTCTCTCAACCATGTTTTTAGTAGACGTAATGAAGAGAAGCCCATCTCAGCCGATGCAATGCTGACCGGTACCGCTAGAAGAATTCTTTTAGGCTTACAAACATTTCGGAAGAAATGTCAACAAATTTTACACTGGAAAGAACCAAATTCTGGTAAAAAATAAATGACTACATGTTTACCGATTGTGATTCATGAAACGGTAAAGCGCCATTCTGATTTTATGTATCGTAACTGTTAATTACTGCTATGCGTGACCTAGGCCTCACCTTGGACCGAGGCTCAAATTGCGCCAGCTCCGCACTGTTGCCCGCTCACTCAATGCTTCTGCTACCTCTACGCTTAGCCTATCCATGCCTTCGTCACAACTAAACTTGATTATAATTGTAGCTCGCTCTACGCTGGCCTCCCGGCTGTTCGACTGGAGTGCTTGGATCGAATCTTGCGTTATGCTGCCCGCCTTATCGGCCGTATATTCAAATTTGGCCACGTCTCTTGATAGCCTACATTCACGACGTTCTCCACTGGCTCCCCTCTGAGCAGCGGATTAATTTTGTGTTTAAGATAGCTGCCCTAGTCTGGCGCTGTCTGTTGGGCCTCGCTCCTGCCTATTTTCGTGAGCTCTGCTGCCCTATCCTTAGGGGCTCTCGATCCCTCCACTCATCTGAACAGGGTCTCCTATACTTATCCCTTTTGCCCGTACCTCCATTATGCAGAACCGCGCTTTCTCGGTGATGGGTGCTTCGACATTGAACGGCCTCTGGTCCTCTGCTGGAGCTTCGCCCCTTTCCTAGGACCTTCTCGCTTGTGATCTTTTCTCACCATAAGGTTGTTCTTTTTGGCCGTGCTGGAGTTGGGAGCGCCTCGGAGTAGTTTTCTTGAAGGGACGATATCTACATATTCGATATTCATGAATGAATTAATGATTTTCATTCTTGTTTTTTTCAGTAAAGAGTAATAGCGTATTTAATTATTATGTAGGCTATGGTCAACCCCATTTTAGCGTAGGCTATTTAATTATTTCAATGATTTTTAGCTTAATGATTAGCCTAATGTCATCAATCCAACTTCTATTTACGCAATGAATTATTTTTTATTATTCCAACTTCTATTTAGGCCTATACGCAAAGAACAATTTTAATAAATATAACTTCTATTAATGCAAAGAATTATTTTCACCAATTCAATTGATTGTTTCTTAGGTTTTATATCATTTGAATTCAGTATGTTAAAATGGAGTTGTCTATAGACCTACAGAGGAATAATAAAATATGCTAAAAATGGAGCTGAATGCATATGCATGGGGATTAAAAAAAGACTTCGTCGATGTCAAAACCACGAGATAACTACGGAAGGTCAGAAGGTGAAAACTAATTTTTCAATTTGGGCCACATGCAGTCATCAGTGACACGGGCAAAAGTAACCTCATTCTACAGTAGGCCTATATATTCGTTGTATGAGAGGGGAAAATATTTTAGGATATGCAAAGAGTAGTAATATAGGTGCTGTGTGCTTGTGTGCATAGGGTAGGGAGGGGGAAGATGGACGCCGGGGTCCGATGGACACTCGACGGGAAACTCAATAAAACATTTATTTCTAATGTCTATCTTACCTCGTAACTGAGGTAAGTTGGACAGCATTTATCGACGCGTCGTTTAAACATGCAAAGTCGGGTACCAGTCTACTGAAGGAGGCGTGGCCTATCGATGATCACCACTTGTAGGAGGAAGGGTGTGTTTTGACTAAAGTTAAATAAGAAGCTTAGTAAAACGGCTAAGGGAATTGTGTAGGCGGTAATTATTCATCGGCTATGACTAGTATTTTTTTAATAGATTTGTATATCGGCTTGTTATTTAGCGCATTAAAACTGACACTTCTTGGTCACATACGGTGCCACTGCCAGTGATACCGAAGGGTAGGGTGTCTGCCCATCTTACCCCTACATGAAAGTTCATCACCCAATTTATATTTCACAACAGATTACCGAAAAGATTGTTATTTATATTAACTGTAATTAGTCCCCTCGATTCTTTTTGGCAGTTCATATTGCATACTGCTATGTACAGTTCACAGTTTGTTAGAAACAGAAAAGTTGGTGTCCATCTTACCCCAGGATGGCCAGGAAAGTGTTAAGTACGGTACTTTAGGCTATGGTTGGTCAAATACCTTGTTTTATGCACATGACTTAATATATCTGAACGATTCCATGCGGAGCTGTGCTTTCGGCAGATGAGTCATAGAATAGAAAGCTGAAATTATAAGTATATGTAGTATTGTAGACCTGCAGATCCACCTGTCCATCTTACCCCTACATTACGTCCATCTTACCCCCGTTCAAGTTAAGACGGACATCTCAGGAGGTCATATTTGAATGTTTATAACATGAATATGTTCAAGCAGGGAAGTGTGTTTACTGTTGGTTAACAATAATGAAATGTTTAGTGAAAGAAAAATGATAAAAAACCTGTTCCAAAGTTTATTATTATTGTCATTATTCAGCAAATATTGCTTAGAGTGTCCATCTTCCCACATTGCACCCTAGACTATATAAAATTAATGAAAAAAAACAACACAAATAGCAATCAAATTCTCAAATAAAAAATTAATTATTGGACTCTTAGGGGGGGGCGATCGCCCCAATCGCCCCCCTCTGGATCCGCCACTGACATTATATCCGATATAATCTATTAGAATATTTTTGTAATTTTTTACAACCACTGGAAAAGTTTGTAATAGGTCTACTTCTACTAGATATTGATGAAATGGAAAGCGTCTATAATTAATAGCACAATAAGTCAATAACTACTTTAGCAAGCATCAAATACAAAGCGTCAACCAGAGCCAACACGTGTGTGAGCCAGAGATGGGTAACTAATCGATTAGATGCTAATCGATTAGCTAATTGATTAGACAAACAACTAATTCTAATTCTAATCGATTAGCTGTAGTCTGATGCTAATTCTAATTCTAATCGATTAGCAATTGTCAGCTAATTCTAATCGAAAATCGATTAGCTGATCGATTAGGTGTTTGAAAATTAAACCGAGAACGCGTTCATTAAGAGTGAGTCTATTAATATTGAGTTTGAATAATATACTTAATTACTTATTTATCTGAAGGCTATTTCAGACTTTCAATTATCTGTTCATGGTTATACAACATGGGAACCAGTACAAGTTTTATTTCTGCGCCTAGTTCTCTGTGCTTATCACAATAGCTGCGCAGACAACTGATGAAAAAATTTATTCAGAATTTATTATTGTAAAACGTTCTTTAAAAGTATTAAGATAAAAGTGATAGGCCTATCGGAAGGAACAGTTAAATTAGCAGGGAAGTGTAAAAATGCAGTAAAATCATGAGCGCTAATTGAGGCCAATGTACATAATCATCAAACTTCGTCGGTTATGTTAGGGTGAGTTCAAGTTGACAGAGATATTGCTGGTTTGTGGACTGTTCTCGCATTATAGCAGTTGTGCAGCTTTAGGTATTGTAATAGGTTACAGCTCTAGGTATTGTAATAGGCTGCAACCTTAGGTATTGTAAATTTGTAATAGGGTACAGGAACTTGCTGTGCTTTGATTAAAATTTGACAAATTCATGATGCAAATAATTATGTGTATCGAACTGTCGATTATTGATATCTAATTCTAATTGCTAATCGATTAGCTACTGCTAATGCTAATTCTAATCGATTAGCTAGAAAACTTTGCTAATTCTAATTCTAATCGATTAGCAAATTTCAGTAGCTAATTCTAATTCTTATCGATTAGCAATTCTAGCTAATCGTACCCATCTCTGGTGTGAGCATTAACGCCTTTGGCGCCATGGCTCTCGGGTCTGTGTTGAAGAGGTATGAAGCTAGCCAGCTTAAGACAGTGCCATGCAGAGTCTCCGAACTTAGACCGAAGTTTTTACTGAGTCTAGATAATTGTAGCTGGTTGGTCGACTGTCAAGAGCAGCATTTAGGTCTAGGCATACTGAGAGGCATGCCTTTCCTTTATCAATAGATGAGAAGATGCTGTCCAGCGTAGAGAGCAGTTTCAGTGGAGTACCAAGCTGATTGGTAAGGACTGAAATTGGGAGATGAAGCAATGTGTTTCTTGATTAGTGCAAGACAGAGACAATACAATACTTATTATTATCATTGCCCATCATGGGCGCCCGCAGGATTTTTTGCAGGGGGGGTCAGTCACGGCCGAGAGAGTTAGTTGCGTTATAATATGTCATTAAAACTTAACTCAAATAATTACATTGTCTTAACAATACCTATTAAGTCTTAACAGTGCTTTTTTCAGGCGGAGCGGTCCGGAACGGCGTTCCGGAACCTTTTTCAGCTATTAAAAAATAATATATTTCATTAAAATGTTTAATAACAAATTATTTTAAATTATATAGATACGTTAATTTCATTTAAGTGCTTTCAATGTTTATTGAGATTGACACATATGAAATAGAAAGATTATCACATATGTCTCTATACTTGTTCTGAATTTGCTGAGTTCCAGAACTTTTTTTCTAGAAAAAAAGCACTGAGTCTTACTAATTATAGCCTAGTACTCTGTTAAAATCAGAGGCAACAATCATTCAGAAGTAAGTGAGTAAGTAAGCATACTCTTTATTTATCCAACTACACAACCGCACTTTGGTTTACATGAAATTAACTATTATAAAGTATTCTAGTTAAAAACGTTTTTCTCATTAAGTTCTCAACCTGTGGGACAATTCGGTCATGCGTCTTGGGCGCATGGAATAGGGGAATGTCTTTACAGGAGTGGCTTCATCAGACCGTTCAGGCGACTTCTCTTGTGACTGTCTTAGCAGGTTTCACGGTCCAAAGGGCACTTAGAGTTTGCTGCAGCTTACGCTTATTCTTGTTATCCATATTAATATGCCATGGCTAAGAAAAAATGAAGTCGTTAACACGTCATACCCATGGCTGCTTCAGAGGTGGCTTAAGGGACTGCTCTTCTCTTCTTCAATAATCAGATAATCCAACGGTTGTTAACAGTTCATCCAGAGACAATCCAACAGAATGGATGTAAACTACACAGTAAAGTCTAACCTATTGTTCTACAAAGAACCAGCGAAGAATTCATGAGAGAAACGTAACTGATACATGCAGTGCTTGAGGAATGCAGGGACCTGTTGGGGTAAGCTAATGCCGGTGTGGGGAAATTTTTTACCTCGGACCGACCTCTTCGTCCAGAGATTATCCAGAGGTCCCAGTCGGCTTGGCTTTGTCAATATGCGTGCCCTGAAGTGATAAGGTCAACCTCTGAGTCGAAGTGTTCCACCACTGATGTCAGTACATTAGTCCGATATAACAGGTGTTTTTGATAACATACATGATACATAAATAATGGGGAAGCCAGTTGAACGTAGACCTAGGGGACTGGATCGTGATGAGCATTGTTTATTGGGGTTAAGTAAAGAACTAAATTTCGGCCATTCCAGGGCCGTTTTGACAGGCTAGAGTCCTGGCTAGTGGTAACCCACGATGACGGCCGAGTCTGTTTTAATGGGTGCCGGAACACCACCAGGAGGGGCACGGGGAGAGGGCGGTTGGCTTCCAGGCCTATGGCTAAATCAGCCACTGAATATTAGTATAGTAACTTATTAGTAGGCTTAAGCAGTATGAAACTAAAGCTAGTATTTACTAAGTATTTTGAACAGAATATTGTGACATATTTTAAGCTTCATTTGCATGATTAAACCTGTCGGATTTTTATTTGATCATGATTTCCAGGGGGGTCACGCGACCCCCTTGACCTATGCTGCGGGCGCCCATGTTGCCCATTAAGGTTAGATTAGGCCTACTTAGACATGGGTCTAAAGTTTGACAGGCTATTAATGTCAGGTAAGTTTCTTAGGTAAGGCGTGACTAAGGCACATTTAAAGCACGATGGAAAACAACTTCACTAAAAGACAAGTACCGGTAAGCCAAATGAGCAATAAGGTGGGAGAAAGCTTCAGAGCATGAAACAATAAGACAGTGAAGTAAATACGAAGTCCATCGGGGAGGATTTAAGGATAGTATGATTGAGAAAAGACAAGACTTCAACGTTAATTACAGGCAGTGCTTTTTTTTCTAGAAAAAAGGTTCCGGAACTCAACAAATTCAGAACAATCATAGGGGCTGAGGCGAAAATCTATACATAACTTTGGGGGGGACAGAGTACCTACGAGGGCCGGATTTTGGGGGGGACAGCCTGGCTTAAGTCAAAACTTTGGGGGGACTGTCCCCTCATGATTTACGCCACTGCATAGGGGCATACTTTATGCTAATATTTCTGTTTCATATATATATCAGTATCAATAAACACTGAAAGCACTTACATTAAATTAAAGTATATAAATAATTTTATGTAATTTTTTATGAAAAATTTAAATTAACTAAATTATTTTTTAATGGCAGAAAAAAGGTACCGGAACGCCGTTCCGGACCGCTTCGGCTGAAAAAAGCACTGATTACAGGGGGTATGCCATTAAAGGCCGCGCCGCGTTAAAGGCAGCGCCAGAGAAGTCAGAGTCAAACAGTAGGTCGTTCCATCTAAGGTAGGAGTGCACTTAGTGATTTTACATTTGAGATTGTCGATTTTGTTAATGAAAATGGAGGTGATGTCAGAACGTAGTTTCTGGTTTTTGTCGTTCAGAGCGTTGACAGTCGACAGCTGATCAGTCTTTTTAAACGTTATGTATAGCCGTATAGCTGTATTTCCGCCACTAAAAGTCCTACTGAATAATAAAGGATGAATGAAGTGTACGATGCCACAACCTTCACTACGTCGGCCTATCCTACGCAGGCGTAGATCATTCAATCTATCAAAGCGGTTGGACATTGCTATTATTATTTATTTACGGCACGCATAGAAAGGGAAAGAAATGTAGGCAATGTTCGTAATAAGTATTGTATTGCATTATAGTTGGACATTTGTAAATTGCCTGTGGCAGTATAAACCATTCAGAAGCGCTCTGCTAAGCGTGGAGCCCTGGGAAAACAAAAACGTCTTCGAGCAGCAGTATAGCCTAAACATCCAAAGGTCCTACGTACGTGATACAATGCAAAGGAGTGATCAGTGAAGGAAAACTAATTATCTGCAAGCATAATATGTTGATATTTGCATTTCATATACCGTATACTGGCTTTTCAGTTTTGTCGGTTTTATCTTTGGTTTACGGTATTTTAATTAATTTTCTGAATACCAACTTCGGTGTCCATTCCTGTCGCTCTGAATAATAGGCTAATATCGCGACCAGTTCGGTATCAGTTAAACCGATCTGCTGCATGCTATAGCCTGCTTGTAATAAATGTTCGATTACCTTACCATTAATTAAATTACCTTCCTGATAATAGCTTATCCTACCTTAACGTATGCCAGAGCATACCTTAGCATATAATTAGCTTGTCTTACCTCCGTTTTCATTACCGGACCTTATAATTCATTAGTAGCCTATGTATGTACTTCGGCTTAATATTAAAATTAACGACACTTTTTCATATCGAAGATGATTAGTGTCGGAGGCAGAAAGCAACCTCGTACTCCACGTTTATATTGCGACCGAGCCACCCGCAGTAAAGATCCGAGAAATTAATCTCTGATAAACCGACCGACCTGGAATCGAACCCGGGCCGCCGGCGTGGTGAGCGAGCTACCAACCCACTCGGCCACTCAGGATCTCTATAATTCATTAGCATGTACCTGGACTTTTATAGGCGCATTTTAGGAACCTGCGATCTCCCTTCCTAATCACCTACTTCAAATGTACTTTCCATGTTCTACCTTTAGCATGATTCAGCACAGTCTAATAACTTTTCATATATTTATTCTTTCAATTCCCGTCCCACGGGCGAGTGTATAATTATATATATATATAAGTCGTAAATTAAGCCTTGTATATTTAATTAGATAATCATGCAGATGTGACTATAATATATATATATATATATATATATATTATATATAATATATTAGATAATCATGCAGATGTGACTATAATATATATATATATATATATATATATATATTATAGTCACATCTGCATGATTATCTAATTAAATATACAAGGCTTACGACTTAACATCTGTTCGGTCAAGGGCATAGACTATATGTACAGCATTGTACACAAAACACTGTTGTCAATCAAACGTCCACACGCGATTGCTAATTAAATTAATCAACGATTCAACAGAGATGCCAACTCCAAATCAATGTCACTCAGAAACCACGTTCACAGAACCCTTCAAAAGCGAGCCTATCAAATGCATTATATCCAACCGTACACCCACTAACATGGTCTCCTCTGCCATACCTTACCTTGTCTCACCTTACCATACATTATATTACCTTACCTTGCCTTCACTGGTGTCGTGATTGATCAGTACCTGCGTAGATTGGAGAAAGGCGTTGGCATAGATGAATGTCTTTCGACTGACTGGGTCGTTGCTGGGACTTACGAGGAAGATCAGGTAGGTCACACCGAGCAGAGGAAGCAACACCAGCGTCGACTTTACAGCAACCCTGTCCCCAAAAATTCCCAAAATACATCATGTTCAATTGTTTATAATGTGTTGTTCCACTGGCGTAACGAAGGGGCAGAAGAGGGCAACCGCCCCGGGCGCAGCATAAGGGGGCGCAAAATTAGCTTTCAGTGGTACACGTACAGTAGCCTACTATGACAAGCATGATTAAAATTCAACAAGAAAATCTAAAATGGGAGCAGTCATCAACTCATGCCCCTGGGCGCTGAAACCCTTCGTTACGACACTCTGTTTCTCTGCTTGTGCACTTGAATATATAATTATGTAGGCCTACGGGTCCGGGAACGTAACTGTAAGTCCCAGCACCACACAGTTAAAAGCCGGGTTTGTGCGACCAGTGCGTGGCGCTATATCAAAACAGGTCCACAAGAGCCAGCTGTTTGGCCGTTTTTTTTTATGTCAGGCCAGAATTTGTGTGCTTCAAGTCGTGGAGATAGCATCGTGATACGGTGGATCTCGCTGGTGATTTTGGTCATGGGATGGTGCAGCGAACTGCCTGAGAGTTTTATGTCTATGGTAGCAATTTTACTTAAACAGCTTTATAGCTATTTCGATCAAACCGATCGGTAGCAATTTGAAGTTAAAACTAGGTAATATGGAGCAATTCCAACTAAATTAAACCAAAATCGTAACATATTTTAACTAAATTAAACCGATCTGTAAGTCTACTCATTTAAATTAATTATGACGAGGAGGCACTAGCATTCATTGGGAAAACAACACGACTCGTTGTTAAAATGAACAACCTAGACGAGAATTTCAACTTACAAGTTGTAGGCCTATCGATGTCCATGGTATCTTCATTGCAGCATTTCGGCTGGTAGCGACATCTTTAGACTACAATACGAACTTATTCGATCTATTCGATCTGGGTCTCCTACCTGTATTGGACAGTTTGCAGATTCTTGGACTCGCGCAGTTTCGTCACGAGGATCCAGACGATGTTGGCCAAGATCAAGAGGTTGATAAACAAGACGCACAGAATGGGCGCTATATAAATGAACTCAAGGTGCAGCTTCTTGTTTGGTATCCAACATCTACAATCAATCACAACAATTTAAAATAGCAGCCTAATCCATTTATTTCATACTCGCCTAGCCCAGTTAGCTGCATTGTTCAAAGCGTACATGTATATAGCTGCTTTCCATACTGCTATGTGTAAGAGGGCGTGCGGATCGCGGTTCGCCCCCGAAGGTGGCTTATTTCAGAGATTTAAATCTCAGGCTAGCACGGTTCGTACACGGGGACCTTAAATGACGTGGCGGCGTCTCTTCAAACGGGCAGCGACGATGAAGGATCTCACCGATCCATTCGTTGAAAAATGAGCAGGGTCAAGGGCTCAAGGCCAAATACGGTCGCTACATAAAATCGCGTGCATAAGAGTACATTCACATTTGACATTTATCCCGTACAGAGCATCTGCGCGCTAAATCATCGTACTGTTGCTTCAGTTCCCTCTACCTCTCCGTCTCCCTCTCCCTCTCCGTCTCCCTCTCCCTCTCTCTCCTCTCCCTCTCCCTCTCCCTCTCCCTCTTCCTCTCCTCTCTCCTCTCCCTCTCCCTCTCTTCCTCTCCTCTCCCTCTCCCTCTCCCTCTCCCTCTCCTTCTCCTTCTCCTTCTCCCTCGTCCTCGTCCTCTTCCTCGTCCTCTTCCTCCTCCTCCTCTCCGTCTTCCTCCCCTCTCCCAATACTTAGCGAAAATCGATTGTGCCAGCGTTTATATATGCTCTGTTCCAACTGTACTAAATGGGACCATGGGCCATTGCGCATGTAGATGTGTGCATGTGTGTACCTGTATGCTTGAGTGAATAGCAGGCAGAAACATTCAATACCTGATGAAAAACATGCAAAATTCAGTGCAGAAATTGCTTCGAATCCGGCCAATTCGAGAGCGAAGTTGACAGCCTCGATCTTGAACGAGGGTCAACGCTTCGCATTCAAAATGCAATGATGATAACAGTAATAGTAATTTATTAGTAGTAGTGGTGGTAGTAGCTGAAAACTTAGTATAGTAGTAATAACGGTGGTAGTGATAGTCATAGTAGTAGTTGTTGTAGCAGCAGGTATAAGGTATAACAACAGGATAAATGGCTGTAATAGCGGCCGCAGCGCAGCAGTGATAGCAATATCGCTAAGGTATGCTAAAAAACCAGCTTCATTAGTGAATATGTAGGTAGTTCTTGTGTACTGCCGTTCAGTTTCGTAACCCAATTCGATATGCGACGAGGAAGAAATGCCTGCATCTCAAGATGCCGTACAACTCCGCACAATCTTCTACAAGTTTCTCTAGTTAAACCCGAGAGGTTTTGTAATGCTTCTAGAAATCCGAAAAGGGCGTGTATTTGGACTGGCTGTGGCTACCTGGCATGGGGTGGGAGGGAGCGGATGGAAGTAGTGCCCCGGATGTGCAGGTCTTCGCACGAATAACGCCACTCGTACGTGACTCGGATTCTCTTAATATCAGACCACGAAACGAAGAGAAGGCAAACTGCTGGTAAAGACGCGCAGAGAAAGAGAGGAAGAAGGACACACAGAGAGAGATCCATACAGACAAAGCGACAGACAGGTGGAGATATAGGCCACATGACGTATGATATAGGATAACGACGCAGCGTAATGACGTGGATCAGCATAATGACGCGGAGACAAAGAAAGACGCAAAGAAGATGACACAGACAGACAGACAGGCAGACAAGCAGACAGACAGATATCGCATGACGTTGAACACGATGTAGTACAATGCTTGGCATGATGACGTTGCACATACTGATGTCATACTCACTGTTCGTGCTCGTTGATAGTCTTCTGTATCGCCCATGCAGAGATGAAGACAAAGGGCAGACCTTAAAAGTCAGATAGCAAAGCGTAAGCGTTACAATCAATTTATCAGGTTGATATCTTTCACCCGGCTTCGCCCGTCTGAATGGACGCCACGCCGCTTTAGTTGTCTGTCTACTGACCGTGTTGGCCCGATATACAAATCTTTTATATTCACAAAAGCAGGATGCCATCAGACATCCCTTCATGCAAAGGATGCGCCACGATGACAGCTATTCAGGCCAGCGTTGAAAGGGGCGAAAGGTTAGCAGTAAAGAAAACTAAAGAATAGAGCGGAATAAAGAATAGCAACGAAGAATGAAGATCAACATGAAAAAAAGAAAAGTCTTACAGCTCGATAGGGTGCTTCTCGTTTACACAGTGAAGCAGTTAATGGTACTAATGGAACAGCGTAATTGCGTACTTGTCAGCTTATTTTTATAAACAAAAATTGATTGATTGATTGGATCCAACCTGATTGGATCTTGCACAGTTGAATAAGTTGATCTGACAAAAAGCGCCGGTGATTAATCTAGTCTCCCTAGCGGAAGCAGTTTTTCTGCATCGCTGAGAAATTTCGGGGATTTACATATTAACATGCCCATTACATTGCATTAACGTAAAAACCTCCAAAATAACGAGCATACCAGTGCCAGTGGCGTCCCTCCAGATAAGTCCTGCACTCTGCATATGAGTGCAAAACTGTTGCATGTAGTGTGTATGATTTATTAGATCGTTGATCAAAGCGCTACACAAAGGCAGTTGTCATGGAAACCAGCCGGCATCCCTCCAAATCGAACCCACGGCAGAAGTCATTCAACTAGATGTGAGCCTATCAGTAAATGCGCTTCGTCCACGTACGACAGTTCGTCCGATATCTGTGATATTGTGCTTATAATTCACATCATTTAATTGAATGTCCGACTGGCATGGCTATAGTATTATACGCGAGATCTAAAGCAGCACAGCGCCCATTCAAAGCACTGCTGTAATAAGGTAATCAAGATTTCACCCGTTTGACAAATAAGCACGTTGAAAATTAATAGTCATGGTCGCTCGAGGGAAAACGTGGGTATACGGTCATAGGACGATCGGTCATAGGACTATCGCTCATATGAACGATTGGTCATAGACTCATAGGTCCTATCGGTCACACGGCCTATCGGCGATAATTATCGTTGGCTAAAGGCTAAAACAGAGAAGTTTTTAAAAACACGAACGACCATTTACTGGATCATTTACTGTGAAATAGGCTACGTAATACGAAATAGGATTATATGAATACTGCAAGATTGTTCACTAATTGAATGAAATATAAGACAAGGCACGCAGATAGGAGTATAGAAATACACGGAAGCAATTTCAGGACAAAGCCCTGAAATACACGAAAGTCTGACAAAAACCAGGACGAAGCCCTGAAAAATAGTCATAAAACACATGATGACCTCAGCGACATAAGGGCAGAAATACACGAAAACCTGGGGGGAAACCAAAGCAAAGCCATGGAAAATCCGGACACTTGGCAACGCTTAGTGACTCTTTCAGTAGCCTCCTCTCTTTCCATATTTAATCAGTGACTTCGAAATATAGCGAAGCAGTGATAAATCAGTGAATCACGCTTCGGAAAACCCGGGCGAAGCCGGGTAAAACGATTGTAAATAAATATAGAAATATATATCTAAAGCCATCAGCAAAGACTAGCAATTCCAGGACAATGCTTCCTTAATTTTTTTATTATTTATGAATCACACGTAGATCCTACGTACGTAGGCTACCTCTGGTAAAAAAATTAATAACTAAGGCGTTTTAATAAAGTATCCTGTGACTATCCAGATTTAATATGTAATGTCGTGTATGACGTCCGAATACTTTCGACAATCGTCCATGGTGCAATCCGTCTCTGTTGGTGGCCCCCAATATTTCAAGCAGAGTCCAGTCAATTGCTTTCCCTCTTTATGCTACGACGGAAGAATACCGAATACCCGTAGAGAACTTTATTCGGGCCCCTGCCAAGTCTTGGTTACTCATGGTCATACGGTGGAAACCGTATAAATATTATATTCTCACATATATATATATATATATATATATTGATATATTTGTCTATATATGTAGTGTGTATATAATATTTATATATCCTAGGGCCTATGCAGTTTGAATTGATTCGCTGCCTAATATAACGATATTTGTGAATCAGTAATTCAAATCAACTCAGTATGCCAGGGTCATTGCCTCCTACTTAGAGAATCTAATTCTAATACATTAGGTACAATACAATGCAATGCTCTGCAGTGCATGTAATACAATACAGTACGACACGATACAACGCGACATAATCAAATGTGACGCAGTGGAACATACCAGAAAGTAACACTAGGCCTATAATACAACAGGCACACAATACAAAGTAGATAAAAGCTATCATGTTCCTATAGTGCATTGTAGATGGCGCTCGTTTCCTGCTGTTGGGCTCCTGATGTTGGGCCAACGCACCCAGCCAAGACTTGTCGCTTACTCCCCATACAGTCTACGCCGCCACTGACTTCTACCGCTTGATTGCAGAGAGAAATAACTCCCAGAACGTTACATCAGATTCGCACCCTCAGTCGTTAAAAACAGGTCAAGCACGCTAGCAAGAATTCGCACCGTGTCCAACAATACAATGCAGCCCAGCACAACGCAATGTCTACTCAGTGGACTCTTTTAAATCCATGCTAAAATCACATCTGTTCGCCAGGGCTTACCCCGACTGTTGTTAGCTGTTTCGCAAGGCGCCCTCGTAACGGCCTGACCGTGTTACGGCGCCATATAAATTGTCGTTATTATTATTATTATTAAAGCAATATCACGCAGCAGAAGACAGCACAGTACAATGCGAAACAATAGAAGATAATAAAAACACAATGCAATACAATGGAGGATAACTACAGTACCCCATCCGATGATGGCGTAATGCCAGAGTCGAACCCTGGCCGCAGCGAACGGACAGACGATCATCGTATGAAGGTAGAGTCCTTCGACCAGCATCCAGAAGAAATTCGTCACGAGGAAATAGTTGAACAACATCACTACGCACTTGCAGAACCACTGTCCAAGAACCAGATAACGTAACGTAAGGTAGCGTAATGTGACGTCATGTAATGTAACTGTAATGCAGTATAGCAAATGCCAAAAAAATTAACATGCAGCTCATGAATGGGTAATGAGGTGAACCATCAAGTGCCTCGGTCAGCAAAGCCAACCAATCTTTATCCCATACAAACAGTGCAGTGTTATGTAATCTGAGTAAACAATGTGCTGACTTACCTGAGTGGTGATCTGCCTGAGTCATCACTTACCTGTGCGATCGCGTATACCTGTGTGATCACTTACCTGTGTGATCACTTATCTGTGTGATCACTTACCTGTGTGATCACTTATCTGTGTGATCACTTACCTGTGCGATCACTTACCTGTGTGATCCCTTGCCTAAGTTGTGACTTACATGAGCAGTAATCGGCGCATACCTCTTCTTCTGGAGTCTATAAAAGTTGCTCACCTGACTAACGAGTTGTGGGGCTTCGTCGTCGTTTTCATAAACGACCAACTTCGGCAGGATAGTGTAGAGCAGAATCCAAGTCAGGTTACGAAGGATAAAGGTCAGGAAGAGATGACAGTGCACCGTGTTTCGCAGACATCTCAGATTCCTACAACCGAACCAGATACGATCTGTGGGTAGTGGGGAAGTGCCCCAACTGGTTCTAACAACCCCTCTGAAGGTGCACATTCTTCAAGCATTTCTCTACGGCTCATAAAGGACTTTGCCCCTTTGTTTCAAACCGTCTGTTGTAATTGTAATCATAATAGAACATTTATAAAAGCACCACTCAGCGATTTAGAGGCGCTCCCGAACCCAAGTCAGAGCCGTCGCTAACAAATAGCATGGACTTTAGGCGTTTTCGGAACAGTGTAAGAGAAATGATGAGGAGCTCAAGCCGCAATTCCTGCAGAAGACGGTTCCAATTAGAGGCAGCAACCTAAGCAAAGCTTCTAAGTTCAGCAGTGACCCTGCGCACGCGGGGAACAACCAGAAGGCCTCTGGCGGCCGAGCGGAGAGTGGAACAACTACTACTACTACTATTCCTTTATTTCACAAACTCGTTGACACAAACGCAACAAGATTACAAAATCAACAGTTTAGATATCGATTAGACAAAAATAATAGTCAAATAGATGAGAGGGCTAGGAATGTAATAATAACTGAGACCTATTGCTAAAGAAAATTAGTATATATATTCATTCATTCATTCATTCATTCAGAGCATTTATATAGCGCCTCTTCAAGAAGCTACTCAGAAGCGCTCCCGGCAGGAGTGAAGAGACCGAGGTACGGACAGGTGTCTAGTTGTTGGATGGCTGACTTTGAGAATTTAATTTACTGAGATTGAATCTAATTTCGAGGATGACTCTGATTTTGTGAATTACACTTCAACTCTAACTTTGACTCTATAAATGACTTTGACTTCGAGAAAGCATTTGACTTTAACTTTAAGCGATTCCAAAGTGGAGCGGTACATGAACGTCTGATACATTATATAATATATATATATTCATTCATTCATTCATTCATTCAGAGCATTTATATAGCGCCTCTTCAAGAAGCTACTCAGAAGCGCTCCCGGCCCAGCCACGACTAAAGAAAAAAGACTTGAGGGACTTGTAGAACCCTGCCGGATGGCTCACAAGTAAAGAGCGGAGCTTAAGCGGGAGGTCATTCCAGGTGGAAGGTCCCACAACCGAAAAAGCACGGCGCTGCTTAATAGCCAAGCGTGCCCGTGGAACTAGGAGCTCACCCCTCGTCGTAGAACGAAGTGCCCGACGCGCTGCAACGTCGGACACTAGGCGGCAAAGATCTGAGATCACGCAAGTAAGATGGAGCACAGCCAAGAACGCAGCGAGAAACTACAGCAGCAGTGCGGTATGAGATCCGCTGAGAGATAGGCAGCCAGTGCAACACATCACGTATGTATGCAGAGACAGGAGAGAACTTAGGAAGTCGTCCAATGAGACGAGCAGCCGAGCGTAGAACTCGATCTAGTCGCCCTAGAACCCCAAGAGGAAGGCCAGCAAGTAGGGAGCAACAGATGTCAATTCGACTGGTAACAAAGGCGTGAACAAGGACCACGACCGCATCATGAGAGAGAGAGCGAGAGACCACTCGAAGCTGACGAAGCTGTTAATAACAACTCCGTGCAACCAGGTTCACATGTTGAGACAAAGTAAGCTCAGAGTCAAGAGTAAGTCCCAGATCACGAACTGTGACGGAAAAGGTTATGTGAGGAAAGAGCAAGGTAAGTTGGGAAAAATCGATACCCTGAAGTTGCCTACGGCCACCCAACCAAATAAGTTGTGTTTTAGAGGGATTTAAGAGTAGCCGATTGGAGGCCATCCAAGAAGAGAGGACATCCATAGTCAGACACATCTGGCTTACAGTAGCCACCGCATCGGCCGAATGGGTGTGGATGTAGGCTTGCACATCATCGGCAAATAGTTGGTGCAGAAGCCTCTGAGATGCCAGCAAGGGGCAGACATCAGCAGTATAAAGAAGGTATAACAGTGGGCCCAGGACAGAACCCTGGGGCACCCCAAAAGGATCAGGGACCCAAAGAGACCTGGACGAACCAAGGACTACACAGTTTGAGCGGTCAGTTAAGAAAGATGCAAGCCAATCCAGAGGCTGGTCCACCAAGCCAAAGGAAGTAGAGGGGCGCTGTAAGAGAATGGAGTGGTCCACAGAGTCAAAGGCAGAGCTTACGTCAAAGAGAGCAAGAAGAGTCACCTGACCACGGTCAATTGCGCCATAGAAGTCTGACAGAATTAAGTCGAAGCAGGAGAGTCTCCGTGGAGTGATTCCGACGGAAACCCGACTGCTGCGACGGAATCAATTCATTCATATCCAGATATGCCCACAGCTGGTTAGCAACAATGCCCAAGCATCATCATATCACTCCCATCCTCAAATCCCTCCATTGGTTAAAAATCCCAGAGCGAATTCACTTCAAAGTCTTATCACTAACCTACAACTCTCTACAACACTCCCAGCCCAGATATCTTCGCGACCTCTTCACCATCCAGCCAACCCGCTCTACCAGATCTTCATCCATTCTCACTCTCTCTCGACCTCCTGTCACTACTCATCTCAAGTTCTCCAACCGAGCAATATCCAACAATGCACCACGTCTCTGGAACGACCTACCTCCTGAATTCCGCACTTTTTCGGTTCCTCAACCATCATCTCCAATCACCAATCATCATTCGCATCAGGCTCCTCTATCCATCACCGCCAAGGCTTTCCACTCGAAACTAAAGTCTCTCCTCTTCAAGAACTCTTACCCCGACTCAACTGATCATCTACCTTCAAACTCTCGACCTAAACGACACCCACCTTAGCAGCTACTCTGACCCCTCTGATCCTCTGGAAACCGGACTCGGACCTCCTCGGACTACTCTTTTGGACAACCCTTCTGACTAGACGCAGCGCTCGTGAATAAGCCGGTGCCCTGCGCTTGGCTTTCGAGTGGCGCTTTAGAAGTTTGGAGATTACGATGGTCTCCCAGTATACACGTTCTCTGGCGCGGTACGAGGCATGCATCTCTCTAACGAAACGGACCCACGAGGCCCGATCAGCTGGAGAGCGCGTTCTTTTCCAGATTCTCTCAAGTCGTCTTGATTGTCGTCGGAGCTTCCGGCACTCTGCATCAAACCATGGAGAAGACGGACGGTAGCGCGACTGGACGCTGCGCAACGGAAGAAATGTGTCTATGAGACCAGACAACGCGGTCTCATAAGAGCTGAACAGCTCTGTTGTAGAGCGCCCGGTGGAAGACTGAAGATCAGCAAAGAGAGGATGAGCTCGGAGTGCTGAACGGAATGCAGAACGGTCAAGACTTTTCCAGTGACGGATCTGACGAACGGCGAGGAGAAGAGGCTCGTAGATGAAGGGGATTGAGGCAGCGACGAGACCGTGGTCGGAGAGAACAGGAGGAAAGACAGTCACATCTGACACCCGACAGGGTGTCAGATATGTATGTATATATATGTGTGTATATATATCTATGCATATAAGCACCCACCTGAAGTGAATGAACACAACCAGTGAAACAATCAGCGCAACGTTGGACACCACAAATCCAGTGTAGTTGATTATCCGTACCACGAATTTATCTAGCGCCTCATTCTAAAAGGCAACAACAGCCAGACTCACAAACATCGCTTGATCTTCCAATCGGTTACAACGTAAACTTTCCAGTTACATCTACTTTGAAACCTCTTCGCTTTTACAGCAACAAACGGGGATCAACGACTTACGATGTAATGTAATATGATCTAGCTCGCAAAGATAGCCTACTAAGAATTCGCTTCTAAGACAATAACCCCCGGGACACTAACCCCGGGCAATAACCCCCTGTAAATAAACCCGGACAATAACTTCCCATACAAAACCCCCGGACAGTAACCCCTATACTGATATATTAATTATATAAATATACAAATAATGTATATTAATCATACAGTTTATATATTAATTTATTCGACATAATTATTTTAGAGAACCATGCAACGTCACAGTTTGAAATTAGGTAAGGTCTAATCTGTGTTCAATTGTTTAATAATTGTCTAATAATTAGGTTTTTGTGTATGGTAAGTCTTTCGAAGTCTATTCTCTGCCCAATTGTCTAATAATTTTTCCAGTATTTAGTTGCTGCATGTTTGGTAACTCTTTCATGTCTACTCTGCGCCCCAATGTCTAATAATTGTATAATAATTAGTTTTTGATGTATGGTAATGTTTTCATATCTAGGCCTACTCTGTGCTCAATTGTCTATTATAATTGTCCAATATTATTTTAGTTCTTGGATTCTTTGATTATTCTTTCAAGTCTATACTCTTTCCTGTATGTAGGCCTACTGTATCAGTATAGGGAATAATTGTCCGGGGGTTTGCATGGGGTGGGGGTTATTGTCCGAGGGTTATTGTCTTGGGGTTATTTACCGGGGGTTATTGTGCTGTTACCAAAGACCTCAGCTCACTCAAAGAGTAATGCAGTTTTTCATGAAATGAGCTGCAATATAAACGGGCATTGATGTATCGCTAAATAATTCATATAATTTTATGTGACGTCCGAGTGACGATTAGGCCGCGGTCTATACATACTAAGAAACTGCAAATATACACACGTCTCTCTTGGAATTCTTCGTAGGCCTATACACGTGCTACGTTTGACCTAAAGAGTACATTAGGCCTAAACTTAAACCTACGCGTAAGCCTAGACGTATAGGCCAATAGGCGGGATAATATATAGACTATATATCTTCGTTTATTGATCATTCTGGATGTCACACCGCATCCAGGTACCTGGTAGGCCTACAACAGAGGTGGGCAAACTACGGCCCGCGGGCCAGATCCGGCCCGCCAACACTTTTTATCCGGCCCGTCAACACTTTTTATCCGGCCCGCCAACACATTTTAGCCGGTCCACACAATTTTTCAGAAAAGTAAAAAGTCCTAAAATTCAGACCACAAGAAGAATTCCTCGTGCTGCTTTCTTACTTGCTATTCCGGTTTGTATTATTCGCATCCACTTAGGCCTACGTCTGGAGTTCTGGGGCAACTAGATCGATCGATGTTCTGCGCTCCGCTCATTGTTCGAATTCACAAATTCGTCTCTGTCTCTGGCTACATGCGCGATGTGTTGCACTGGCTGTCTGTGACCCAACGGATCTCATAACGAGTTGCTGCTTTGGTTTCACGCTGCATCCTTGGCTGTGCTCCATCTTGCCTGATCGACCTCTGCCGCCCTGCAGTGTCCGACGTTGTTGCGCGTCGGGCGCTTCGCTCCGCGACGACGTGGGCAACTTCTAATTCCACGGGCTCGCTTGGGTGCTAGGCAGCACCGAGCTTTCTCGTCCATCTGGAATGACCTACCATCGGAGCTGCGTTTGCTACCTCTGACCAATCAAACTGGGTTTCATAAATCACTCAAGGCTTTTTTCTTTAGCCGTGGCTGGGCTGGGAACGCCCTGAGTATATAGGTTTGTTGAAGGGGTGCTATATAAGTGTGTCCAGACTGAATGAATGCAACCAGTGCACTCTGGATTAAGGGAAAATTGTTATGTATGTTCACAGCTGCATACATCTCATAAGCTAAACTTACAGCCAAAGTATAATTAAATTAAATTCAGTAAACTTTTTTCATTTGAATAGTTATTAAAAGTTTAAAATTTGTTACCTGGCCCTCCGAATTTTTTTGCAATTTAATGTGGCCCAATGTGCCAAAAGTTTGCCCACCCCTGGCCTAAAAGTTACATGAGAAATTAGATTGAGTTTGTTGCAATCATTGTTCTCATATGAAAGGTTTCTTTGCTATTTCCTATATAGAACTCTATATAAGTATCTAATCAGACAGAGGGAATTGCTAGAAAGAGCTACTACGCAAAGCAGCGTGTTTACAGATTCTTTATTAAAAGCTGACAAGTGCTGTATAAATACCAATTTAACAAATACTCTAACAACGTCTGTCCCTTGTCTCGTCCTTCTCCGCTCGGGAGTTCGGTACGTATCTCGCAAGAGCTAGACACATACGAACTTCCGCTGACCGCATAATATATAGACTACCTACAAACTACCTCCGCCTTACGGGCTGCCTAATTCTACCTATAGCCTATAATCTTCCTATGTCGTATTACCATACCTCCAGGGACCTAAGCTATACATGTAGCTGCTGCCGTTACCTATTGGTAATACCTTAGTTTATTGATCTGCTATAACTAAACCGGTCGCGATCATTCTTCATTAAATTGAAATTAGATTGAAATTATATTAAAAGTATACTAAAAGTTTATTCTACTCGTTTTATTTCTCATTCACCTCTAGACCTTCATCCATCGACCCTGGCGTCTGATCGGCCCGGCCGCCAGGGCGAACCGACTTTAATTACGTCTGCGTTTTTTAAGGGATATTTTTTATTTAATTACGTTTTTAAGGGATATTGTCAGTAACTTACTTGATGCGAAAAACGTTTATTGTCAGGATATACTTCATAAATTTTAACTGTGTTTATAAGATGTCTGTACACCAAAGTGCGATTAGCAATTGGTTAAGAAAGAAACTTACTTACTTACTTCTACCAAAAGGTTTCCCTATTGATTTCCTTACTTAATTCAAGATCACACATTTCTATTATATGCGCTTTCCACTCGATACCGAAATTGTGTATTTCATCTGTGCTTAGGCAACTAATTTGACTTAATTCTGTCGGCCCTGGACTTTCCGTGGGTCACCTGTTCTTGGAATTGGAATAGTATACCTGTTTGACCGATTTATACTTTCAAATCATAGCTTGATTTGTCCCTATTGGCTTTTCCTTACTTTACGATAGGCCTACTCTGGTAATGTACAGTACATTATGTACTAGTCTTATGACCTCTATACTATAGTCTCTGTCATATATGCTATTTCCTATATAGAACTCTATAAATACATACGTGGATGTCAGGCGAGATGTGTGGAAAGCATTGGGTGTAATTGGATATCAGCTCCCATGTTCCGTTCTCGTAGCACAGCCGAGTGGCGTTTTCTACAGCAGCACGTGATATAAAGGAGGCATAAAAAACCTAGATATATTTTATATAGGCCCATGTACTTTGGCAGACTATTTATTGCATACGATTTTAAAATACTCAAGACTTGCCGATTTCAGGATAATTAAGTAAATAATTAGTTCATCGAAAGTTCAGTGAAAAGAACACTGCAATTATTCTAAAGCGACTCTAACACCTAACTGTTTAGCCTAGTGGCTAAAAGCTAAGTACGTCAGAGCCTTCTACTTTACAGTCCTGCTTGCAGACCCAGGAACAACCACTGTTTCTACACAGGTGGCTTCAATATAATTATAGCGAGAGAAACTTCTTGTCATGCAACTTGGAAACAGCTTTCTTTCTCACCCTGCACGTCCCTCGAGCAGAGGCTGAGGGAAGTGCAGTATGCTTCCATTACTCCTTCTCTTCCTCCTGTTGTTCCTCCACTTCTCCATGCACAAGGCCTTGAAACCTCCCTCCTTCACTCCATTTAATCTTTTTGTCCTCAGTTAATTTTCCGTGTCTCCATAAACAAGCATCTTCAAAGAACATAGCGCGCATGTGCATGTATATCTGTCGCAATGGACCACATTGGACCGCAACCCTTTTACGCTACTCTTCTATTCCTAAATCGTGTTTACTATCTGCTGGTTGACAGCTGATGGTCCGTTACGCGTATGTAGTTGACTTGACCATCGGTCGGTTCGAGCGTAAAATCCGATTAAAAGGCAACAACCCGATTCATTTGTCTCACTTCTTCGAATCCCGTGAGACAAGCAACGCAGCGCTAATCACAATCAGCAGAGACAAGAGAGCAACCGTAATCCAACAAGGCAGTTGGAACGGGACGATCGCACCCGATACACACATAGCCACTTAGGCCTATAGGACACGACTTCTTTCTAGTTGTACTGTAGGCCTACTATAATCTAAACATATATATATATATATGTATATATATATATATATATATATATATATATATATATATATATATATATATATATATATATATATATATATATATATATATATATATATATAGGGTGTAGGGGGAAGATGGACGCCGGGGTCCGATGGACACTCGACGGGAAACTCAATAAAACATTTATTTCTAATGTCTATCTTACCTCGTAACTGAGGTAAGTTGGACAGCATTTATCGACGCGTCGTTTAAACATGCAAAGTCGGGTACCAGTCTACTGAAGGAGGCGTGGCCTATCGATGATCACCACTTGTAGGAGGAAGGGTGTGTTTTGACTAAAGTTAAATAAGAAGCTTAGTAAAACGGCTAAGGGAATTGTGTAGGCGGTAATTATTCATCGGCTATGACTAGTATTTTTTTAATAGATTTGTATATCGGCTTGTTATTTAGCGCATTAAAACTGACACTTCTTGGTCACATACGGTGCCACTGCCAGTGATACCGAAGGGTAGGGTGTCTGCCCATCTTACCCCTACATGAAAGTTCATCACCCAATTTATATTTCACAACAGATTACCGAAAAGATTGTTATTTATATTAACTGTAATTAGTCCCCTCGATTCTTTTTGGCAGTTCATATTGCATACTGCTATGTACAGTTCACAGTTTGTTAGAAACAGAAAAGTTGGTGTCCATCTTACCCCAGGATGGCCAGGAAAGTGTTAAGTACGGTACTTTAGGCTATGGTTGGTCAAATACCTTGTTTTATGCACATGACTTAATATATCTGAACGATTCCATGCGGAGCTGTGCTTTCGGCAGATGAGTCATAGAATAGAAAGCTGAAATTATAAGTATATGTAGTATTGTAGACCTGCAGATCCACCTGTCCATCTTACCCCTACATTACGTCCATCTTACCCCCGTTCAAGTTAAGACGGACATCTCAGGAGGTCATATTTGAATGTTTATAACATGAATATGTTCAAGCAGGGAAGTGTGTTTACTGTTGGTTAACAATAATGAAATGTTTAGTGAAAGAAAAATGATAAAAAACCTGTTCCAAAGTTTATTATTATTGTCATTATTCAGCAAATATTGCTTAGAGTGTCCATCTTCCCACATTGCACCCTATATAAGTAACTTCCAATGTGATTTGATCTAGGCAAATCAAATCTAACGTAAGCAGTTAATATGATCGAATGATTTCAGCTAGGTTTTCTTATCAGAACTTCTGCACTGATCTGATATCTACTCTGGAAACTTCTGTAGCGCCACTATTGAAAGGCGTCTGTACAAAGCAAATCTGCCTTTAGACATCACATGCCATGGGTCAGAATAATATAAATCAATGACTCCAAAATAATGGGAGTTGCAGAAAGGAGAGTAATGTTAGGTCTAATAACGATTACTGTTAAAGTTGGAAGGGGGTGTAACTTTAGTTTAACGGTTACTGTTGTGATTAAGGTAACGAATAATTATGCTTATTATAACAGAAACAAAGTTAGCGTCAGTTTAGTGGTCACTAATTGTATTTATGTATGTATGAATGTGAATGCATGTGTGCATGTAATGCATGTGTGCATGTGTGCATGTATGCATGCATGTATGTATGCATGTATGCATGCAAATGCAAGTATGCATGCATGTATGTGTGTGCATATCTTTTGTCTTCTGCTATGTTGCAATGGCTTTGTTTCAACGTTCAATTCTTTCTCGGCAAATGAAGCAAGTTCCTCGAACGAACTTAAAAATCTTGTCTGACTTTTAATCCCTCCTCTACTCTGACCAACTACTAGTGCCCATCAGAGATGGGTAACTAATCGATTAGATGCTAATCGATTAGCTAATCGATTAGACAAACAGCTAATTCTAATTCTAATCGATTAGCTGTCATCTAATGCTAATTCTAATTCTAATCGATTAGCAATTTTCAGCTAATTCTAATCGAAACTCGATTAGCTGATCGATTAGATGTGCGAAAATTGAGCTGAGAACGCATTCGTTAAGAATGAGCTTATTAATATTGAGTTTTCTAGAATTCCTTACTTACTTATTTATCTTAAGGCTGTTTCAAGCCTGCAATGATCTGTTCATGGTTATCTGTCCATTCTGCTCATGCAACACTGACAGATTTGCATGTCTTCATGTTCTTCATCTACGGCATCACTGTGTTCCTGCAACCTCAGCTGCCATGGAACGCGTATTTAGTTTGTGCCTACATCGTAAACGCTAGGCGCTGTAGGCTAAGTGATGCACTGATTCAAGACATGCTTAAATTGCAAAATGCAATAGTGAACGTATGCAGTAGCAAAGTCAATAATTGCAGCATGCATTGACCGATGTGGTGTTGCTTGCTGTTTTTTGGACTGTTCTGACACATAGCAGTTGTGCAGCTTTAGATATTGCAAGAGGCTACAGCTTTAGGCATTGTACGTAATAGGCTACAGCTTTAAGCATTGTAATAAGCTAAAGCTTTAGGTATTGTAATAGGCTACAACAACTTGCAGTAGTAACTTGCCGTGCTCTGATTACAATTTGACAAATTCTTGAAGCACATTTATGTATCGAACTATCTATTATCGAAATCTAATTCTAATTGCTAATCGATTAGCTGCTGCTCATTCTAATTCTAATCGATTAGCTAGAACCTTTTGCTAATTCTAATTCTAATCGATTAGCAAATTACAGGAGCTAATTCTAATTCTAATTGATTAGCAGTTCTAGCTAATCGTACCCATCTCTGGTGCCCATTATTTCTTAAAATAGCATTTCCAGTGAAGAAGTATTTAAGGATTGTCTCTTCTTAGCATTTTGAAACAAGAACTATCTCTTTCCATCCTTTGGAAACAGGGAGAGTCTCTTTCGCACGTGCGCCGTATACTTCAAACCGTATACCATCCAACAAGTGTCCCGCTAACAATGTATGATAGGCCTGTATGGATGTCGATTTATGTAAGTAAGTATGCACATGTGTACATAAATATGTTCGCCTTCCTTCTTCTAACAGCGTCCAGTGCGGTTTGTTTGTATCTTAGGAAAGAGTCGTCGGCTAATGGACAGAGTATTTGTCTGGAACAAACGATTCTCTCTAAGCTTCTTTCCTGCTTCCCTCCCTCCTTCCTTTCCTCTTTTCCTATACCTACTCTCCCATTCCTCGTCTGACCATTTGCCCAAATGGCAAGTGTCTGTCGTCGTGAATTTATGCCCTGTAAATCATATTCGAGATCACGAGGTCGTCGCAGAAGTTAACGTTGCGGTCCAGTCCGACGGACGATAGCTCTTAGAGGGCTCTCTCTGGGCACGAAATGGATTCAGCGAGGACCCTGGACGAGTTGTTGTCTCCAAGCTTCTCTCGGCGTTTGTGCTGCGACTTATATGATAAGCCGAAAGGTCGAAGACTTCTTAAGCTAACTTGACGCAATCACTGTTCACTATCAGCACTGCAGCGTACAATACCTTGTTAGCAAGCAGTAGATGTGCTTTTTATTAATTCAGTCATTACTTGCACCAGGTGAGCAAATCTGAATCCGAGATGCGAGAGAAGAATGCGTGAAAAACTTATCCAGGGTCGATAAACGGAGTTCGCTAAGCAGACGCAAACCGCCAATCGTTGGATTATGCACTCATGGTGCTAACGAATTGACCACATCGTGCAGCACATTATGTAAACCTGTGAGCAAGTGACCGGACAGACGGACGGCAGTTATTTATCGGTATACGATCGAAGAACTTACTCGATGTGTCAACAGGTAGTCCGTCGAATTGCCCAGGACAGGGCACTTCGGCCACTTGCCCGGCGGGGGTTGGAGGCCAGCAGGTCACAGTGTCCCAGGTTGCATCGCACCACACACTCTGATCGTCAGCATCGTCGTCGCCATCACCTCCTCCTGTAATAACAATAATTAACTTTCAACATCAATGGAAGCCTTGTCGGCAGGAATATTATATGCGTGGAGGAATGGACTGGGCTTGGAACACCTCTGAATAAAGATCTTAAAAGGGTGCTATATAAATGTTCTGAATGGATGGATGAAATATATGCCCGCGTGGGGATGTCTGAACGAGCGATGATGAAGATTCTTCAATTCAAAGACGCCCATGAGTCCCTTGGGTCCATGCATGGCGTAACTTTGGTCTAGGAGGTAGGGGCTACCAAATTTCGCATCGTTTCCCATTCGCGACTGTAAAATAATAATTATAACGGTGTCTTTTATATTCCAAGGATGATGATGATGATGATGATGATGATGATGATGATGGTGGTGGTGGTGGTGGTGGTGGTGGTGGTGACGGTGACGGTGACGGTGACGGTGATGACGATGACGATGACGATGACGATGACGATGACGATGACGATGATGATGATGATGATGATGATGATGATGATGATAATAATAATAATAATCTTCGATAACCGCAGTTACTTTGACCTGTCAGCATTTGATGAAACGTAGTCGTTCCAGATGTTTTTAACTGTCTCCGGACAAGTTTTTTCCAGTGTGAGTGATTACACGTATCTCGGGTATAAAAAAGTAGTAATAAATGCCGCTGGCCTTTGAGACTCTGGGCCCATTAACAACGCAGGGTTTACCTTTATCACGGAGCTTGGCGCTCTATCACGCACGTATCTGGAGACGCAATGGAAACATGTCATCGGTTCCAGCGGCGGATATCAATTGCGATTCAGCGCATTAATGGCGTGGCCTTTGGCAGCACACTTTCCCTGTCGGAACCTGATTAGATTTAGCCAACCCAGAAATTAATTAACATCTACATGTACATGTAAGTCCCCCAGGGATCATGTAAGCCTTGGGGCAAACATTAATAATAATAACAATAATAGTTATAATGATGATGATGCCTGGGTAATTGTTTTGAGTCCCTATAGGGGGTCAAATGAAGGCCTTCCTCGGAGAAAATAATAATGGGCATTGCTCTTTTGGGTATGAAAAGTGGGTGTGCGTTACCCTCAAGGTCAAAAAGTGGGGTACGGATAACTCTCGTACCTCCGAAAAATTAAGCCTATGCTTGGGTGACGCGAGCCGAGACGGACTAAAAGGCTTGAAGCATGCAGTCGACTGCCTTGAAGACTATAGTCCACTATAGCGTACACAACGCTCGTGTGACTTGAGAGTGGAATGTGGGCTAGCAATTGCACAGAGTATGGTCCCTCGAGGAAGCCAAGCCTTCAATGTTTTAGCCGACTATGTTTAAGTCGGCTTTTGTGTGGGGCCAGACAGTCTCTGTCAATTCTATTGTTGGTAGTTCCAAGTAAAAGCCGTAGAGAGGTAAGGGCGGGTCTTTATATCGCTCTCTGTTTCACTCGCTGTTCGTCTGTATCTGTCAGTGTCACTCTCTGTTTCTCTCTTACTCTGTCTCTCTGTCTTTCCAACTTGAGGCTGGCCTCCACTAACATTTATGCTAAATTTTTGCTAATATTTATATCTGCGTCAACCTTGTCTATAGGAATAAAAGAATATTGATTGATAGGTTGAATGATTGATTTCCCACTCTCTGTTTGTCTGTCTAACTCTGTCTCTGTCTCTCTGTCTGTCTCTTTCTTTCTTTGTCTCTGTTTCTGTCTGTATCTGTCTGTCTCTGTCTGTCTGTCTGTCTGTCTGGGATCACGTGTGTCTGTCTGTCTCTGTCTCTGTCTGTCTGTCTATCACGTGTGTCTGTCTGGTCTCTATCTCTGTCTGTTGAGTGTCTCTTTCTCTGTCTCTGTCTGTCTCTGTCTCTCTCTGTCTCTCTCTGTCTCTCTCTCTCTCTCTCTCTCTGTCTCTCTCTTTGCTCTCTCTCTCTCTCTCTCTCAATCTCTATATACTTCTTTGTGTGTGTCCTGTCCTGTTGGTCTCTTCCTTCTTTCTCTGTTGTGTCTGTTTATCTCTCCTTCTCTGTCTCTCTTGTCATCCTCCATCTGCCTTTCTCGTAAACCTTTCATGATACGCAAATGAGGGCACTGAACTTGGAACCTCTGAGGTTAATTTGATTGCAGACAGGGGCCTAATGAGGCTCGAATTGGATTGCGCACCGGGGCCAAATGGGGCTCGTTGAGCAGTAGCAGCGAAGCAAATGCAAATAACCGACAAGAAAAAAATCAAATCGAATACAAATAACCGACAAGAAGAAATCTCGAATATTCGTTTCGGTCTCTTGAGTTACTTCATGGTCGGTTCTTCGACCCATTTTTCATTTGCCTTTAATGAATGCAGTAATATTATTATTGCAGGCATCGCATGCAGCTGCAAGCAATAACTGTTTTACAGCCGATCTTTAGACCAAAACACAAACAACGATATTTTTTAACTTTTATTTTATCGTTCATTCGTTCGTCCGTCCGTCCATCCAAACAAGCCATCTCTAGGCCTATATATAGAGACGGATATAGAGATGGATATATAGACACCTATATATACCATCTCTAAATCCCGTCTTCATTCATCTCACTTTCCTTCTCTCCCTTCTTTTTATTCATTCATCCACGCCATCCACCCAGACCCACCCACCCCTCAATGCAATTGCAATCCACCCAGACCCACCCTCCCACTCAATGCAATCCACCCAGACCCACCCACCCAATGCAATCCACCCAGACCCACTCAATGCAATCCACCCAGACACCAATGCAATCCACCCAGACCCAATGCAATCCACCCAGACCCACTCAATGCAATCCACCCAGACCCACCCACCCACCAATGGCCACCCAGACCCACCCAATGCAATCCCAATCCACCCACTCAATGCAATCCACCCAGACCCACCAGACCACTCATGCAATCCACCCAGACCCACCCACCCACTCAATGCAATCCACCCAGACCCACCCACCCACTCAATGCAATCCACCCAGACCCACCCACCCACTCAATGCAATCCACCCAGACCCACCCACCCACTCAATGCAATCCACCCAGACAACTCAATGCACCACCCAGACCCACCCACCCACCCACTCAATGCAATCCACCCAGACCCACCCACCCACTCAATGCAATCCACCCAGACCCACCCACCCACTCAATGCAATCCACCCAGACCCACCCACCCACTCAATGCAATCCACCCAGACCCACCCACTCAATGCAATCCACCCAGACCCACCCACCCACTCAATGCAATCCACCCAGACCCACCCACCCACTCAATGCAATCCACCCAGACCCACCCACTCAATGCAATCCACCCAGACCCACCCACTCAATGCAATCCACCCAGACCCACCCACCCCACCCACCCATGCAATCCACCCAGACAGACCCACCCACCCACTCAATGCAATCCACCCTGCAGACCCACCCACCCACTCACCCAATCATCCGTTCATTTGAGCTTATTACATTACGTTACGCCAGCTGCTGCAGTGAGCTGCTTCTGTCACATATTCCACTTGTTACGACCGTCTGTCATTATCGCCTGCAAGCAATTCGGATGCAGTTGCAATTTTAGTCATGCGGTATTTGTCGCAACTTATAATGTCCGTCCAGCTGCCAGCGGGTGCATCTTTAATAATGCATCTGGGCATTTATTTAATCTACAAATAACACGTACGTCTCCTCCTCTCGCCTAACTTGTGGTGCTGTAAAAATACATCTGCAACTGGTATTATATTTACCTGGTATTTCATTTGTGTGCATCCTGTTTATTTGTACTTTATTTATTTATTTGCTGCACTTATTAAATGTGCAAGGTCAGTGAAGACGAGGCGGACAAATGTGCGCGAACGCCTCGTCCGAAGTAGTTACAAGCAGTTAAAGTATAGGCCTAGTTAAATTAGTAGTTAAGTAGTTAGATATAGTTAGTTGAATAAGTCTCAAAACTCTCTCTCTCTCTCTCCCTCTCTCTCTCTCTCTCTCTCTTCAATCACTCCTTTCCAAAACCACAATCGATTCACCTCCAGATACTCCCTCCTCTATTCATGACCGTCCACCCTTCCCCCTCGATCATCAGTATCTGTCTTCCAACTGAAATATGCCATATGTTACGATTTCTTCCAAACAAGCAGTGCAAACTCGACCCTATACCTACTTCCTTGCTGAAATACTTCCCATCTATCCTTGTTCCCATCATTACCAAAATAATCTACCTATCTTTATCTATACTGGCAATTTCGGATCCCCTCCTCTTCAAACATTCTTTAGTCACTCCACTTCTCAAGAAACCATCGCTTGATAAAGAAATCCTTTCTAACTACCGATCTGTCTCCAACCTGTCATTCACCTCTAAACTAACCGAGCGCATAGTCCTGTCTCGGATCAATAACTACCTGATTTCAAACTCACTCCTTAACCCACACCAGTCTGGTTTTACCAGCGGCACGAAACCGAAACCCCTCTCACTTCCCTCTACAATAAACTTGTTTCTGCCATCTCTCATCAACAAGTCTCCTGTCGTTGCCTTCTTGATATTTCTTCTGTCCGCTACCTCGGTGTGATTTCTGACCAAAATCTTAACTTGTCCGATCACACCGTCCATCTTTCCCGCTCTTGCTCCATGCATATCCGTGACCTTCGCCGAATCCGCCCTATATTCGACTTAATAACTGCATCCGCAATCGCTACATCTATAATAGTTCACGCCAAATTAGATTACTGCAATGCTCTATTCCTGAACATAGACATCACCCGAATAAACCGCCTCCAAGCTATTCAGAATGCCCTCGCCCGTGCTGTCACCAAAACCCCAAACACCACCACATCACTCCTGTCCTGAAATCACTCCATTGGCTCAAAATTCCTAAACGGATAGAATATAACGTCAAATCACTCA
>JACEVL010000543.1:7500-305000 GCA_020284085.1 Aporrectodea caliginosa | reverse complement strand
ATCAGCATCATCATTATCATCACCATCATCATCGTCATCATCATCATCATCATCATCATCATCAGTCATCAACACCATCATCATCACCATCATCATCATCATCATCATTATCATCAACATCATCATCGTCATCATCATCAACACAACCACCATCATCATCATCATCATCATCTTCAACATCATCATCATCATCATCATCAGCATCATCATCATCATCTTCAACATCAAAAAGTTCATCATCATCATCAGCATCATCATCATCAGCATCATCATCATCATCATCATCATCATCATCATCAGCAGCATCATCATCATCACCTTCAACATCATAATCATCAGTCAGCAGCAGCAGTAGCAGCATCATCATAATCATCATCATCAGCATCATCACACATCATCATCATCATCATCATCAACATCATAATCATCATCAGCAGCAGCAGCATCATCATAATCATCATCATCATCATCATCATCATCAGCATCAGCATCATCATCGTCATCAGCAGCAGCATCATCAGCATCATCATCATCATCATCATCATCATCATCACATCATCATCAGCATCATCATCGTAATCACCAGCATCATCATCATCATCATCAGCAGCATCATCATCATCAGCATCATTAGCAGCATCATCATCATCATCACCATCAACATCACCACCATCATCACCACCATCATCATCATCATTATCACCACCATCATCATCGTCGCCACTAACACCATCATTATCACCAACATCATCGTCATCATCATCATCAACACAACCACCACCATCATCATCACCATCATCGTCATCATCAACATCACCACCATCATCATCATTATCACCACCATCATCATCATCGCCACCACCACCACCATCAGCAACACCACCACCATCATCATCATCACCACCATCATCATCATCACCATCATCATCAAAATCACCACACCATCATCATCAACACCACCACCACCATCATCATCACCACTATCATCATCATCATCATCACCACCATCACCATCATCACCACCACCATCATCATTATCACCACCATCATCATCATCATCACCATCAACATTATCACCAACATCATCGTCATCATCATCATCAACACAACCACCACCATCATCATCACCATCATCGTCATCATCAACATCACCACCAACACCATCATCATCATTATCACCACCATCATCATCATCGCCACCAACACCACCATCATCATCACCATCATCGTCATCATCAACATCACCACCAAAATAATCATCATCATCAACATCACCACTACCATAATCATCACCATCATCATCATCACCACTACCATCATCATCATCTTAATCGTCATCAACACCATCATCACCACCATCACCACCATTATCATCATTGCCACCACCATCATGACCACCACCAACATCACCAACACCATCGTCGCCACCATCATCATCACCACCATCATCATCACCATCATCACCACCACCAGGGTCACATGCAAGATTTTTATAAATTAAAACAAATAGTGTTTTGTAATTTCATTTTGGTCAGGTGAAAGAAGATTGTCGGTTGACTGACACTGTTTGCTGCCTAATTGATTATTGACATTTTCTTCCTTCATGTATTTCAAATGTGAAAATGAAACTTCACATTAGTCAATCTGTTTTTCACATGCAAAACTTGATTTCACTTATGGAATTTCACATGTGGAATGTCACATGCTGAATGTGACATTTTTGTGTGTGAAATTTTACTTTATGTTCTGTTTTCACATGTGAAATCCCTTATTTCACACAAAAAAGTGTGATTCACATATTTTAATATTCATTCGTTCATTCATTCTGAACATTTATATAGCACCCCTTCAAAAGAACCTACCCAGGAGCGCTACCAGCCCAGCCAGGACTAAAGAAAAACACTTGAGCAACTTGTAAAAACCCTGCGGGCGGACCGTGAGTAAAGAGCGGAGCTCAAGTCGTAGGACATTCCAGATAGAAGGGCCCATAACTGAAAAGCACAGTGCTGCTTAATATATATCGCATCGTATCTAAAGATTTATATAGCGCCTCTCTCTCTCTCAGAATAACTATTCAGAGGAGTTCTCAGCACGAAACCCTGGGGGAAAAGAAATGTCTTTAAGGAACGAGAGACCATAGAAGAAAAACCAGTCATTAGTTTAGCCCTTAGTGAGGGAGAAGGTCATTCCAAGTAGGGGGACCAACCACAGCAAATGCCCGGCGTTGAGCCGAAGCAGTCCTAGTCCTAGGAACAAAAAGATCAAGCCAATCAGCGGATCGCAAGGAACGAGATGAAGTCGCAGATAACGGTTCTCGCATATAGTCAGCTGCATGTATATTTTACATTCAGCATTATCTTGAGCGAATTATTGCAAAAGAATTTTGAATTTGTTGTAGATTTTGAGACATCTGCAGCTGCCTGTTGTTAATGGAGAAAGCATGAAATTTTTCTGCCTTCTCAGTGAGGTAAGAATAGCACTCTAGACCAGTGCTTCCCAAACTTTTCAGTGTCACGGACCGGCAAGAATTTCCCCACTGCAGGAGGACCGGTACCCGATTAAATAAATTATTTCTCTATTTCGATCACCTAAAATAGATTCCTCATAATTGTCAAAATTGATTTAAATGCATGATTAGCCAATTCTTTGACTCTATTGCCATTTAAATGCATGCCTAATAAGTGTTTTTTGTTATGACTTTTAAAAATGTAATAGCCATTTCTTGATTCCGAGAAAATTTGACCAGTTTCTTGACTCACTTTGCGGACCGGCAACTGCGGGGCTCGCGGACCGGCAGCGGTCCGCGGACCACCACTTTGGGAAGCACTGCCCTAGACAATAAAGGCCATGTGTTTTCAAGTTGGCGTGCTATCATTTTGTCAGTTTTGGGAAATGTTTTTTCAACATCACTGAAGCAATAACACATGTATCATCCTTGCATCTTCAGTGCAAATGATTATCATATTTCGGTATTCTCGTATGCAAATGACTGAAGCTTGCTGAATGATGCAAACATTGATGTAAAGAGGGGGACTGTTTTATTCTGACTTATCAAAAGCATGCCAGGCGAGCATCATTTGTGTAGAGGTTAACTCCTTGGTTAGTCTTTTTTGATTCAGTACAGCTACATCTTTTAATCCTTTTTAACCTTCGTAGGACGGCCACATTTTACGCTGCATTGAGGACGATGTGGGGTAATTTTTTTACCCCAATGACATTTTTAATATCTCAGCTCATAGATAAGGTACAATAAGAAACGAAGTATCGATTTCAATAGTTCCAAGGTCAATGAATCGATTTCTCGTAGTGGCAAAAGTGTGGGAATACTAAAATCCAAGATGGCGGCCAATATGGCTGTCGAAACACAAAAATATACATATCTCAGCTGACAGGTAAGCTACAATGACAAATGAAGTGTCGATTTAAATAATACCCAGGTCAAGGAATCGAATTATCTTAGTGGCAGTAGTGTGGGATTGTTACTATCCAAGATGGCGGCCAAGATGGCCGCCCAGTTAAAGATATATGTATATATAAGCTCATAGATAAGCTACATTGACAAATAAAGTGTCTAATTCAATATTTTCAAGGTCAAGGAATTGATATCTCTCAGTGGCAATAGTGTGCGAATGTTAATTGTATTGTATTGTATTGTATTTGAACACTTGTAATAGCGCCCCTACCAGATTGCCCATTCAGAGGCGCTCCCGACTACTACGCGGACACTGAATCGGAGTTTCACGCCGAAGCGTAAGTAAGTAAGTAAGTAAGTAAGTAGTTTATTCACCACAAAATAAAGCAAAATGACAATACACAAATTTTACAAACCGAGTGGTGGGCTACCGGTGAAGTCATATAGGACTCATCTCGCCGGTCACCCTAATAATGCTGGCGTAATACACGTTTTCAAAAAGCAAGTACAAAATACTGGTACCATTTAACAAACCAGTCTCATGACAATTGTTAATAATCCATTTTTTCTAACTGGGAAGCAAACACATACAACTTAGGAGTGCTTTAAAGAATTTAAACAAGCCACAATTGTGACTATCCTATTACTATATAATGCACTGAACTGAAACCTCACGATACAAAACTCATATACCCTATAACGTCTACAGGCACAAGGAGTTAATCAAGTGCAACTTTAGCATATGTTTAAAATGTCTAATTGAAGCTATATTTCTAATATGGCTTGGAAGTTCATGCCACCATTTGGCACCACAATAGCGAGTTGTTCTCAGTCCTTTTGTAGAGAAAAACTTAGGTATGAAAGTATTATTACTGTTCCTTGTATAATGGGAATGAACATCAGCATTAATTTTAAAATAATCATGAAATATAAGTGGAACATCCAATTTATGAACACATTTATAGACAACACATAATACCTGAAATTTACGTAGTTCTGCTATCGGAAGAAGATTATAGTTTCGGTATAGATCAGCAACGGGTGTACTAAGAGGGGCACATTGCAATGTACGTAGGATACGGTTAATACAAATGTTTAAGCGATACAAAGCAGACTTGCTTGCAGCAGAATAAATTTCCACCCCATACAACAGGTGAGGGTAAATTAATGCAAAAAATAAATCTTTTAAGATACGACAATTTAACTTGTTTCTTAACCTGATGAAGCGCATGAGCAATTGCGAGTGAAGGACTTGCCCAGGGTCCCTACGCGGCGGCTTTGAGGTGGATTCGAACCCGCAACCCTCCAGCTGCAAGGCACCGAACATACCCTATACCACCGCACCCCAGTTGTATTGTATTGTTGTGTTGTATTGTATTGTACTCCACGTTTATAATGCGACCGAACCACCCGCAGTAAAGATCCGAGAAATTAATCTCTGATAAACCGACCGACCCGGAATCGAACCCGGGCCGCCGGCGTGGAGAGCGGGCTACCAACCCACTCGGCCACTCAGCGATGTCTAATATTCAAGATGGCGGCCAATATGGCCGCCAAGACAGAAATATGTATATCTCAGCTCATAGATAAGCTACAGTGACAAATAAAGTGTCCAATTTAAGTTTTTCAAGGTCAAGGAAACGAATTATCGTAGTGGCAATAGTGTGTTAATATCACTCTCCAATATGGCCGCCAATATGGATGCCAAAACAGAAATACGTAAAACTGAGCTCATAGATAAGCTAGAATAATAAATAAAGTGTCTATTTTAATATTTCCGAGCTCAAGGAATCGATTTTTCATAGTGGTAATAGTAAGGGATTGTTGCTATCCAAGATGGCGGCCAATATGTCTGCCAAAACAAAAAATTAAGTATATTTTAGCTCACAGGAAAGCTACAATAACAAATGAAGTGTCAAATTTTATATTTTCAAGGTCTAGGAATCGGTTTCGCATAGCGACAATAGTGTGCGAGTGTTACTTTCCAAGATGGCGGCCAATATTGGGCCAAAACACAAGAATATGTATATCTCAGCTCATATTTTTGTTTTGGCGCTCATATTTGCCGCCATCTCGAAAAGTAGCAATCGTACACTATTGCGAATACGAGAAACCGATTCCTGGACCTTCAGTATATGAAATTCGACACTTCATTTGTTATTCTAGCTTACCTATGAGCTTAGATATACATATTTTTGTGTTTGGGCGGCCATTTTGGCCGCCATCTTGGAAAGTAAAACTCTCACACTATTGCCGCTACGATAAATCGATTCCTTGACCTTAAAAACATTAAATTCGACACCATGTGCTATTCTAGCTTACCTATGAGCAGATACATACATGGTTTTTTGTTTTGGCGGCCTTCTTGGCAGCCATCTTCGAAAATAAATTCTTCGAAATTATTGCAACTAATGAAATTCATTTCTACGGTAGACTCAACACTTTATTTCGGATTGCAGGTTACTCATGAGCATATATCTGTAAAAAACACATTTCATTATGAACGAAAAAAATACGACGTTGAGGACGATGTGGGGTAAATATTTATCCCATGACACTTTGGGCTCAAATATCTTTTCCCCACAACATGACTTCATCATGGTTTTGGTGTCAGAATATGCCATTGGTCCAAACTTGTAAACACATGGAATGTCAAATTTTGCCTACCTAGGGTTGCTCCGCAATCAACATCCAAACACCTCTGGGGTAATTATTTACCCCGCTCCGTCCTATAAGGGTTAAATAATATGGCTGTCTTAGGTGTGAAGGTTAATGGCGTAACAGTAATCAATTTTTCCATATCAGAATTTTTTAGAGTAGATGTTTACATTTCTTATATTTTCTGACTTGTTCAACTCATGTAATGGTATGAAAAGTATTAAGTCATAATTTTATGTTAAGCACAATATTGTGGATCTTTGAAGGAGAACTCTGTTGAATTTAACTTTTCGATGTTTTTAGGATCTCCGTCATCAAATTATCTGGTGATTCATCTCCGAAAATGATGGAGGCCAACCCGTTGATGGTGTCAAGCATCGCTGTGAGAGCCGATGGCAAAGAGGTGGTGTCTCGGATTGTGGACCTTCCACACTGATCCACAGGCTGTCTGCTGTCTGATTGCCACCTACTTCATTTTGGACATAGCATTCCCTCCTACTTTTACGAAAACATTATATCCAATCATCCTTCCACCAATGATAATTATAGGGCATCCTAGGTAACGGGACTCGTCCCTTGTAGGGTTTCCTGCTGTGAGATCAACTGGACAATTTTGAAGTTTGATCTGAACCTATATTTGCAAGACACTATATTATTGTTCACTTTTCTATGTGTAATCGTTACTGCATGTCACGTCACGGTTGTTATCTCATAATAAACTGATTTTGATTTGATTTGGTTTAAAGTAATTATTATGGATAAATTCATAGAGTATAAAGCTGAAGATTGTTCTAGTAAATATATCAGTGAAATTTTCCTGTCCTAGTATAATATTGTATTGCATATTTCACTAATTACTACCACTGAAGTAAATGTCACGGTTCCATCTATGGAATCCTACTAAAGAATCCAAGGAAGCAACACTGAAGGTTCCATATAGTAACCTACACAGTTTACTTTCAAGTATACTCAACTTGCCAAGTAGTATCCTAGACAGCATACTTTCAGAGTATCATGACGTTGCCAAGTAGTAGCTTAGCTTACTTTTGAAGTATCATGACCTTGTCAAGTAGTAACCTAGACAGCTTACTTTCAAAGTATGAAGAGCTTGCCAAATAGTGACCTAGCCAGCTTACTTTCAAAGTATCAAGAGCTTGCCAAATAGTAACTTATCCAGCTTACTTTCAAAGTATGAAGAACTTGCCATGTGGTAACCTAGACAGCTTACTTTAAAAGTATGAAGAGCTTGCCATATGGTAACCTAGGCAGCTTACTTTAAAAGTATGAAGAGCTTGCCATATGGTAACCTAGACAGCTTACTTTAAAAGTATGAAGAGCTTGCCATATGGTAACCTAGGCAGCTTACTTTCAAAGTATGAAGAGCTTGCCATATGGTAACCTATGCAGCTTACTTTCAAAGTATGAAGAGCTTGCCATATGGTAACCTAGACAGCTTACTTTCGAAGTATGAAGAGCTTGCCATATGGTAACCTAGGCAGCTTACTTTCAAAGTAACTTGCGCAGGTTGCTATATGGGTGGCCTTATCATAACCACCTGGTGGACAAGGGAAAGTAAGCCTAACCTTACCATTTGACAAGGTTCAAGTTTAGAGTGTAGAGTGCAACTGTCTCAAGCGTTACTCCATGCTTGCAGTTGTTATTAATTCTAGCCTGAATATTTCTCGGCCCTAAGAAATGCAACAAATTCCGAAAACCAAATTAAATTTGGTTTTCGGAATCTAAGACCTGTGCGTGCGCTTATGGTCTAACAGTCTAACTTATAGCGCCGTCGTAATACGGTCATAGGTGGATAGAGGCTATTATAAAGCCAATTCCCAACAGACCAGTCAATTTCAGAGCGAGACAGATACGAAGATAAAATGCAATGCAATGTAATGATAGATTTATATAGCGCCTCTTCGAGAAATTCATCATGGGCGTTATCGATCTAACGACGGAAAGCCAGGATCGAACTAAATGGTTTTACAGTGCTTATGGAATAGAGGTGAAGAAAGAAAGAATGTAGAGACTGAAGGAGAGACAGACAGATACAGAGAATGAGAAAGAGACAGACAGACACAGATAATGAGAGAGACAAAGACATTTTGAAACAAGAGAATCTGCGACAGAAGCAGAGATAAATTGAGAAAGAGGACAATAGACAAAGAAAGAATTAGAAAAAAACCCAGAAAGGTAGATACAGAGATACAGACACCGATACCGAGCCATATGAGGAGAAACATCTTACCATCAGTTGATGACTTCGACCAGGTATAATTTCTAGGGAGACAGAAGGTCTGATTCGGTTGAACTGACACCATTTTCCCAGCTGCAGCGTTCAAACGCAGCGCCTCTTTCGTCCAGTCTCGTCGCCGATGAAGAGATCAAAGCCAGGCTTTCGTCTCTCTTTCATCTGCTGTCCGCATCCCAACCGCCAGATGACGCTAAAGCTCCAGTTGCAGCCACTGAGCGTGTAGTCCGCATGCAGTCTCAATTGCTCAGTTTCTCTGCCTACGATATACGCACTTGTCCAATTGCCCGGTGTATATGGTATACGCTCTAACAAGTAATGTCTGCTTCAGGCACAAACTAGTGAGGCAATAGACCGATCAGAGAGAAATTCATGTTCAAACTTAATAGCGGTCTACTGAAAACAGATACTATAACGTGGCTGAAAACGTCGTTGGGACTGTCTGGCGTCAAATCAAAATGTCGCCTATTACCAGACAAGTTCCTATGACATAAAAGTCGACATTATACCGTGTGACTTATAGACCGATCAGAGATCAGATCATAGTTCACAGTGATTGCGCCCTATTACCAAACAGTTTTTCCTGCAAGAGTGCCCTATATGCAGCTATTAAAATTACGTATTAGCCATTAGTGTGCTTTTTAATGCTCTAAGCTCCTAGATTTCGATCGACGGTTCCAATCTGTGTTTAATTATTCATCGCAATTAGTCAGACGAGAAATGAAAACTGCCACACCTAAACGTATAATAAATTATTGCAAATTCGTATAAAGCTTTTAATGCGGTAATTGAACTCGTGTAAATCGTTATCGTAAACCCTGCATGTTTTTAGCGCCCCAAAAGGTAATTAGCGTGAACCATTTTATTCGTTTGCATTTAATGAAAGGCAAAATAGGTGAAGGTCAGCTAAATGTCAAGCTCCTTTCCAGCTTACAGGTCGTACAGAACTAGCGTGGAGAATCTCAAAAGACCATCCAATTGGTCCAGACTCTCACAACCTCAGACTCCCAGAGGACTGCATTGCGCAATTCCTCAAAATGTTCAATAGAAGTTGAACTCCATTGCGCAACCGTTCAAAGGTTTCAACGGTGTTTAGAGTCCGTTGTGCAGCTGTTCAAACGTTGCCTAAGCGTTGTACAACCGTTCAAACGTTGCATTGGCATCAGACTCTATTGCAGAGGCATCAGACTCTGTTTTTCTGCAACCGTTCAAGCATTGCAACCGTTCAAGCATAGCAACCGTTCAAGCATTGAAGCCGTTCAAGCATTGCAGACACATCGACCTGTGTCTCCGGAACAGACAGACAGCAGCGGCGCAGAATCGTCACAGTTCACGGGTCTTAGATCCAGATTTCCATCCAACGCCACCGTCCGACGAATTATGATAACTCTTCATCTTACAGCAGCACAGTGCGAGGAGGGTTTCCATAGCGACTATACGTTCCCGCCAGACGGACTGCAGCGAACGCTCCATCAGTTGCTGATTAGGCGCCTCCGCTGCCACCACCAGCATCAGCAGTCGACGACTCGGGCAACCTGTTCGGAATGAGAAAATGCGGCTGAGAAGCGCCGCCAGAAATGCGATGGCGGCATTAAGTCATTTAAGCCGGATTATCCTAATTCGGGTCGAACGGCAAACACGATGGCCATTCGAAGGAACACGGACGGACGGACGTCGGCGGTGTCCGCGTAATTAGCGCCTGATTTGATCCACCGCTGTTTGCGTCTTAGACGAGTGGGTGGGGCTGAGGTGGGACGGGTGGGGTGGGTGTCAGTCGGTGGGGCTCGGTCTGTGGTGGGGCGCTGTCTCGAACGGTGAGTCTGTCTTTTGTGGGTGTCGGTAGGTAGGTTGATGGGAGGGAGGTCTTTTGGTCGGTGGGTGGGTCCGGGGGATATTTGGGTGGGTCTGTGGATCAGCGGGCAGTTCAATCACTGGATTAGTGGAATTCGAAGGGATTAGTCGAGGACATGTGACAACTGTTGATTGTGGCTTTTTCCGTTGATGTCGTTCTGTCGCAGTTTTCACCATCGTCGTACTCGTCGTCATCATCATCATCACCATCATCATCGTCATAATCATTACCATCACTGTCGTCGTCGGCATCACCGTCAAATCATCATCATCGTCGTTGTCATGAAATTCATCATAAAATTTATCCCCGTCGTCATCATCAACGTTATCATCATCATTATCTTCATCCTCAATTTCATCATGACCCGCCCGTTCGGAATGATGCGGCCAACGTGCCGAACAACTTCCTGCAGCAGCAGCAGTAGCAGCAGTTCCAACGGCTGCTTCCGTCTATCTAGTCACATCAACTTCATAAAACCAACGTCAGCATAGAATGACCATAAATATTTGCATATTTGTAAACATATTTTATATATGTCATGTATAATATATATATATATTGTGTCCTGAAAAAAGGGACCCTTTTGGTAATATATATATATATATATATATCGGTATATGTTCATATGTGTATGTTTGGACTCAGGCAAAGACAATAAATAAACAGATGGAATGGATGGATGAATTGTTGAAGGGAAGGAGGTAGGAAGCACGGACGAAGGCAGGGAGAGATACATGTAGATAGATTGAGAAAAATGGATGGATGGATGGATGGATGGATGGATGGATGGATGGATGGATGGATGGATGGATGGATGGATGGATGGATGGATGGATGGATGGATGGATGGATGGATGGATGGATGGATGGATGGATGGATGGATGGATGGATGGATGGATGGATGGATGGATGAATGAATGAATGAATGAATGGATAGACAGTTAGGCAGGCAGACAGACCGATATAATAAATAAATATATACAATCAATCAATCAATCAATCAATGAATACAGAGAAAGAGAGAGTCACGCTGAGTGGGTGTCTACAGAGGGCCTTACTGTCTGTCTGTCTGTCTGAACCGTCTGTCTGTCTGTCTGTCTGTCTGACATGGAAAGACTGAGGATCTGTGGGTAGGATTAAAATGAATGTGGCAATCTGATTAACCAGTGCTGTTGACGTCCTCCCAAACTCTATACCCCGATAAATCAAACCTCATTCTGCTTTGAAGAAATTTTCCACGATAAGCTGTCACCCTTATTATCATGCATAGGACGAGAGAATCCGAGAATAATAATTCATGGCGGCTTTATTATTTTCACACGGATTCAGAAACCTTAGGAAAACATTCCCTGAATAAAAGGCCCCCGAGCAGCTTCTGCATACTGCCAATTAATTCGACCGTTTCATAGCTCTACGGAATTAATGCATTCACTGAATAGGAATTATTCACCCGAAATCTTGCATTGATTTGTATGGGCCTCTGTTAAAAAGACGACATTAATTTTATAAAAATTAAAAGGATCCAAATTAGGGCGTATTTATTTTTCTACACAGTGAAATGACAATCAGGTCAGGTCAAAATTAGTTTCCAGGTCAGGTCAAATGTTTCCAGGTCAGGTCAAATGTTACTAGTTTAAGTCTTGGATTTGTAAAACACCTGGGTTTGAGATTTCTATAAACAGATGGATGGATGGATGGATGGATGGATGGATGGATGGATGGATGTATGGATGGATGGATGGATGGATGGATGGATGGATGGATGGATGGATGGATGGATGGATGGATGGATGGATGGATGGATGGATGGATGGATGGATGGATGGATGGATGGATGGATGGATGGATGGATGGATGGATGGATGGATGGATGGATGGATGGATGGATGGATAGGCCCAAGAGGATAAGCCCAAGCTTTATGAAAATTGAGACTTTGCAAAGGTTGTATCTCAGCTTGTCCATACACACGATCACTCTTGCAATATTACATTTTTTCGGTCGCATTACCACATTATTTACAGCGCTATATAACCTAGTGGTTAACATGCTGGACTGAACCCAGAGGTCGGAGTTTCACTGCCACTAATACTGGTGGAGTAGTAATAGCAGCAACAGCAGCAGCAGCAGCAGGAGCAGCAACAACAACAGTAGTAATATTAGTAGTCGTAGTAGTAGTAGTAGTAGTAGTAGTAGTAGCAGCAGCAGCAGCAACAACAGTAGTAATATTAGTAGTCGTAGTAGTAGTAGTAGTAGTAGCAGCAGCAGCAGCAGCAGCAGTAGTAGTAATAGTTGCAGCAGCAGCAGTAGTAGTTGCAGCAGCAGCAGTAGTAGTAGTAGTAGCAGCAGCAGCAGTAGTTGTTGGTGTAGTAGTAGTAGTAGTAGTAGTAGTAATACGTGTTATTATTGTTGTCGTTGTTGATGTTGTTGTTGTTGTCGTTGTCGTTGTTGTCGTTGTTGTCGTTGTTGTTGTTGTCGTCGTCGTCGTTGTTGTTGTTGTTGTTGTTGTTGTTGTTGTTGTTGTTGTTGTAATATTAGTACCAGTGACGAACCTCCTATTCTCCATTGTTCATAGAATCTGTTCATTTTGCCCATCGTATATATCTGATCATTTACAAGTCGCATTTTCCAAATGATTTACTGGCTCATCGTGATTCCTTTGCACGCACCTTTGGATAATTACTCAATCCCGTGCTGGGCTGCAACGGTCCAAAGGCGGAAGCTGTAAATCTTCTGCTCGATCGTCCGTTGAAGACGTAAAAGAACTCTGCAGACGAAACATTCACACATGGGAGGCTTCGATACCTGGAGTAATCGCCCCCAACCGCTAGTAGAGGTCGCCGGCGCGTTTAATTCACTGTCTCGCAAAAACCGGAAGTGGAAACGGAAGCGGAAGTGACCTTTTAGAGATAATGGAACCAGTATAAACCGAGGAACAACAGCCACAATGATGCTGACCTACAGTGCAAGATGCACTAGTTTACATTATGACCAACATTTTTAGCAATTATTTAGGCCACGTTTAGGCCTAGATGCGTGTAAAATAAGTCTGCCTCAAGATACAAGGCTATAAATAGGAGTAAAGATTTTCCTCCAATCCATGTCCAAATTCTTCAATATAGCTCTCCCTCCGTTCGCCTAGCAATCCATCCATCCATATCCATCCATCCATCCATCCATCCATCCATCCATCCATCCATCCATCCATCCATCCATCCATCCATCCATCCATCCATCCATCCATCCATCCATCCATCCATCCATCCATCCATCCATCCATCCATCCATCCATCCATCCATCCATCCATCCATCCATCATCCATCCATCCATCCATCCATCCATCCATCCATCCATCCATCCATCCATCCATCCATCCATCCATCCGCAAAGATCTGTCTGTTTGTTTGTTTGTCTGTCGAAGTGTATAGCGTATAAGCTATACATTAAGTTATATGAGATAAGGCGGATGCATGAAGTCGATGCATCACACATAAAATGAAATGCACTCCAAAATCCCAGTTTAATTAAGCGCAGACTTGCAGGTCAACCTTTACGATTCGGCATTTGATAGACTTCTATAGCGACGTCCTATGCATTAATTAACTGGTCAGTTGTTTGTCTACTATCGATGGGTGCCAGCTTCAGCTTCAGGCGTCATCTAACCAGTCATCCCATGACCAATTCTATTATCTATTTCTCATTCTAAGTTAACCATGCTTCCTTTCAAGTCCAACCAATTTGTTTCATCATAGTGGGGAAGACTAGATAAGCCACATGAGCTTCTTCTCCCCACGAATCGATTTTACTACTTAACCTGTTTGACTATATGATCTCTTCAATTTCTGTTACCTACTAATGGCATTTACGAAATGAAAACTGTTAATCACTGTATTCATACGTACATTGTATTCACTGTTCATCGAATCGATTCTAATAATAATAAAAAATAATAAATTAATAAATTCGTACATCTTCAGCTATGCAACTGAACGCTCGCGACTATTGTGCCACCAGCGCACCTACTCTAATGCAATGCAATCTGAAATCTTTTCCAAACTCTAATCAAATCTAATCTGAACTAATCTGAACTAAACTTATCATCATCATCATCAGGATCCGTGGGCCGAAGGCCCGTAGGTGTCCAACACTTGCATCAGGTCCATGGGCCGAGGCCCGTTGGAGTCCAATGCTTGCATTGGATTTCATACGTATTTTTTTCTTTACGAACGGAGTATCTGCACCCATCCGTTCGACCTTCGCACTTCTCCCTTAAAGAGAGTTCCAGGTTTAGGACTGGCTCTGATATCCACTAACTTGTGGTATCAGAGGCGGCGATGCCGCCCACGTTTGCCAGCTTTTCAGGGTTCCTGCTGAGCCTGTCCACCTCGCGTAGCGCCCTAGGTGGTACTTCAGCCAAGACCTTCACCACTGATGGCATAGCCTCAGCAGGCACTCCCCTACTGACTGTTGCCACCCCCTCACCACGTTGAGGTGTGAGTCGGACTTTGAGGGGGAAACTAAACTTATCACATGTAAATTAATTCAAGCCAATCCAGTCGAGACTATTTAATCCAATATGATCTGATCTAATCTAATATAGGAATTTCTATAGCACCTTTGCCGTAATGCACAAGGCATCAGCAGTTGCCCTTGCTCTTGAGCTGGCACTGGAATCATCCCAAAGTCCTAGGATGCAGCCAGTGCATCTCAGGGCTTCTGATCACGGCATGGCTATGGTGAGCCACAGGTTGATGCGTCATAGAAGCCGGTACTTACATGTACCTGCTTACTTTATTACTTGCCGATTACTGTCCAGTTAACGCCGACACCAACTCGCTCTTTATTACAATATCCAAACAGTTTGCGTTTCAGTAACCACTCGCACTAAGTCCAGCCTCAGACAAAGCGCTACTTAACTGATAGTGTGAAGACATTTCCGCGTTGGCTGGAATGTATGTGTTCGTGTCAGAAGTGTCACTGTCATGAACTGTCTGGTATCAAAGCACATTCAGACAGTGTAACAGGTAGGCCCTACTGTTAGAGAAATGTGTCGAAATGCTATGATAGGCGGCATCATTGTCTGGATATAATAATAATAATAATAATAATAATAATAATAATAATAATAATAATAATAATAATAATAATAATAATAATAATAATAATATCTTTTCTTTAATAAGCGCCTGACAAACGCACTGCGCTGTACATTTACATGTTATGCAATTTAAATCTTAACTACTAACAGAACAGACAGCTTGCAATACAACGGCGCTAATAGCAGCCTACAAACATATCCGCCCAACGGGGGCTCGAACTCGGTACCTCTCGGTCTGTGTGCCAGATGTTATCCAATGCGCCACGGGCATATAAGTAAGTATATAAGTATACTTATAAGTATACTTATAAGTAAGTATAGATAATAGACAACACTTACTGTGCTGTATTATTAAGCAATCAATATATCGATGTTTAATCTGTCTACATTATAGTCTGCTGGCTACAGATAATTCTTTTGTTATTGTATGGTTTTTGTCATTGTCTGCACGCCTCTTAAAGAATAAACTATTCAGGTGCACTCCACATGCTGTTAAGATTTGAAAGCCACAGTGACTGTCCTCTAATACCATACGGCTGATGACCGTTCTTCTGACCACAGTGATGTCTGTGCTTTCCAGACATTTATTTCTGAAGAGAGCAGCTTGACGTCTGGTTTTCCTGAGTTGTTTAGAATCAACCATGGTTTCTTCAAAGGATTACTATTGTGGACAATGGTCTCACTGGAAGCGACCATCAATTGATTGCGCATTATCATGTTAAGTAGGAATAGACGAAAATCACGGGGGAAAAATTAAAAAATCACGGCATAGGCCTACTTTTTTAAAAAAATTGCCAGATTCACGGCGAATTCACGGCACCAATTCAAAGTCAAATCGTGTTCATAAAAAGTTGATTTCAATTAATTGTTTGCGACGTTACGTCAGCGCAGACAGTGCGTTTCTTTGTCAATACGTAAAAATAAACGATGTCACGGTTCCAAGTAAGAATAGAGTCTACAATGGTTTAATTTACCGTTGGCGCCATCTGACAGTTGACTAGAAATGCCTTCGTTCTTGGCCAATGTATTGTTCATGACCAAGGCGGCCGTTTTACGTCCAATTTGTTAAGTTTAGCAACAGAAATTTATGGATTTCTACACAAAAATTGCAGCATTTGGGAAAAATCAAGGCAAAATACTAATATTCACGGCATTCACGGCAAACGCCAAAATTCACGGTTTCTGTGAATTCGTGATTTTGTCTAGTATCCATAATGTTAAGGTACTATAGAAGTTATTAGATAGATCAAGTAGGTAAGTAACTGTGGTTCTTTATTAAACGCAAGCAAACGCACAGCGCTTTACATCAAAAGTCAAATAATTATAATTTCAGTATAAAGAAACGATAATTAGGAGAAGAAAGTAAAGTCAACTAAGCACAGATTAGAACTGAACAGAACACAACAGAACGGAGCAATCGGAAGAGAACAGATAAGGTCAAAACATAATGTTATGAACGGGGTACACGTGTCCCCTGCCCCACAGGTATCGACGTCCCTGCTATTCTTTTCTCTATTTTCCCTCTTGCATGAGTCCACACAAAATTCCAGACGTACAGCAGTTCGGGTCAGAGAAGCCGAACGAATGGAGTTGCACTGTAATAATCGTTGACAAAACTGAAGACTGCAGACGGAAGGCAGATCGATGAGAATATTATAGAAGACACAGGATAGGTAAAAAGAACGCATAAAGAGATGCCGAGAGATAGAGGCAAAAGGAGAGATAGGCAGGCAGACAAGCAAGCGGGCAGGCTGTCATTTTAATTCGCATTTATTTAAGAATAATTTCTCTTACGCCTTCAATAATTATCTTAAGCGCAGTACAACAACGGCTAATAGTAGTGATGTGAAATGATTTTTTACCGGTAAAAAAAATCCGCATTATATTTTATCGTAGTAAAAAAAAGGTAAAATATGGTAAAAAATGATTTAAATGGTAAATGCTTAAAGTTTTATTTCTGTTCACTTAGGGCCTATTAAATATCAGAATGAATATATAGACTATTATTAGTAAAATAGTTACTTAAGGTTTTCAATGTCAGCTTCGTTCACAAGATTAATTATGGCATTTGGCAAGTGATCATATGCTTGGTGTTGCACAGACACAGGCTACACTTTGCAGTGCAAACTTGTTTCTTTCTTTCTGTTCATGCATGGGCTCATCACCAGTTGGTGTCGATCACACGGTTCACTGTCTTTCTCCACTCGTTTCGATCCTGTGCCACCATTCACTCATCCTTTGCACATCCAGTTTGTACCAATCCTTTAATCATCAAGCTATTTTCTATTTTGTCTAGCTATTTAATTTATGTGCCGTCATTCATTCAGAACACGGCCTGTTTTAATCAGTCTGGTGTTGTCCAATGTCCATCCTACAATAGGGTGACCAACTGACCATTACGTCCTGGTTTCCGGGACATGTCCCGGTTTTATGTGGTGTGTCCCGGTGTCCCGGTGTCTTGTGCTAAAGAGCAAAATTGTCCCAGTTTCTGACACAACCAGCTGACACTGTTCAATGTTGCAGTCTTAAACATTGAAGTCGATAATGCAACAGTTGTCACAACAGATAAGCTCAAAGTACTTACACAGAAACCTCAAACACGCAAATAAAACCGAAATTTACTTCAGTTAGAAAGTCAAGTCAAAGGTTAAGCCGTGGTTCACGTTGCTAAATTAATTTGATTGCTTAAAATCCGTGAAAGCAGAAGTTGGATTGATGAATCATGAAAATGGTTTCTTGTGAAAATAAAAGTTGGATTAAAATAACACTTGCGTAAATAGAAGTTGGATTGATGACAGTTATTATGGACATTGGCATTAAAATGCCATGTAGGCCTACGTATAACGATTAAACGATATATGAGTACATAATAAAGAACACTAAAATGAAAATTACCATTTTTGCATCAAAATGGAAATTGGATCTATGAAAATAATTCTTTGCGTAAATTTTGCATTTTGGGGGACAAAGGTCTTCTGTCCCCCCAAAAATGCAAAAATCCGGCCCACAAAAATTCTGCCCCCACCCAAAGTTATGTAAAGATTTTAACCTTTGACTCTGACCCTCTTCAAGGTATTTGTGTAATATACATGTACTATAGTACCGGTACATAGACCCTCCTATAGTCCTATACTAGAGTAATTGCAACTATTTGTTTTCCTAAAAGTGTCCCGGTTTTTGATGGCCAGTAAATGGTCACCCTATCCTACAAGAAATTGAGCTTCCTTTCTATTAGGCTATTTGTTGTTATGATGTTTCTGGTGGACGGAACTCTTTTTCGCAAATCTTTATTTGATATTTTCTGCTGCCATCTAATGCGTGGGAAACTGCTGTAGCATCAAATCTCAAATGCCAACAATCGATCCTTGTCCTATTTGTGCAACGTCCACGATTCACATTTGCTGAATTGTGTTGAAATAGGCTAATACTTGATTAGTTCTTCCTAAATTTCAACTATTTTTTTCTGTAGCAGAAATCCACCTATGAAATCGGCCAACAAGTGGCAAGTAATGTTAGGCTACTGTAGGGCCTATAATAGACAGCTACACTGGAGCCTAACCAGGGGTGCAAAAAACCAAACTTTTTCAAAATGAAAAGTTGTTTTTTTGTTTTTTTGGTTTTATTTGGTTTTTTGGTTATTTGGTTTTTGTTTTTGAGATTTTCCTATTTCGGATCATAAAACTCATAAAAATGGCATAATACCGTTCAAATTAATCAGAGGCATATAAATGAAATTAACTAGAACCGTATAGAACCGTAGAATGTCATAAAACGACGTTAACAAAGACCATAGGCTACAACAATTGCCAAGAGAGTTGAAGAGACGAAATATTTGGCATTTATAATTTTTAAATTTGTAAAAAACCAAAAAACCAAAATTTGCGGATTTTGTTGTTGTTTTTTTTTTAAAAAACACAAAAAACAAAAACAAAAAAACCAAGCCTTTAACAGCCCTGAGCCTAACCTGTCTTCTATATCTCAATTCTACTTACTAGAACTGATAAGTTGTAGTTTTTAAAAGTGGATGAAACCTGATATAAGCCTATAGGCTTACAAAATATAAAAGTCTTCATCTGAGCTTAATCACTTACAACAATTATTGCAATTTGTGACAGTGGACGAAAACTGACTTTTAATAAAAATATGTTTTTTGGAAACAAACTATCTATTTAGTAATTCAGTAGGACTACTTTTAAATTAGAAGGAATTTAAGCATTTGTCTGTAACTGATAAATGACTAAAGACAACGTTGGGGAACATAACCAAGATATTACATCACTTAAATCATTTTTTAAGCATTTTTACCATTATTATTTTACCAATTCGACCGGTAAAAAATCCGGATTTTTACCGCAAAAAATATTTTACCGGTAAATTTACATCACTAGCTAATAGTAATAGCAAGAGTAATGGTGGTGGTGATGGTGATGGTGTTGGTAGTTGTTGTTGTAGTGGTGGTGGTAGTAATAGTAATAGTGGTGGTAGTGGTGGTGGTGGTTGTGGCGGCGGCGGTGGTGGTGGTGGTGGTAGTAGTAGTAGCAGCAGCAGCAGCAGTAGTAGTAGGTGTGTAACGACGGTGTAGAACACGTCTTACACGGGATACTTCCGGGTCTCCGCCATTTTGAAGCCGCCATTTTGTCGACGATAGTCGCGCCGTCTGTCGGTCGAGTTTAAGTCGATAGTCGCGTCGAGGGTACACTAAGTACAGCTTGCCGTCGTCCCAGACTTGTTTGTTGTATTCTCCTAATAATAATAATAATAATAATAATAATAATAATAATGATAATGATAATGATAATGATAATGATAATGATAATGTTAATGATAATGATAATGATAATGATAATGATAATGATAATGATAATGATAATGATAATGATAATGATAATGATAATGATAATGATAATAATAATAATAATAATAATAATAATAATAATAATAATAATAATAATAATAATAATAATAATAATAATAATAATAATAATAATAATAATAGTAATAATAACCGTTCCAGACTTTTAACAGTTTAATTAATCTTGAAGTCCCTGAGGGATCATGTTTACCTCGGGGCAAAGAAAAATAATAATAAAAATAACAGCCAGCTCTAACTTGTTCTGGTATCAGAAGAATGATAGGCCTAATCCGCATGAGAGAATCGCAGAAAATAGCATCCATCAGGAAGCCAGTATCGTATTTCCATTAATTTCCTCTTTTCAATTCGGGTACTGGGTTCATAAATACCTGTGTCCTAGGCCGATTCATACATTCGAGCTGCGTGGCTGACTCTATTATACTGTAGGCCTACAGTTTCTACGATTTCTTTGCTGCAGACTTATTGATTTAATCGAGTGGAAATTCAGTGACGTCTGACGACCTTCAGTGTCTGCATATAGGTCTTACAGGCTTATAATGTACACTACACAGTGTATAGCAAAGCTCGAGGGTACGTACCATACGTATTCTATTTTTTGAAAGGTACGTCGTTTTTTAACGTACCCTATTTTAGGGTACGTAAACAATAAAAAATACGTTAACCACGTCATTGCTCATTATACGAATGTTCAATTTAATTTAAGCAAACAATCACAACCCAGTATACAGCGTATACATATTATAGGCCTATATAGTAAATTGCTGCAATGCTATATTGTAAGTCGGTTCCCATCGAAAATGTCGCGAAGAAAATGTCGCGTTAAAAATGTCGCGGACAAAATGTCGCGGATATAAATGTCGTTGATATATAATGTCGCGGATACAAATGTCGCGGATAAAAATGTCGAGGTTAAAAATGTCGTTGATACATAGGCTAGTGTCGCGGATAAAAATGTCGCGGATAAAAATGTCGCCGTTCACAATTTCGTCGCGTCTTGTTTACTATCTGCTCTATTGTGGCAGACTATGGACTTCGTCCAACTACCGATTATCTGCGGGGTATTGCTCACAACTTGAGATTGCAAATTTGAATATGAAAATTCTAGTACGAACATTATAGTACGAACATTCTATTTTTTAATACGAACATTATAGTACGAACATTGTAGTACGAACATTCTAGTACGAACATTATAGTACGAACATTCTATTTTTTAATACGAACATTGTAGTACGAACATTGTAGTACGAACATTCTAGTACGAACATTCTAGTAGGAACATTATAGTTTTTTAATACAAACATTCTATTCTCTATACGAACATTCTAGTAGGCTGTAGTACGAACATTCTAGTACGAACATTCTAGTAGGAACATTATAGTTTTTTAATACTTTAGTTTAGTATATCGTATATCGTTCTTAATAGTTTAGTCTTCGTATATCGTATATTGTCTTCGTATATCGTATATCGTTCTTAATAGTTTAGTATTAAACGGTCAAAGTTAAAAATTGTCTTCGAATTTCGTTCTTCATAGTTAAGTGTTATAGGCTACTGTCATACGGTTCCCAGTATGGTGAAAATGTCGCGGGGAAAATATCAACGACATTTTTATCCGCGACATTTTTATCCGCGACATTTTTATCCGCGACATTTTTAACGGCGACATTTTTATCCGCGACATTTTTATCCGCGACATTATATATCAACGACATTGTTATCCGCGACATTTTGTCTGCGACATTTTTACCGCGACATTTTCTTCGCGACATTTTCGATGGATACCATTGTAAGTCTATGTTTATCCAGCATACATTGCATTTAATGCACTAATGTCAGATTATACGTAGGCTATGGGTCACCGAGTAAACCATAAATAAAATTTTCGTGTATGATACGTACCATACGCGTATTCTATTTTTTGAAAGGTACGTACGTATTTTAACGTATTTTATTTTAGGGTACGCGTACCCTCGAGCTCTGGTGTATAGCTAAATATTGGCAATCCGGAGTTTAGTGTAGAGAACGCTACCGATTATATTAGCCCTTGAAGAGTCATATGGTTTAAAATTCTGATTACAACTGCATACTTTTACTCTCCATCACAGATCTGCATCGAATGAATTTGCTTACGGCGTGTCCTGAACTTCATCTGACTTCGACATTCGTTCAGCTTCTCCAAGGAAAGTCGGATCATCATATTTCTCGAAACGAAGGAGTCGCTGAATAGGAAGAGGGTCTCATGGTCCAGCAGTGTGATTTTCGTTAACGATAACGATAACGAAAATGTTCGTTAACGAAAATAAAATGATTTCGTTAACGATAACTATAACTATAACTAAAAAATATCATTAACTATAACTATAACTATAACGAAAATAACACTAACGAAAATTCATCTTTATTTTCGTTAATACAAAAATAAAAATAGGAAGTGCAATATGGACGATACGACATAAATGAGAACGAAAAATGCGAAATTTTTATTGTGAAATTTGTCAGTTACTTTGGAAACTCGTGTATTGATGAAGCTGAATGTACCCATGCTTCAAAGGTTTTCATAGCTCTGAGTAAATTGTGAAACAGCGTATTAATACGCACAATTTTGCTTATAGACTTAATTATTGTAACTAAGTAGTAACTAAAATTAACTAAAATAAAAATCCATTAACTATAACTATAACTATAACTAAAAAATAATACTAACTATAACTATAACTATAACTAAAATAAAAAATCATTAACTATAACTATAACTATAACTAAAATAAAACCTGTAAGGAAAATCACACTGTGGTCCAGCTGTGATACGTTGTAGTACTGCCGCAAGGTACTTTCCACATCGAACTCGAGTTCCGACTCCTCATCCTCGGCGTCCAACTCCTCATCCGTACTTCTGTTTTTGTCTCCTCCTAATCCATATTGAGGAAGGTCAAAAGGATTCGATTGAGCTCCCACGTCCGACACTAAAGTAGGAGTGGAACGGAAGGGGAGGACACACAGGAGTAGAAGCTGGCCCAGAGGCGCTACCGACGATTGATGATGATAATTATGTTCGTTTATTGATCAAGCAGGAAGACACACCGCTTCACAACTTACAGAAGACATAAGCGAAAACCTTATTTCAACAACGTTCTTGTAGAATAGATTGAGAGATGACTATAGGTACTATAGGCAACGCCAAAGTACGAACAGAGCATTATGTACATGAGGTCTATACAAAGAAATCTATTTACAATATAAGCACAGACGTATTCGTTTATTTGGTAACCCAAGAAGTTACGAGTAACAATCACACTGAGGTGGCTCAACTTTATAAACGTCACACACTGCAGGACACGCAGAAGTGGCCGGAGGTCCCGCTAACAATGCAGGACCACCTGAGAACAGTTTGTAATAAATGATATAATGTGGCTCTTTGTGCCGGAGTGTTAACCATTAACTTAAACCCCTCCCAAGGGGTTTAATATAGGCCTAATTAAGAACAGGCTTCGCGCAAGTATGACACGTGAGAAACTTAGCCAGTTTGTAATATTGAGCATAGAGTGATATTCTACGCCAATTGGATTTTAATCAATTTATTGGTGGCTTTGTCAATTGAAGCACTTGAACAAAGTCTCCATTGAGCCTACTCAAATTTAGACCTAATTGTATAAGCCGAACTGAGCTAATTAACTGTCTCAAGCTAACTGCATCTGTTTTTAGTTTGTATAGGTCCTGCAGCTTATAGCTATCTTTACTTTCTTTGTTCGTCTGCATCAGTGACGTCTGTGAAAACTTAAATAAGAAGTTTTAAGCTTATACCTTTGTTTTGTATTTGAGAAACTATTTAATGCCTATTAATATTATAGAAGAAACTTTATGTATAAGCAATATGATATTCCCAAGTTGTTTTCATTTACGTGAATTTTAAAAAATAGTTATTAGGCCTAATACTGCCTTAAACACATTTGGAGACAGAGGCAGTAGACTTCCTGGTGGTTGCCAGAAGATTCCAGTTTAATGTACAGAGAGGCAAGTAGAGTTTCTATGGGATGGATCATGGAGTTTAGTGGTGGGATTGAGGAGTGAGTTTGAAGAGGGGTAATCGTTAAGCCGCCTAAGGACAATTCGTTCAGTTGACTTAGATGGAAAGGAAATCTAGAGGTGGGACGGTAGTTAGATAAGCTTTCCTTGTCAGGATTTGTTTTTTGAGAAGAGGAGAGACGAGAGATTGCTTAAAGAACATAGGGAAGTTGCCAGTAGAAATTTAAGTGAGAGATCGATAATTTTCGTGTTTATATTATATGAAAGACAGAAGAGGCACAGTCTTTTAAGAAAGAGGTGGGAATATATAGGATCAAGTTACTGCTTGTTGGGAAGATAATTTAGGAGGAGCGGGACTTCTGTTTCAGAGGCGAGATAATTGGGAACGATGACTGGGAGGCAGGGTTGGGAGAGGGGAGTGAATCAGTGCTGGAGGAGTGTGTAGGACCGTAGGTCTATCTAAACCAGATTGTAATGTGAGGTATCAGCGATAGAGGGGAGGGAAGGGAGCTAGGCAGTGGGGAGTGAGATTTGAGCTGTAGGAATATGGTTGTCCCTGTCGGAGACTGCGCATCAATGGACAAAAAAATTGCTGCACAAAAGGCCCACCATATTGGGCGCCCATGGGCCCCACCACCCTAAATCCGGCTCTGATCTTAGAGCCATAGCTAGGCCTATAGATGGGCCTACTATCACGAACTTGAGAATGCATGCAGTGTGATTTTCCTTACAGGTTTTATTTTAGTTATAGTTATAGTTATAGTTAATGATTTTTTATTTTAGTTATAGTTATAGTTATAGTTAGTATTATTTTTAGTTATAGTTATAGTTATAGTTAATGGATTTTTATTTTAGTTAATTTTAGTTACTACTTAGTTACAATAATTAAGTCTATAAGCAAAATTGTGCGTATTAATACGCTGTTTCACAATTTACTCAGAGCTATGAAAACCTTTGAAGCATGGGTACATTCAGCTTCATCAATACACGAGTTTCCAAAGTAACTGACAAATTTCACAATAAAAATTTCGCATTTTTCGTTCTCATTTATGTCGTATCGTCCATATTGCACTTCCTATTTTTATTTTTTGTATTAACGAAAATAAAGATGAATTTTCGTTAGTGTTATTTTCGTTATAGTTATAGTTATAGTTAATGATATTTTTTAGTTATAGTTATAGTTATCGTTAACGAAATCATTTTATTTTCGTTAACGAACATTTTCGTTATCGTTATCGTTAACGAAAATCACACTGAATGCATGTAATTATGATATAGGATAAAACCATTGAACTATTATATTTAATTAAATTATTAAACTACTGAGAACTGACATATTATAAGGAACAGATAATGATGACCTATTCACAATATAATCTCAAATGTATATTGAACTAATGAATAGGTAGCCTAACGAGCGTAAGATCCAACACTAAGCAGTAGCCTATCGTTACACAGAGCACCAGAGGGGGGAGGGCGAAAGGACAGCATGAGATAAACCGTATGAAGGCTGAGACAACAACCGGAAGCCGAGCAGTTGAGGAATGAAAAAAAGGATTATGTATCACCGTAGACCGTAGTGACAAAAATTAACGCCCTTCTTTGCTGACGCGTGCGGAAATCCAGGAACAGGCGCCTACAGTGACGACGGAGAAGAGGATTGGATTTCACGGCATTAACTGCCGTAAGCGATTTATAGAGATCGTGGACACAGGTGCCGCGTGTTCAAACCGTTTCAGAAAACATCGCAGTAATGTAATGTAGGACTGACCTTGGATGTGTGGCTTTAAAAAGGATTCTCTAAATCTGCAGATAAAAATGTTCAGATGCAATTTGTAACTGAGTGGAAGATAATCGAAGATTTTCTTGTAGCGCCGCTTTAACAGCAATGGATGTTCTGTCGACCTGTGTCAAAGCCTTCCTTTCGCGCGTTCTTAGCTCTATAGTGCAATTCAGGTCTGAACTTTTGACAGTGGCGGTGCCAGGGGGAATAGGGGGGCTATAGCCGAGTTAGCCCCCCCCCTAACTGCGGCTCAGCCCCCCAAAAAAGTGGAAAATCACTGCACATCACAGGGAGGAGGGGACAAAAGGGAAGGGCTTGGAGCTTTAGCCCCAAACCTTTAGCCTCCACTGACATTTCTTTTTCAACTTTTGCTTATCTACCGTATACCTGGACATCTGGTATCGGATTTTCCAACGGGTTTTTGACGTTTATTTAAATATTTTGACAGATCCATATCTGAAGCGACCATCCATTGATGCCGTCTTGTGCGTTATAATTGGCGCTAAAGAAGTCACTATACTAGCATAAAGTATAGTAGAGTAGAATAGAATGTAATGCAATACAACACAACACAAAAGTTGATAAGATCAGCTAGGTTATATATTAGATTAGACTTACCAACCTGCGGACTCATACCAACTTCATTCATTGGCGGACATCAGAGAAGAAAAACTGCATGGTTGGTCGTTTATGTACTGCCTTTAAAGGACCCACAGATATGCATACCTTTCACCTGCCTTGACTCAAACAGTCGTCGCTACTACTGCTGCTGCTGCTGCTGCTGCTGCTGCTGCTGCTGCTGCTGCTGCTGCTGGGAGTGATGAAGATGGAGCTGCTAATGCTACTCAGTGCACAACGGTGAAAATGAACGGGAGGAAAGAAGAGATGGACATACTGACGGACAGAGGAAAAGGAGGAGGAATGGATGAATGAAAGGATTAAGGATAGATGGATGAAAGGAAGCACGGAGGGAGCGGATGAGAGGAAATCGTAGAAATGTATTCCGAGATGCGACTGCCGGAAGTCTTACTTCGGGTAATTGGCGGATATGTAGGCCTACCTGGAAGCCCAGGCATTGTTTCGTAGAGATTGGCGTTTGAAACTTGGACCTACTGCTACAACACAGATAGGATAGGGCCTACTGTATCTCGGTTGAAGGTAGAAAGTGACGAGTATCGAGGTAACGACCGAATATAAACGAAGACCTAATGCAAGCGATCATCAGTCAAAAATTGGGTCTGCAGTGTGGCCATAATAATCAGAATGCAGATAAACTGTCGAATAAGTAGAAAGATCAAAACTGCAGTGATGTTTGGATTTGTGTTTATCACAGAAAGATATCGAAGTGAGCGTATATCTAAAACTCAGACAAAAAGGAAGGGGTATTATTCGACCCTGCAGAGAACGATTGCCTTCAGGCGTCCACAACTTGACAAAGCAGTGTGGCATGAAGCGATCGGTTGTGCATGGGACATCGAGGGCATTGTTTACTCAGTGAACAATGATAATAATGATAATAGGCCTTCGGCCTGGTTCGCTGTTTGATGTACAGTGAGGGCCGTGAGGCGAAGATGAAAAATTCCGGCACTTATCGCACGTCAAATCTGTTTCCACGCCCTTCACAGACGCAGACGTTTACATTATAGCCTATACAGGGACGTCCTTATAAGTTACTATATGTTTGCCCGTCCTAGAACGGTTACAAAACAATTTTGAACTTACGTTTTTCACTCCCTTTGCACTCCCAACTCCTCCCACAACTCCCTTCCCATCCCATCTATTTCACCTCTATGTCTATCCTACTTCCCTCCCAACACCTACCATCCCAACCCCTCTCTCCCCTCCCTCACACTCCCTCTCCCTCACACTCTCCCCATTCCCTCCCATCCCCTCCGCGTGTCTTTGGGCCGCTACGCGGTCGCTTCGGTTAACACGTTTGTATTATTAATAAATTATCATTGTGAATGACCTCGCATTGTCATGACAACGTTTGTATTTGGTTATTGCGATAACGTGTAATAAAAATAGGTCTAAACCAGATTGCTATGGCGACGTTTGAAGACAGAAGGATAAGCGTTCATTTAACACGTACGCGTAGGCCTATAGGCCTACCTTCGCTAGGCCTATATAGCACGAATCCTGGACGTTATACTGCGGTTGGCAATAAGACTTCAAATTCTAAATCGGTTTTAGAACACGACCCCGTTAGTTATAATACACTAAATACAGCACATATGATCCAATGTTTTTATCAAAGCATTTATATATTGCAGCTTTAGGTGAACCTCAGAACGGCGCTGACGATTGAGAGGAGTACAGGACCCAGGCAAGGACCTATATACACTCCTTGGGACCCAGGTATACACTTCGTCGTTCGTCGTTCACCTAGGCCTGTATCGACGGGTAGTTCACGTCCTGACCTTGATAAAACGCTCATACGCTGACCCTTTCGTCCATCTCCCATCCGCTCCGACTGCGCGGGTGGCCACGAGCGTGTCCAACTCTCGAAGGCTAACCCATGGACTCTGCTGACAACTGCGAACTGTCCCCCGTTCCAATAAACCTTCTTCGCTTAGGCTACGTGAACCCATCATCCCAACTTCCCAAGCCCCATTCTATAAATCCAGGGCCGGATTAAGACTTTCGGGGGCCTTAAGCCAAGGGCCGGGTTAAGATATCCGGGGGCCGGAAAGCCATGCAAATTTTTTTTCCCTTATAGGTTAATCCGGCTCTGTATAAATCTGATTTAGTCGTGGCCGGTCAATGGTCTACTTCAATCGAACGTACTCGTTCAACCCAGCGTATAATTCAACGCAGCGTACTATAGTGTCTCGATCACGAGTAAAACTTAATTAGACCGAGTAATGCGGTTGGCTCGAGGAGCACTTGATGAAACAGTCGCCCATAGCGTGCAGCTCGGGTCTTGTGTCGACTGCCTGTTATCGAGCCAGTGTCCCGAGAGACAGACAGACCCAAGACAACAGAGACCATTAGTACTCGATCCACGGAAACATTTTGGCCTGCAGCTGGTCGATTTCATTTCCCGCCGACCATCATCCATACGTCACATCGTCGTCTATCGCTCACTAATAGCGCCTTTCCGTCTGTCTGTCTTCGTTTGTCTGCCTGTCTCCGTCTGTCTGCCTCCGTCTACCCATCTCCGCCTGTATATTATATATATATATATGTATATATATATATATATATATATATATATATACATATATATATATAGGCCTAATGTATTTATGAATAATTCTAGACATGCGTACATATATAACTTTCCTAAGTCTGTCTGTCTATCTCTTCTTATACATACATAGTTTCAGACATGGGCCTACACTCATCGTTGGCTGGCTGTCTGCCCTCTATGTCCTCTGTGACATCCTGGTTATTCAGAATAAACGAATATTGATTGATTGATTGATTGATTGATTATTCTCTCTCTTTCTCGCTCTCTCTCTTTCTCCGATTCTATTTAACCTCCCAGAGCAGCGTAACAACACAAACCAAAGAATGTCAAAATATATTGTGATAAATCTGCTGAACTTCTTCAACCGCTTCAACTGCCTTTCCTAATAAAAAACCACTCTGAGACACATTTATTCACAGCATTTCATAAACAGCATTTTTCGTCTAAAAGCCTACTTTCCAAATTTCTTCTTCTGACACTGCAATAATAAGGAAGCCAGTGCATGTTCGAATGTTCCGCATTACCAACATTCCTGTAGCGATGACTGCAAATTTCGGGGATCTAAACACTTCCTCTTATTTGCCAGTTTGCCTAAAACCAATAAGTTGTAGCAATAGCATCTTGTGTGTCAAAACAGTCAGAATTTAATATTAAAGTATGACTAAATTAATACAAATACTAATACTAATAGATAAAATAAAAATAATATTATCATTACTGAGTATCAATAATGTTATCATAACAATCCTTGTTCTTCATTCTCTATGCCTGCTTCCTGTATCTGAGTGCATTCGCTTTAAGCTGGCACTCCTCTGTACAAAGCGCATCCAAATCATCTGCCATCCTACTTATCTTCCATGGTTACATCCTGCAGGGGTTGAAGGCCAATCCTCTCTTCGATCAGCATCTGCTGGGATGTCTGTTGTTCCTGGTACATGTCTTTTATTGGCCAGCATTCATTCGTAGTTGCTGGATCCTCCATCTACATGTACCTCCTCAATCCTCATGTTTGCAACTTTCCTTTTGACTGAAACCTTACCTCATCCAGTCAACTTAAGCCTTTTAATGTTTGACTGGCTTCAAAGCAGTGCATATTTTAACGGATTTGGACTACTGGGACAAAGTCTGCTACACTACTTTCAATGTTATTGGAATCTAACATTGAAAGTAAAGTATTCCTGTTTGCAAATCACCAAAACTACTGGGGCAAACCTAAAACTACTGGGACATTATTTTGTCCCAGTAGTTATAATGTTATGCACTGCTTCAAAGCACATTCATTTTTAAACTTTGTAAGGAGGGCATTATCAAATTACAGTTGCATTGTAATGGGTTGCTTAATTGTGTAAGGTATTAATAATTATAATAAAAGTATATAATAATAATAATAATAATAATAATAATAATAATAATAATAATAATAATAATAATTAAATATAAAATAATGAATATAATAATATTTCTTTTGCCACAGTGTTGTTTTTCAATAAATGTAATTATGTAAATTAATCTATATAATCACAAAGCTTAATTAATTATTAGTATTATCAAATTATATTCTTTACCCAAATGATAAAATCTGGAGAGGGTGGAAACTATGCTATGTTACAATTACATTTACAGTAATTACTATTCGCATAATCTGCAGCAGTATAATACTACACTATACTACAGGAATCACATCTGTACAAAAAGACTCACTCAAATCAAAACTGCTTTTAGAAAAATCGAAACAAGGTCTGTACCACATACTACATACATGTCTACTTCCAATCACATTCAGCATGCAAATCAAAGAGGCTCAGCTGCTGATCATAATGTAATACTAGTTATTTATATAGCACCTTAATATCATCTGCCGTGATTTGAACTCTGCACGTCATTCACTCTTAAAACTAGTGTCCGGAAACAGCAGGTAATAATAACGTAGCCAGAATTCTCATCGAACTCGTCATCTTGTAAAGCGCCAGAACCAGACTTTACTGTGGCTTTTAGATAACAATCAGAAATTGTCTGGCAACGGTTCACACTGCATGTTCTTCGACACTAGACTCTAGTGTGCACTGTTAGCTCTTTTGCTGGAGATGCTTAACCAGGAGATATATATAAATCACATTACATTGCAGCACAGGATTACACAAAGTGTATGCAACAGAGCATTCTATCTGGACTATATAGTGTATGTTACGGACAATAGATGCACTATATGTAAATGAAGATACAAAGTCAAGTCTAACTTAATCAACCGTTTAACTCTTTTAAGCAGATTTAATCTCAATTTATCACAACAACTTGATTTACACGTATTTACAATGGATAATCAAGTCAAAAACAGATGGCACAACCACTAACTACCTGTACCATGCCTGGTAATGTTTTATATGGATCACAAGGGCCAAAGGTTAGGGCCAGATGCTCCAAACCCTGGTGAAAGGTCAAACACAAGAGTGCAAAACTCAAATCCAGTTTTTATGCAAAGGTCAAGGCCAATAACCTAATTATTCAGTGACCTAGTTATATAATGAAAAGGTCAAGTTGCTTACACAGCAGTAGAAGAAATTGTTTGTTCTGAGTACAACATTTTACAAACATCTTAATGAAATATAAAATAAATTTAACCAGTTAAATTCCACAAACTAAATAAGAAAGCAAGCCTACGAGTTGGTATTAGGTAACGTTGCCTGATTAGTAATTACATATTATTTTGATGCAACACAGAATATTATATAATATAATTATACATTATATAATAGACGAAACACAAAAATAATATCTTACGTGATAACTAAGTGCACAGAAACCTGCAGAAAAATAATCTGAGTATTTTTGGAATTCATTTACATCTTGGAGAACGCAGACCGACAGAAGACGAGTTGATGCACTGAAACATCCGTATAGCATCGTCTTTTGTAGCTGTATCAATGTTGTATTACAACGAGGTATAAAAACAAGTTAAGCTTGGGATCCATATTGCATTACACCAGAAACTATGTTGTAACGATTTTCCGCACATCCGAGTTTAAGACGCAATTATTTCTAAACCAAAGCTTTCTAGTCAAATGTGATCACAAAAAGAAAACTTCAAAAATCAAGAATCATTTCTCAATCAAATCAACACCCACTTCAGAATCAAACCAAGAAAAAAATTTCTCAGTCAAATCAAGAACCATTTCTCAATCCTGGCTTTAACATCATGACCTATAACTGCAATGGCCAGAACCCGGTTAATTTTGTGTCCACATCCTTGACTGCGTTAAATCAAAAGTTCCTTTATAATGAGGCCATCAATAATGGAGGTTCCAGTGCATTTAACAAAGACTTCTGACAGCAAGGTTAAATGACAAAGTTATTCCAAAGTCGTTGCTCATGTAACAAAACTGAACCTTCTGAACACCATTTGAAACTCTAAATGCATATGGTGCATGGCAGGGCTGGCCAATTGGAAAACTTTGACAAGTCAGCACAGCAGGCTAATTCTAACTTGCCAACTACTGATTGTCAAATCCAACTGAAAACAGACTAGAAGATGCAGCCTTAACTCGACTCAAATCAGTCTATCCATTCCTCTAAACAAGATACACTTTTGTATACAGCATCACCTTTTCCTGTACAATTGCCCTCAGTTACATTCCAATACTGACTCATGAAAAATATTTCATAAATTCACAACGATCGCTATGAAAGCTTATCACCACCAATCTGTTATTCACAGTGGCTTGCAGTTACATCGTGACCTCACACCACTCAAGATTGTCAATCCACAGGTTTCTCTTCTTTTTCCTGTTCTTTCAGTGCTGTGACAAGCTTCTTAACGAGTACAGAGAGTATTTTATCGAGCGGGTCCATGCAACCGCGTTGCATCCATTTGGGAATTGTCAGACGAGCGTGTTGGAAACCAAGCTTCTGGAGGATGTAGTCAACTCCAACTGGGTCAATTCGCTTTCCGGCCCATGACAGCAACCTACAACAAATCAGAGGAAGAAGGTAACAAAGTGAAGGTAACACACCCATTTACATGCTTCTATAGGAACTCCTCAGAAGCATAAAGGTAAAGCCCTTGTCATCTGCTGTGTGGGGTGTCAGGTTACTACCTGGACAGTATTCAAAGTCCATTTGGAGGAAAGGCCAAGAGAGTCCTTGAATTGGTGCTGACAATTCTATTTCGGTAACACTCTGTGACCAGTTGTCCGGCTGGGAAGAAATACAAATGTTTATTTCATATTTTTACAAGATGTATAAAACAGGTACTCATTAGGTCACTAGAACTTACAACACTAAATCTTTTAGTGTTTTAAACATCATTATTATGCGGTATTGTAGTAGTCGGACAAGGTAGGTGCAAAATGAGAAAAAAAATTATTTCAAAGGGGCTTCAGCAGCCCATGGCCCGCGGGTGTCCCTGGCCAAGACAGTCCTTGAATTGGTGCTGACAATTCTATTTCGGTAACACTCTGTGACCAGTTGCCGGCTGGGAAGAATGTCGTCCTCCACAGACCCGGTGGCTGAGGGGATGCCAAGATACAGCACTTTCTACCATCTGTAAAGGACTGAACATTTGGTGTTGGGGTTTCTTCTTCCCCAGCCTTGTTGCCTGTTATCGCTCCTCTTCTTTTATGCTTCACAGTCCATGACCTCTGAACATGAGGTTTACTATTAGCTCTAGATAGGAATCCATTGGTTGGGCTCTACATGTCTGTGAGAGCTTACCAGTTGTGACTCTTTAGCTATCTGAGTACTGTTTGCTTTTATGATTAACTTTTTGTTCTTAATAATGTTAACATCATTCGGGCTGGCAAAGGCAGTACTTTCTGTGAGTTACTTAAATGTGTCTCGATACATACATGCATAGAAACAATAATGGCGATATAGAAGTCATCATTAGACTGCCACACGACCTCCATTATCACATGGCCTACCTGACTGTTGGTTCAAGGTGCCAAGTCTTGCAATCGAAGTCGCGGAAGTCTTGCTTGAGGACAGTCGTCGGGTTTTCCAGTTTCTGCTTCTCTGCTTCTGGCGATTTCGGAACTTTGGCTGATCCTGGTGAAGAAAGCAGAAAGTAGTCTTTCACTTTCCCAATCTCATAAAATCTAAACTGAACTAATGCCATACAAACTAATCTAATCAAAACCGATCTAAAGCAATCTAATCCAATGAGATCGATCTAATCAGATCAAACCAAATCCAATCTAATCAAGTCAAACAATGTTCCAGTGTTAATGAAGCAATAAAGGAATACATAATATATATAAACAATTGCCTTTGTCTTTTTCTTTGACATAGTTGATGACGAGGTCATGAACAAAGAGAACAGCTTCGGCATCCATCGCAACGAAGATGTGATCTTCAAACTCCGTTACAAAACTACACTCAACGACTGGTTTTGGATCTGAAACACAACACATGAACACAACGGGTTCTTTATATAGCTCCCACTGAGGCTCCTTAGGGTGCTACATAAAAGTTCACATATGTGCTAGTTTATTAAACTAGAAGTAAAGTCCACACATAATGATAATTGAGAGTGAACATTTACACAATGCCTCTCAGAAAACTCATACTAGGCATCAAGGTGCTCCCGACCAGACAACACAAGGTCACGATCACAGAGAATGGTCTTCAACCACTGCAAAATAGAGGCAGAGACAGAAGAAGGTGTATGACAGCATGCTCCAGAATGAGGGGCCAACCACAATGAAGCTACCATATTGCACTATGGAAGCATGAGATGGGGAACAACCAGAAAACTCTGAGTTGTAGAGAAGCAAAAGCATATGTTGCCAGATATGAATGATATTGATATACATAGCTCCCTAAGACCGGATGGATGACAACTGGTCAGCGCAGCTCTTGAAGAGAAGCAGTCCCTTAAGCTAGCTGTACAAGGCAGCTGTGGGTATAAGCGTTAGCAAGTTCAGGTTTTTTCGCTTTGGAATACGAGTCTGTATCAGTTCGTTCCCTCTCTGCATGATCCACTCACTGAGATTTTCTCTGACCTTCTCACTCAGTGTACTTACTCATTGTAGCTGAGTTTGCTACGGGGTCCAAGTGAAGCTGAGGATCTTGAAAAAGATTTCTGCCTGGCAACGGGTTTGAACTGCCCGACCTTTCAATTGACAGTCCAGCATGCTAACCATTAGTCCATTGTACATGCATATGGCTTAGAAGGAGAAGAAGAAGATGCAGAAGGAGGAGGATAAGGAGAAGAAAGAGGAGGAAAAAGAGGAAGAAGACGAGAAAAAGAAGAAGAGCAGTCCATTACTCTGGCAAAAGAGGAAGCAATGAGTATAAAACGCAACGTATCCTCTCAGTTGTAGCAGATGAAGGCAGGACTCATTTTCCAACTGATAGTGTAGTCTGTGCACTTAATATTACAGCCGAGTTTGTTAGGGGCAAAAATGGAGCTGAAATGTCAAACAAATGTCTTCCCTGGTTGGAATTTCAGCGTCCAACCTTTCGATTCACATTCCAGCATGCTAATCATATCGTACAGCCTTCCAAGTGATGAAAACAGACTAATAAAGAAATTAAGAGGATAAGATGACTTGCCATCATCCAGTGGTTCATGCTCTCCCTGAAGGTGTTCCGTCTTGAGATGCATCTGGAGAGACGGAAGGATGAAGATGATTTCCGTGTCGTGTGTATATTCACTCATCCTGCGACTCTGGCGATGTGGGTCGCTTGCACCGTCTCCACCCGATCGCACCATTGCGGGGAAACTGTCGAGGTCTAAGAAGCAAAGTATGGTATGACAAAGTAAGGTAATGTATTTCTCAAATATTACTCCATGAACGTTAGTCCTCACATGTGACACAGGATGATGGATACATATATTCGTGGTTATTATTAATTCAAACTGACACCACAGTATGATTACACGTCATAGTATGAACAGATGATTAAAAGTTATAATAGGAGTCGAATTTAACTGTATGGCAGCCGTGCAAGGCACCCATCATGTCCTACTGCACATTTCACAAATGCCACCTAGCGAATGGAAGGCTGAGTGGACCTTAATGGCATTAAACACTGGTTACTAATCATCACCATCATCATCAGTTCATGGGTGCAAATAAATGACCCCTTTCTTTCCGATCATATGTAAAAAATCTAGTGCTTTTCTCACGTTCAATCCAAGTCTTAGATATTGTCTATCCGGTGTCAATCAGCTGGCCTACCTCTGCTAATGGCTCACCTCATGCCAGTTACATTATGTTGCCTGTACACCAAGATGCGGTTAGCAAATGGTTTACTAAAGGATATTCTTACTTATTGGACATTTTAGGTGGCTGGTCTGAAGTTTTGGAATTCAGTCCCCAATTCTGTGCATTCTGCAAGTCTTTTAATGTCCTTCAGGTTGAAACTAAAGACCCACTTCTTTCGACTTGATTACCCACCATAGCCTCACTAGTGGTATGACTTTCCATGACCAATCATATTTGGACCAAGCTTCTCCAACAGATTATTATAGAGTTTCCACTAAAGTTTCATTAGAAACGGTCGCTTTTATCATTATGATAATGGCACTACAGAAGTCGTTAGATTAGACTACGACATGGACAGAAACAGTTACTGACTTTTGTGTTCAGTTGTGGCGAACGAGTAGTGGAACCATTCTTGAACGCTGGTGAAAGGTGGTGGCATGTAGTGGCCCCTTGACAGCTTGCAGATCATCGCCATTTGGCGCTTCTCTGTCATCTCCGTCATGTTGTGACCCAACTGGAATGACAGGTTCTGCACGATATGCGTCGACTTTGCACCGGCTGAAAGTTCAGTCAACACAACTATATAGGTTTAATACCACAATGGGTTAAAGAGATGCTCACCTAAAGCAAGGCAAGCGCATGTGTAAGTTAGGAAGAGGTAAGGTAATCTAGTCTCGTATAATTACGTCTTTAGAGCTGTTACATGCAAGAGGCATCAATGGATGGTTGCTTGAAGTAAAATCATTGTAAAAAAGCAATCTGCTGGGCAAGTCAGGTTGAAACAGAGAATATTTATAAAAGCACCACTCAATGATTCAGAGACACTCCTGACCCAAGTCACTAACAAATAAATTGGGCTTCAGGCATTTCTGAAACAGGGCAAGAGAAAGGCTGAGGAGCTTAAGCTGCAATTCCTGCAGAAGATGGTTCCAACTGCAGGGACCAACATAGGCAAAACTTCTAGATTGAGCAGTACGGTGGAGTAGCAATGGAGTCCAAACTGTGAGATACAAACTAGAGAGCAATGCATATTAGTTGGTACTAAACTAATGGATAACAGCTAGCAGGGGAAATGCTCGAGTGAGCTTATGGAGTTCACTTTGTAATATATTCCAGAACCTCATCAAGCATCTTAGGAGTATGTCTTAAAAGTTTTTATACTTATTCACAATAACATTTTACAGATAACTGATAAAAAATCTTAGACTTACAGTCGTCAATGTCGGCCGCCTCTGTGGCAAAACAGATATATGGTTCATCCATCGTGAACAGCGCCCAGGACTTGGAGCGGAAGTTGATTCCATGGAAGCAGGCAAGTGAGATGTTTTTGCCCTGGAGGCTCATAGTACCACCAATGACCGTGTCACGGTCAGGCAAGGTGCAGGAGAACATGGACATCTTGCAACCGCTTAAGTGCTCCAGGACCTTCTGCCAGTGTCGGTGGTGACGGATCTCTGATATCCAGGAATCTGAAAAGGGGCGGCAAAAATAGGGTTGAATTAAAATAAAAGAAGGAGTGAATGCAGAAATAAATGAAAAAGTATAAGAGGAAGTAATAAAAGTAGACAAAGAAGGAAGGAAAGGAAGAAAAATAACAGCATATAGATATAATGAAAAATTATATACTCTGTAGCCTCTGTGGATTGATCTATAATATTCATTAATCTAAAAGCATATATTATACACTGTGTATTTGCCTGTGTGAGCACTTGTCATTTGTAATGAACTCTAATAATGTGGGCTGTCATTTGTAATGAACTCTAATCTGTGGGCTGATGGTAAGCAGCTTTGAGAAGTACAAGTAGTTAGCAGACACCTTAGAAAGCGCTATGTAGTCGTGTTACATTACTGTAAAGAGATCTAATCTTATCTTGTCTGAAATAATAATTATTATCAACTACACATAATATAATCCATTCCCTCCAATCAATCTACTCCACTGCCTCAAATCCAATCAAATCGAATCTAATACAATTCAATCCTCTCCAATCCTATCCATCCCAATCCAATTCACTCTAATTATATCCAATCAAAATTAATCTAATCCAATTCACTCTAATGTCATCCAATCCAATCTACCTTCGTCCTTCTGCTTCATCTTTGGCTTAGATCCGCTTGACATTGGTCCAAAGGCAGACAGAACTCGTTTGCTGCTCGTCCTCTGCTGTGTGATGAATTCCTCCAGCTTGTGCGCCATCTTTATCAGGTCCGGAGTCGTTGAACGTGAAATCATCAGGTGGAATTTGTCCCAGCTCAGGTCGCCATGCACAAATATTATCACCGACCTTGACAAAGACAATTTTATAAATTGCTGTTTAACACGTTAATGATGAGCTGGATTGGTTTCCCAGTCGTTTTTAGTATACTCTAGTCACGTAGATACATACACAAATACATACATATAAACCAAGACAACTTATACTAAACCAAATGCAGAGCTGGCTTAAAGTTTGTGTTAACACGAAGAGGTTAGCATTGGGACCGTCTACATTAAGGTCAGCGGTTCATCCCTCTCAGGACTAAGATAACCCAAGATGTCTGTGCCACTAGCATTCCCTGATGAACTCAGGTGATAGAATAAGTTCACTGATTGCACATTCAGCAAGTGAAGATCAGGCAGCAGGGAGAACTCCAGACTAGAACTCTTTTCCTTAGCAACTGCTTGCTCTGCAGAGTTTGGGCTAGTCTTCAGATCTTGACCAAAACCTTATCTCCTAACGAACTCGCTTCCTCTGTAGGTTGATTCTGTGTCTTCTCGGCCTTCCATCTTGGCTTTAGACCAGATTCACCTTGGAGTTTGACATGTGTACCAATTCTGTTGAGCAATGATCATCAACTGAACCTTTGAGACACTGGCACATTTATGTGAATCTACGGGTTCTAACACCAGAAATAAATAATAGCCGAAAAAATGTCAAAACTTACCTCGCACTCAGTGACCATATCCAACGGAAAACCGCCCTGAAATTGTTTCCTGGCTACGCCCTTGCTTTGACCATTATTACAGTGGTGCTATAAAAATGTTTATATAAGAGTAACTAGAGACCTCCTAGTAACCATACCAGTGCAACCTGTACCTGTTTGTAAGTGGAGGCCGCAGCTGGTCATCACGATGACAAGCCTCAACCTGCCACTCGTCGCTGACTTTTACTGCAAGGTCACTGATCCGTCCAATCAGAATGCTCGATCCCATGTAGTCAAGACGGGTCTCCATGATGTGCAGCTGCGACGTTATCACGTGTTCTGGTTCTCGACCGGGATCCTCGCTGATACAAACTGCACACAATTAAAAAACAATGGCAAGTAAGTCAACCAGTTACAATCATAAACATCCAATGATACCAACATCAGTGATAATTTACAATGATAAGTAAGTCAGTCAGTTAAATCATAACAATGGCAAATAAATTAGTCAGCAAGTTACAACAATAAGTAAGTTGGTTGATCAGTATGTTACAATGACATGTGGAGTCAGTAAGTTATAGTATGTTACCAGTGGAGTCAGTCAGTTTAGTAAGGTACGACAAAGATAAAGTAAGTAAGTCAAGCACAACTCAGTAACTAGGATAAGTAAGTTAGGCAGTAAGCAATAAGTCAGCAAGTCAGTTGATCAGCCAGTAATACAAATAAGTAAATCAGGCATTAAGAAACAATGACAGGTTGGTCAGTAAGTAAGAAAGTTGCCTTTGCTTGAGTCCATGTAAGGTGGCTACTCACTGCTGACATGATGCTGATAGAACCTACGAAGCATATCACATTGTCATGCACCCACTCAGGCTTCCATCGTTTAGCAGTCAGTGAATGACTACCAATGCTGGGATACTATAAAGGTGTCCTGTCACTGAATTGAGAGAATGTGGTCATTTTTATACAGAAGTACATAAATAAGAGTGTAACCTTTACCATTTTTAAGGTACTACCTTTACAGTTTACCTTCATGGCATATTTTATACACACAGGTTGGATACCATTACCCTAGTGGATGTGATGATACCTTCAATGTTGAGACCCTGGAGTTCAATGTTTCCACCAATGATGCCACCTCGAGCGTCGAGTCTGGATCCACCGAGTCCAGCGATGATTTTCATGTTCTTATATCCACTGCTGTCTATGGACAAACGTCCCTGGGACTTCAGCTCCTTTGTTGACCACCTGAAACAAAAGACATGGCTACCTGTAGCTTATCATAATGCCTGGTAATTTGGCGTTAATTAAATTTCTAATCTAATGACTTTTATCGCATTATCATCATAATGCATGAGACATCAACTGATGGTCACTTCAAGTGAAGCTGTAGAAAACAAATGTAGCTCATCGGAGAAGCCCAGATTGAAATCTGATACAGGTTGGAACAATAAGTCAGGCTACAATGGGTTAAAACAGATGAGCAGGGCCGGATTAAGACTTTCGGGGGCCCTAAGCCAAGGGCCGGGTTAAGACATCCGGGGGCCCTAACCGGAATGCCATGCAAAATCGTTTTTCCAGATTTGCAGAAAAACCATTGTTTATTACTTTGAAAAATTTCTAATGACCTTTTTGTCTTTTTTTGAGAAGAAAATTGTCAAATAGGACCTTTGTACCATCTGATTTTTATATTTCCGACAGTTGGGGCCCTCAAAACGTTTGCACCATCTGATTTTTATATTTCCTGACAGTTGGGGGCCCTCAAAACGTTGTGGGGCCCTAAGCCATGGCTTATTTCCCTTATAGGTTAATCCGGCTCTGCAGATGAGTCAAACGTTTAGAACGGAATGACGTTCAAGAACTGATACATTGCTCAGAACTGGGCAGTGAATTTCAGATCCATGCCTGACTAGCACAGCAAACAGTGATAACAAATTTTACTACTTATAGTAAATAAATATTATCTCATAAAATATTATAACAAAACTAGGATTCATAATAAAAAAACATAATAATGATACGTAAATATTATTTGACATCTTGTACACCAATATATTTAGTAATAAATTTTATAATAAAAAAATAACTGAATATTATCTTAGAAATTTATTAACATTACTGAAATTCTTAATAACAATAAACAAATATCGTTTAATATCTTACAAATGAATACAGATTATCAGTTAATAATAATAATAATAATAATGATGTGAAACAATTCAATAACGACACTGTTCAGCAAAGATAAATATAAAAAACAAACTTAATTTATTTAAAATAACATTAAATATTATCCGATACAGTATGACAATGCAAACACAATTTAAATTGAGACATCAAAGAAAATTTAACCAGACTAATTACCCAATATATTCTGATAACACAATCTAACTATTATTAAAAAGATAATAAAAAGTCATCTGCTATACTGCAATAACACAAAACACAATTTTCTTTGTTTATCTTATTTAACTTTTAAACATTTGCTATTTGTAAATGAAACAGACATTGCTCATACAATTATTGACACAGTATTTTCCATGAAACTATATGTAGCTTCTAAAATAACTAATGCTGCATTTCCCATGAAAATATACACTGCTCATAAAATCACTGACGTTGTATTTCCCATGACGTTGCTCATGTTGACAACAACATCCAGTTCTGACAGGTTGACCGCAAACAGAACAAGCGTCTCCCAGTTGGTGAAAGACTTCGCAGCAGATGTTGCCCCAGCCGATGAAACTCCTGGAAAGACTGGATGCTGGAATGGGGACTGGACATCAATGGAAGGAATGGGGGATGAGTGAACAGCACTGCCATCTTGTGGCTTGTCTTTTCCTCCCGTTGGCTTGTCTGTGGAAGACAGAATGAGGCAACGAATTGTTACATTGTAGTTCAATATAACACTAAAACTTGTGGTTACCAGCATTGGCATATTCTTAGACTTGTCTCCAAATATTAGTGGGATATGTGAGCTCTGTCTTTTTCTTAACTTCTCAATAAATACATGACCATATATATACATACATTCATGGATACAATGAATGTTGAGCCTGTCCAATTCATATAACACAATAGGTGTTAACCACCAGCCTCAGCACACATTCTATTTACCCCTTCAATATGATGAGGTTTGAATTGGTTTGAGTAGTGGCTAACCTAACAGCCTCCTAAAGCCACTACATAAACCATGAGTTATATTACATTACATGCTTGGGGATGGGAGAATGTGTCTGTCATTACCTTCTGCTCTTCTTTTGTCGACGTGCCATTTTCCGGCCGACTTAGCACTTGGCACTTTGTTGAAAGCGGTGAAGAGAGACGATTCAGATGTCGGAGATGAACTTGACAGATTCACTGGTGCAGCCTCCATATCTGCAAAGCAATTGTTCGAATTCAAATTCAACACGAATAACTGTGCTACAAGTTATTTATTTGCAGACATGTATGATTGTATGCATAAATTATAAGATGAAAAACCATAGTTGTAAAAAAGTGTTTTTGTTTTTTATTTTTTCCCAAAAAACCTGGTTTTTTTCGTTTTTCATTTCTTGTCACGTTTTGCCGTTTCTTATTTTTTTAATGTAACTTTATTATTTACTGTCTGTTACTATTTGCTTAATTTTATTTTTGTCTGATATCCTTACGTTGTCTCCGTCCTTTCAAGGATTCATCTAATTTACGTCACTATTTAGTGTCATCAGTTGAGAAATAACAGCACAGTACAGGAAATAAAATTTATAAAAGTTATTTGAATTTCTAAGTTATCCAAAATGCGAAATGTTGTCTTTGTACTCAATAATCTCTGATTGACTGATAAACTGACTGATATTACTCCATATTAAGTTCTTAAATAAGTCAGAATTGTAAGTAGACCTACAATTTTTAATTAAGTAAACTCTATACTCACAAAGTTTAGTTTTTAATTGCTTATGTCAGCATGGACTTATGTGGACTTATGTATGCAATTTAAATTTGAAAAGATTTCAATATTTTTAATTTCTCAATTTCTTATTAAACCAAACTTATAAAAAGAAAATAATTGTTGTAGATTAATGTTACTTGGTGTTTACTAATAAAGTTATGTTATTTGCTGATTACAATTAAATTGTGTAAACAAGGTTTCTAATTTTAAAATGCAGTAAAAGATGTAGTAAAGTCAAATTATTTTCGTCTCCGTTTTTATATCGGTTTTTTTCCGTTTTTTAATTTTTTTGAAAAAACGACGTTTTTTCCGTTTTTTATTTTTATTTTACCGTTTTTAACAACTATGCTGAAAACAAAATTTGTGGCCACAATACCAGACTCCTCAAGATCACTGTCAAGGACGGCCAATTCCTCGCCAAGAAACATTCGCCTAGCCAGTGAACGACGGTACCAGGCCTTCGGAAGAGCAAGGATCTCGAGCAGTCTCCGCATGTCGTACTTGAACGATGCCGACCCAATGTCACAAACCGCTGCAAGACAAACAAAGACCAAAATGACTAAACATATGGTAAAATATAAAGATAACACCATGCTCGTTCACACACCTCTACAGATACACCTTAGAAAAGTCGTTTCAATGACTCGTAGTCAAATGTCATTTGGCTGAGATACAAACATTACCACAGCAATCCAACTTGCAACTTTTTACTTCTTTGACCTAGCAGATTTCAACTGGATTTCTCCAATAATAATTAAGTATGGCTTCACTTGAAGCTGTCATCGATTGGTTCCTTATTCATTATGATATCAGTTTTTATAAAGTCCATTGAATAGATTAAGCTAGATTATATCAGAAGAAATTAGATGACTGTCTTTTCACCTTAATCCAGTCGAATGCAAAACACTTACTCTGATGCTTGTTGCCTCCTCCAAGTCAAAAATAGTCACTACCTACGAACTAGTAGACCACATAACTTTACTCTCCCTCCCAAAGACAATCGAAACTTTATTTCACGGGTACTATATAAAGGTATATTCTGAAATTTACATTAAATATCTGTTATTCCTTTAGTACATCAGCAGGTATGAGGTGAGGCCGGACTTTTAACTGTGTCATTGGCTATTTTCTGTTTGTAACAAGCTGAGCCTGTGCCAGCTTGGAACCATGATCAAACAAATATTGATTAATTGATTGAGATTCACAGCAAAGATTTGTTCTACAGAAAATGACAGAGGCATTAGACCACAGGGAGGTAGTGAGAGACATAACTAAACTGGTAGAGTCTAAATTCCTTTTGCTAAACCTCTAGAACAAGTTGTAAACAAGTGACAATGTGAAAAACTGACCAGAGAATCGGACGCTGTTTGCTGCCGTTGCAGTCTTCTGTGCTGGGACTTCAGCGGCCAGTTTGGCCAAAGAGGCAGCAGATGCCAGATGGAAGTCGCTCTGCACGAGTCCACGTCGACTTCGTGCGATGTTCACCTTGACGAACTCAACGTTGAGGCTTAGCGAATCCTTTCGACTTGTCTCCAGTTGTGGCGTTCCTTTCTCGTCAACCGTTGATGCCTCTACAATTAGATCAGACTATGTTACCAGTCACAATCATTTATTTATTTCTGTAACCATCACAAGAGAAAACAAACAATGAAACAATAAGGCAACGGTTTGACATGTACTGGCTACACGGAGGCCCAGAAGGGATCATGGACCCCACTAAACAGGGACACCTAAACATGTAAAAAGCACAAATAGGAAAAGACAGACAGCCAATAGATACTTAAAGTATCATGGGGTCAAACTCAAACAAACAAACAAAAACATAATTGATCAAAATCACATTAACAAAAGACTATATAATCTTAACTAAAATAGTATTACACACAAAATCATCTAATTTAGATGATTTTGTCACATATCACATTACGGTAGATTCAATTAACAGTCAAATATCACATTGCGATAGAACACATTACCAGTTGCATATAAGACTTGGTAGTCAAATAAAGAATATTCTTACTTTCACTTACTTATGTTAAAATACAGTCAAAATCAGATTCAATTAGATTACTTAGCAGGGATTAGATTAGGACATACTAGATTTGAATACCAGCCATCGATTAGATCAGATAAGATTATTTTGTCACACATATCAGACCACATAATTATTAGATCAGATTACCACTCAGTTTCATTCATTCATTCATTCATTCAGAACATTTATATAGCGCCTCTTCAAGAAACTACTCAGAAGCGCTCCCAGGCCCAGCCACGACTAAAGAAAAAAGACTTGAGGGACTTGTAGAACCCTGCCGGTTGGCTCACAAGTAAAGAGCGGAACTTAAGCAGGAGGTCATTCCAGGTGGAAGGTCCCACAACCGAAAAAGCACGGCGCTGCTTAATAGCCAAGCGTGCCCGTGGAACTAGGAGCTCACCCCTCGTCGTAGAACGAAGCGCCCGACGCACTGCAACGTCGGACACTGGGCGGCAAAGATCACGCAAGTAAGATGGAGCACAGCCAAGAACGCAGCGAGAAACTAGAGCAGCAGTGCAGTATGAGATCCGCTGAGAGATAGGCAGCCAGTGCAACGTCACGTATGTATGCAGAGACAGGAGAGAACTTAGGTAGTCGTCCAATGAGACGAGCAGCCGAGCGTAGAAACTCGATCTAGTCGCCCCAGAACCCCAAGAGGAAGGCCAGCGAGTAGGGAGCAACAGTTGTCAATTCGACTGGTAACAAAGGCGTGAACAAGGACCACGACCGCATCATGAGAAAGAGAGCGAGAGACCACTTGAAGCTGACGAAGCTGATAGATCATATCAGGATACCAGTAATAGATTAGATTGGATTATAACTGATAGACTCGGTTATAGTAGATTGGTTCACATCAGATTAGATTACAACAGATTACCACTCATAGATTTCATTACCGGCCATGCTTCTCACTCCTTTGCGGAAAGTGTTTTCAAGGACGGAGAGCGAGGCCTTCTTCTGTCCTCCTCCATACGGATGGAAGATGTAGAGCGAGAAGTCGTTGAGGCAGGCGGTAACGCTCAGACCACCACCGACAGAGGTTTCCAATGTTGCCGCACTCAACAGGTGAGACCGAGAGGCGTTTGCCCCACGTGACGGCAGTGTGCCAGCTGCCTGTGAGGCAGATCCTGTGTTAAGAAAACACAGAGAGGCAAATGAATAGGAAGAAGGAAAGGAGGAGGAGAGGGAGGACGAAGAAGAGAGAGAAGAAAGAGGAGACAGAGGTGGAGAAAGGAGGTTGAAGAGGTAGAAAGGAAAGGAGGGTTGAAGGATAACGAAGAGGAGTAGATAAAAGAGGTGGAGAAGGAAGAGAAGCAAGCAATAGGAGGAAGAGGAGATGATGGAGGCAGAAGAGTAGGTGGAAGAGGAGAAAGAGGAGGAGGAAACTGGGAGGAGAAAGAGGAGATGGTGGAGAGCACTGGAGACATAAGATTAGGAGGACAAAGAAAGAGGAGGTAAAACAGGAGATGGCAGGTTAGTAAGTAATGCAAATTTAACATGCCCATCGGCTAACAGAAATCTTGCACATGGGCGGGCAACACAATCACTCAACAAACATAATCAAGTACAAACATGTCTTAAGATGAATGACGCAAATGTCTTGTGAGATATTTGCCATCAGTAACATATAAACAGGTAAATTATTCCTTATGGCTGAGAATGAATTTGTGAAACTGCAGTGAAATATATAAACACATGTCAATAGCCAAGGCTTTTAAACAAATGTCTTACTTTTGTCTTTACCTCTACCTTGCAAACCGTAGCGCTTACCTTTAGTAGTGCCGCTGGGTGGCAGAGTGTCGCTGACAGCATTTGACTCGACGTCTGCCTTCTTCGTTGAAAAGACGACATCGAGTGATGGCATGCGCAAGAGGCACTCAACACGAGACACTGGAAGACAAGTGAATCGGACAAGAGATGGCTGAACCCTGATGTAGACTACGACATCAACTGGAAATGACGAGTACGGATAGTTTGAACTCGAAACGAGCGAAGTCGCTGAAGTGTCAAGATCAATGGCTGTTCGATTGCTTGCTAAAAAGACAGACGGAAGAAACTGCAAAATTCAGGAATTTATTAAACCAAACGCTTCCGTGCAGCATCTGCAGACTATTTTTGCAAAGCCCTTCTGAAGAAATCCTCCATTGTTTCATATTAGCTATGGCCATGAAAACATTTGCTATACCTTCTCTACCCATAGCTTCCAATTCTTTCTCTCTCTCTCTCCTTCAGACAGGAATAATACATTTCAGACCAGGAATAATGCAGTCATGTCCTTATCCGAGTGTCATACAACCTCTTATCTCCTCACTATTGCGATCCAGAGTCCCAGACGGTCAGACCTTCATATAATCTTGCAACACAGTGGCCCAAACATCACTGGATCAGCCGAGCCAGCCTGCCACACTATGATTTACCAGTCTGATGACCTCACAAGTCCTCATGGTCTTGGCAGTCTTCATAACCTTACCATTCTTGTGGCCTTTGAGTGAGACAAGCTGAATCTTTGGAATCGGTTCGATCGCCTGTTCAAGGAAATCGAGCAATGCCGGACTGATCAACATCTCCTGGAAGATTTACAAAGAAAATATCATTGAGTCAGTAAAATAAAAAAATACAAAATCAAGATTCAAGACAATGCACTCATCCTTCAGTGTCTTTGAGATTCAAGACAATGTACTCACCCTTCAGTGCCTTTGAGATTCAAGACAATGTGCTCACCCTTCAGTGCCTTTGAGATTCAAGACAATGCTCACCCTTCAGTGCCTTTGAGATTCAAGACAATGTACTCACCCTTCAGTGCCTTTGAGATTCAAGACAATGCGCTCACCCTTCAGTGCCTTTGAGATTCAAGACAATGCCTCACCCTTCAGTGCCTTTGAGAAGCCTAACTGATCGAAACAGATGTAGTTTAAGGTAGGTTGCAAATGTATGCAGCACAGAAACAAATGCAATGTTCAGTACATACATGCAAGAGGATGGTTTATCCCACAAGAGAATGCACATTGCATTGCATTACATTATGAAACCATCAGCAGCATGGTCCTGGCATCATAAGATCATCCAGTTGAAGCACAAACCATCCACACTCACTTCTGGCAACTGCTGAAGTGACAGCCATGCATACAGGTTGGCCTTCTTGACGCAAGCCTTTTTCGTCAACAGCAGGGTTGACCCTGTTTGACCGGCATCGGTTAAATCTTCGCTTGTGGTTGATGGATGCACTGGATCCAATTTTGATGTGTCTAAAGAAGATGTTGTTGGACTCTCGTAGCTTCCATGAGGACCCATCTTTGAACTGTAATGTACCTAGAAATAAAACACATGGTACATATATATAATGTAAGTAATGTATTATAAGTAAAGTAATTAAAATCACAAGACAACAAACATCAATCTTGGGCAAGTTCACAAACTTCTCATCTTTCTAGTGCCTCATCACTCCCAATTAGTTTTGCTTGGCAATGATTCATTGTGCATTATGAAAACTGTCCTTACATAAGTTTCCAGATTAGATTAGATTAGGTCCAGATCAAGTGGTCAACAGAAGTCTCCAGATTAGATCAGATCAGGTCTCTAATCTCTTTCACCACCTTGAACGCTGGTTCTGTCTATTTGGTTCCACTCTCAGTTGATTTGCATCTAACCTAGACCCCTGTACTCAATCAATTCACATAAATCAACCAATTTTTGCACCCACTACCTTGAATTGTGGTTCAACACACGCTTCTATACTGTATTGTAATACAACTACATGTATACAACACATACAAATCCAAGCACAACACTGCATTTCTAGCGTGCCACTTTACCAATAAGGCCCAGAAATGCAGTCATTTAAATCACAATTAAAAATCAAGATTTTTGCAAAACTCTGTAATCTATCACTTCAACAGTAACTTTCAAGCAGTCAAAAATATTGAGCAAAGTAACAAATTACTAAACAAAGCAGAGCAATTCAAAGCTGTTCAGTGTTCACTCAATTTCACGGTAACAGATTAAGCCATAATCTGTAACACTGAGTACAGTGTACAGTATGGTTGAAGTTGTAATCTATACGTAATACTGGTTACAGATTTCTCAGAGAGACTAAAAGTTTGGCTAACGGTATAATAGTGTTTTCAAAAACCACAAAATAGTACAGTAACACTGTCTCAAAAACACAGTACGGCCCAAATTATAATATGTAATTAACACTGATTATAGTGTTCTTCTCAAAAGCCAAAAAGTGCGGGTAAACTTGCATACCCATTGTAATGATCAATAACACTGGTAATGGTGTTCTGACAAGCCTACAAAACGGCTGTAATAGCGGTAATTCAGAAGTGTCATTAATCACAATGAACTCAAAGCAGAAGCTAACTAAAATTTAAACACAGCGTCGTGAAACTATGTTACGCGCTTGGTCTTCACCTTGATTGTAAACACACTTGATCAACAAAGCTTGGTTGCAAACAAGCAACAACATTGTAAGTTTTGTGTAACAACGTAATTTGTCAACAAGCAACTGTGGAATCAGTAAGCAACACGGTCAAAAGAGCAAGCAATCCTTATGTTACAAGAGATCGAGTCAAATGAGTAACTGACATACTTTCTCCAAGAAATATGCTGGAGCTACCAAAACTTAGTATTCCTACTTTGATGGCTACATACACTACTGCAGCGCTTCCCAAACTTTTCAGTGTCACGGACCAGCATAAATTAACTTTCAGTGTCACGGACCGGCAGGAATTTTCCCAATGCAGGAGGACTGGTGACACATTTATTAATCATTACTCTTTTTCGTTTTTTATCACCTAATTCCTCCAATATGTATTAAAGCTAATTAAAATGCGTGTTTAGCCAATTCTGTGACTCTATTTCTCTTAAAATGCTAGCCTAATAAGTGTTTTTTGTTATGACTTTTAAAAATATAATAGCCATTTCTTGATTCCGAGACAATTTGACCAGTTCTTGACTTGCTTTTCGGACCGGCAACTGAGGGCTCGCATGACCGGCGCCGGTCCGTGGACCACCACTTTGGGGAAACTACTGTATTGCAGTGAGGTTGCTGTATGATTATATCTGGGATCCAGGTTTCCAACTAGAGGTGTAAAATATTTGGCTGAAACAGTCCATTCTGAGTGGGTACTAAACTACCCATCACTCCATCACTGGAAAATAGATCGATCATACAACTGGCCGCATGTGAGTCAAAACAAGCACAAAGGCATAATTTAAAGTGAGTTAATCAGTCGCTTTACTCATGAGGTCACAGCATCTTTCAGCCACATATGACATCACGCTAATTTATATATTTCTAGAGATTACAGAATCTTTAAACATATATGCTTACTGAATGGTGACGGCTGACTGCAAACCAAACCTCCCACCCCATGCCTTCATAGGCAAAAGACAACTGCACATTTACAAAGCCATGAGCCTTTGACTAAAACAACAGTTGCTTAAAAAATCAAATGGTGTTCTGGGCTGGTTTGGGTGTATGCAGTGTGGCTCTGGGTACCTGCTCACAGGTCTATACCCAATTGTACGTATTAGAATAAATGCCATGATGAAGGCAAGTAAGTAAGTAAGTAGCCATTTGGGTGCTGCTACAAAGCACTGGTGAATTTATTTTCAACTCAAGAACATTTGTTAAATGTAAATGTCATGGTCACTAATTGGCTGAGGCTCTAATGATGCATATTGACATTCCATACAACATGGGCAGGATGCGTTTTGTTTGACTGTTAAGTCTAGAAACGATAATTCAGTTAAGTCTAAAATAATTCAGTTAAGTCTAAGATAATTCAGTTAAGTCTAAAATAATTCAGTTAAGTCTAGAAATATTCAGTTAAGTCCACAATGCTGTATTTTGATTGGATGACATGCAGATTTGGTTTGGTGGCTGACTGGGAGGCAATTATCAAAGTCTAAAATGCTGTGCTTTGAATGAAAGACATTCTACAGCATGTGAACATGATGATTTCTGATTCGATGGTATAATAATATGCTGGTAATGCTGCTGTCTGATTGGATGGTATAATTATATGCTGGTAATGCTGCTGTCTGATTGGATAGTATAATAATATGCTGGTAAAGTTGCTGTCTGATTGGATGGTATAATTATATGCTGGTAATGCTGCTGTCTGATTGGATGGTATAATTATATGCTGGTAATGCTGCTGTCTGATTGGATGGTATAATTATATGCTGGTAATGCTGCTGTCTGATTGGGCAAAGCAAAATTGTCACTTTGAGTGGTGTCTTTCATTACAGATTACAGTTTCTAAATTCTGAATGCTAAGGTCTTTTCACTATAGTTTAAATGTACAACTATAATACACACGCAAGACAATGGCATGGCGAAAAAGTGACATATCCAAATATGGCAAATGGCTGGCCAATCTCTTTCTAACACAGGATATCGACTGCAAAAAATCGAGCAACTGCATCACCTCACTGAAAGCTCACACAACGTTAAACCAATCGCAACAATTGTCGAACATAAAACAAAGGAAGCCGTTAAGCAGACAGCTGCAAATCAACACCATTGTTATATGTCATCGTCATCAGCTAATAATAGCAGGCTGACATCACTACCTGATGCCTAAGTCACAAACCCACAGATGTCAGTAATGACACTACTAGCGAATGTGCGACAGTTTACCTGAGAGCCACCTACTAATTCAGAAGGCTGATCCACAAAGTCAGGCTGGCGCACGTAGTGAACCTGTGATTCAAAGACTAAAGTTATTTGGCTTCGATAGAAAATATGTCAAAAGAAATTTAAAAAACAAGTAGATGGTTGAAGCTAGTCTGGCAACATAGGACTGAAATTAAGGAGTGCGGAATTCTGCAGTTTTTAGGATTAGCCAGGTTCATAGCAGTTGTGGGAATGTGGAATCACATGCTTTCAGTTGCTGTCCTCCTCACATTTGGAATCATCTGCCACAAAAGCCTCAACTTATGAACTCAGCATCATCATTTAAATCACCTGTCAAGACCCACTATTTGAATCTAACCCTTGCATGGATCCATCTAAGTAAGTAAGTAAGTAAGTATATTCTTTATTAAACCAATAGCATATCCGCACTTTGGTGTACATACATTTAGACAGAGTATAACATTCTTATTTTAAACGATCTGCATGTGAGATTGTCAAAAACATTTATACATGTCTCAAATCAAGATTTACTAATTTTGCAATTTAAGTAACAAGTGCTTCAAATAAATAAACAGACTAAGATTGTGAACAAAACCTCAGATACATCCCCCAAATTATCAGTTTGTCAAATGGCATGTCATGTCGGAAAAACCTTCCAATTACTTAAATGCTATGAAACCTGTTGATATCCTGGCTTTGATTGCCAGAAGGCATTTGATAATGTAATTCACAATAAACTTGGCTTAAATAAAAAAAACTCAAGGCACATTCTAAACTCTGAATAAAAACTGACTTAAGTTTCCTCGTAATACTGGTAAACTGACTCTTGACCACACGTAAAATTTTATCGTAAATCTAAAATCTGTATTTGATAACAAGTAACACAATACCAGATTATGACCTTTGACCTCATACAAAATGTCATCATAAATAGTAATTTAACATTTGATTGCAATCAAAACAATACCAAAGACTGACCTTTAACCAGATGTAAAAAGTTAACTGCAACTGTAACTCATCATTCAATCACATTAAAACAATTCCAGAAACCACCCACATCATAAACTTGATGAAACAAACCTTGACATCAACTCCTGGCAGGAAGAAAACCGTAATGTTGCTCGGCAGATGCGTCTGTAGCATTCGGGCGCTAGACATCGCGGCAGAGTCTGTCGTCAGCTTCTTGGCACTTGACTTCTTTCGTTCGACGAGTTTCGGTGAGACCGGAGGAGGATTGCCCTTAGAGGACACACTCCTAAGAAGAAAACATGTTGGAGCTATATAAATGTCTGACTGTATTACGCTGTGTAACCTTTATTCAATTCTATATGCAGCCATATATATATAATTTATATATATATATATATATATATATATATATATATATATATATATATATATATATAACTCTACAACAAATTACACAAAGCATGGAACCGTTGTTAAAATAAATAACAATGATGATGACAGTTATGAGAGAGCCATCACGCACAAGACATCCACAGCCCATCAGCTGACCTTACCAATGTAAGTATTGGTGATATGTAAATATTAAAAATAATGAGTAAGTAAGAAGTCACAAACCGCCGACTCTCAGGGTCTCCTTCTGTCTTTGGTTCTTTTGGATGCAGGACACATTTGCCGCTGTCGATGCCAACTTTGACATCAAGTTCAAAGTCGACACTTGGCTCCATTGGCAATTTGGCACTTGTAGAGCTGATCGATGGTGCCATAGTGGCACCAGGACTCGGTGGCACCTTCTGTCTTGGAGTTTCTTCAGGGGTATTGCAGAGTGGAGGAGTGGCAGTGGAAATGTTCGTTCTAAAATTATCATTAAAAGTCTTTGGTACCAGATTCTAATCTATTTCAGTCTAATTACTAGATCGTTACTTATCTAGTCTACTCTAATCCTACCAAAGTGGAAAAAATATATAACATCGAAATCTAATCCATTGTCATCTAATTACTAGATTATTACTAATCTAATCTAATCTACAGCAGTGTTTTAATAATGCACAATGCATCAATCAATGGTTACTTTAGGTGAAACTGCAGTTAATAAACAATAATCCATTTAAAAACTCCAGGTTGAGCCTGACAGCAGATTAGATACTAAAGAATAATAGTAGTCTGATAAGTCAGGCCCCAGAGGCACACAGAGGTATGAAACGTTAGCAACTTCATCTTTCTTAGCCTCGACACATGAAGTCATCTCCCTTGCTGCCTGTTCTTCCCACTGTGCATATGGTCAGTACTCGATATAGCTGAGTTGGCCAGGAGTGCAAGTAGAGCTGAAATCTTGAAACCAATATCAGCCTAAGCGGGATTTGAACATCCAACCCTCTCATTAAAAGACCAGCATATTAACTGGTAGACTACAAGCACTGATGATGGAATGAAATCTAGTAATAAGTTTAGTTAGTTGAAAAAAGAGAACTTTCACAAGATCACAAATATGTAAAATGCATATAGAAAATGCTTAGCATCTAGTTCTGATTAAGACTTCTGTTTACTTTGCAGTCGCTCGTCGAGGAGCAATGAACTCCTGTTCCCCCAAATCAGAGTCTGAAGTGGTGTCGGACAGATTCTGCATTCTGATGAGCGTGCGCTCGATAGAAACGGGCGTGTCATTTGAGAAGTTTGGACTGCTCGGGGTCGAATCCTCCTCAGGCAGGCCAACAGCATCTGCAGGGAAGTGGAACCTCTGGCTGGGATGCGAAGAGCTTGTCACAAAAACGTCAGGTGTGCCAGCGGCGCTCGGCAGTTCAGCAGTGTCGATGGAAACCGTCCTAGAATGCCCTGGAAAGTGATGGATATTCTGTCCCGTGTCGTAGGACGTGTACCGAGTCATGGGTGCCTTGCCGTCCTTGCGTCTCATGCCGCGCAAGGCGGTCATACCAACAGAGTGAGAACGTGAGTGTTGCGACTTGTTTCCGAGTCCCAGCTTGTCCTTGATCGCTGATGCCTTGACGCTCTGTCGTTTAAGCTTCTTCATGATGTCCTGCCGGAAGTCGTGGAACAGCGCTGCCTGGAGCTCGTTCAGCTTCCGCTCCTCCTCCTCGATCGTGTTCTTGCTCGCTCGCAGCTGGCGCAGGTCCTGCACGAGCTTGGCCTGCTCGTTCATCTCTTTCTCGATAAGGCGTGCTCGCGTCTTCGAGTCCAGACTGCTGTCATAGACGAAATCCGGAAGACCCTCAACGACCATGCTCTGCTTGCGTGATGGTGGTTCCACCTTCACGGATGGGGGTTGGTCCTCTGCTGGTCCATCAACGTCATCATCGTCAAACTGGTCACCAGCCAGCGTCGTCAGCGTGCTACCGATCGCCGACAGTCTTTTGCCGATGTTCGTATCGAGGTGAATGTCAATTCCTCGCATTTGCCAGAGGATGTTGAGGATCCATTTGGCGTTGCTGTGCGGTTCGTTCTGTCGTGGTGCGTTGACCGTTCGAGAGCAGACCTCGTAGGTACCGTGCGGCACGACAAAGGCATTCATGACGACTTCGAGTGACTTGTCTGGCTTCCAATCATCCCATGTAACTTGGAAGTCGTCAGCAAACCTCAAGCAAAAGCCTAGAAACATCAAACACACAATATAATATATATTGATCATTGCATGAACAGGCAGATTGATGGCAAGTACAATACTATAATGGCACTGTAGAAGTTAAAAGTTTAGATCAGATTAGATATTAGAGTGGTACAATGAACTAGTCACCAGAGTCCAGCACATAAAGACAGCTTCCGTGGAAAAAGAACGCAAATGACATTCATTTAAAATAAATATAGAGTACAAAAGAGATTAAACGTGAGAAAGATCGAAAGTGAGCGGTTAATAACAGTGAGTACGTAAAGTCTACCACGCCCACAGTGGTATGATAACAACGTTATAGAATTCGCTAGATCAGATCGGATTAGAGCAGTAAACACAAGCCGTTTCCTACCGGTGAATTTTCCTTTGCTGACCAGGGAGCCATAAGAACAGGCGGAGATCTGTGTGCTTTCAAGGGTCAACACAAGAGCTGCCCCCGGCTCATCGGTCATCTTGTGAGTGCTCGTCAGACTCTGAGTAAAAGAGTGTAATGTCAAGTAACATCATATTCATTAATAGAGCTTTAGAAGTAAAATGTAGGTTAAGTAAGCCATCATGTATGTATGTATGTATCTGAGTTTTGTATATCACCTGTTACGAAGACAAGAAGAAGGAGAAGAGCAGTCCCTTAAGCTAACCCTGAGAGGCAGACATGGGTACAAAGTATTAGTGACTTCATTTTCGTAGCCCAGGCTTAAAAGGGCAGTTGGGGTGGCCAGTGCTCTCACTGTCTGATCACCTGCTAAGGACCTCTCAAAAGTACTCACTCTATCTATCTACCTATCTGTCTATCTATCTGTCTATCTCTATCAATCTCTATCTCTATCTATATCCATATTCCCTCAATAAATATTTCCAATAATGTTTGGCACTGTACCTAACTGGAAATACTCTGGAACAGTAATCCAATGATAACTGATTCTGTCGAGCAGACTCCATGTAACAACCCATGACAAGCTGTTTATGTCTTGCACCTTAGATTCTAATTAAGTACCGTTGCATGCTTAATAAGTGCAATAAATAAATAAACATAAGCAATAAACATTGGCAAGCGAAAAGAAAAGGAAACCTGTGTAAAGGGGTTCAGTGGTAGGCACATTCCAAGGTCATCCACAGTCAGTTGGAGGAAGAGAGTGCCAAGGGCTGGAACCGCCGTCTGGGTCAGGTTGCTCAGTGGTAGTTTGACGAGGACCTGTTCAGTGGCCGTCTGAACCTCCTTGTTCAGGGCCATCCTCTGCTCGTTCCAGTATTCATAGGCATTCTTGTAGTTCAGCCAGACAAGCACGGCTGTTAAGCAACAGATAACAAACACTTGATTCGTGACTAACAATAAACACAGCAGCGCTAGGTAATATAATAATAATAATCTTTGTTTATTTTTCAAACTGACACACTGCAGTATGATTACAATTCATAGTGTGAACGGATGATCACAAATTATTAAATTTAAATGTTTGGCAGCCATGCAAGGCGCTCATCACGTCCTACTGCTCATTTACCGCCATCTGGCGAATGAAAGACTTTGGGAGGTAGCGGGAAACGATCCCACGTCCATGCTGATCTTCTGCTCTTCGTGTTACCATTACTCTAAACCCCTCCCCATTTTATACACTATATGTCATCTAATGTATAAACTGTTTATGTACAAGTGTATATAGACTGTCATCGTTGTCATCATCACCATATTCATCATAATCCTCATTATCATCATCAAAAAATTAATTACCTAATCTAATTATCAGATTGTAAATTATCTAATAATAGAGCAATAGGGTTAGTCAATAAATTATATTAGATGGTGCTTACCTTTGTCGAATGCAGCAGGCAGAACAAAAATGATTGGTCGCTTCAGAGCGATGAGAAGCGCCTCTTGATCCTTCGACACTCCTGGGATCATCTCATCCTAGTTATAAAAACCAATTTGCAATATAATGAATCTACAGTGTCCTATTGGTGCTACATAAATATCCAGATCCACATACACACCTAGAACAATCTTGCACTTGAACATACTCTGTAATGTAAGCACTCCATTGGTGTCATGTTGACGAGTCTCTCAAAGGCACTTATGTATCACCTAACTTTCAACCCAAAAATAACTGCAATATAGCAAGCTCCAACAGCGTCTAGGCCTTTCTTTGCTATTTTCCATAAGCACTTTAAAACCATTCTTATTTCATTCATGTTTGACCATGGTTTTGTCATCAGGTCGGGAGTGCCTCTGAAAAGGGTTTCCTTTGAAGAAATGCTACAAAATTTGTGATGAGTCACTGATGACGATTAAAACCTTGCTATAATGTGCTGCTTGATGATGCCTCAAAGGTTGTGTTATGAAGAAGGCCTGTTGAACAAACCATATAAACACACACAAACACACATGTATACCTGAAGTGCATTTCGGAGCGTGATCCTTGTCTGAAAAGATGCCAGGTGTTGAAATTCTGACTCGGCCTCCTCAAACATTGGGTTTTTGATGATGGTTCCAAGCGCCAGGTTCAGATCGACCTGGGCCTTGATAAAGACCTTGAGTACTGCGGGCTTTGAAACACTCTCCGGAATCGAGTTCAGCTTCTCTGTTTCGTCCTTGGCCTTGCTCCAATTGGCTCGTTGGATCCGGTTTGACAGCTCCAGCTCAATTACACTTGTCTCCAGCCGGACAGCATTCATCGTCGGGGTTGTGGCGGTTATCTGAATACCCTGTAACAGAATAATTATGCAACTCATTTGTAACATTCCACAGTATTGTACTGTACTGATCAGTGACACCTAATACATAACACACTACCAACAGGGACACTCGTATCGTCTCTGAGATTTTGTAAAGCGCCTCTTACAGTACTAGCTATTCAGAGGTGCTCTCAGCGTGACACCCCAAGGACAACTGGGGCGCGGTGGTGTGGGGTAAGTTCGGTGCCTTGCAGCTGGAGGGTTGCGGGCTCGGATCCACCTCAAAGTCGCCGCGTAGGGACCCTGGGCAAGTCCTTCACTCGCAATTGCTCATGCGCTCGGCGTGAAACTCCGATTCAGCGTTCGCGCAGTAGTCGGGAGCGCCTCTGAATGGGAAATCTGGTTGGGGCGCTATAACAAGTGTTCAAATACAATACAATACAATACAATAACAAAGCCTTCAAGCAACGAAGGTATGAGGATGGGACCTTGACTAAAATCTTACTACGGATTTATGGGGAGTCATTCACTGTTACAAATCCTGATCTATATCTCTAGGCATGTTTGTCTTCCAGCAAAAGAATCATTTGACCTTGAGCAGTCGCTTTTAAGAATATTTTACAAACAAATCAGTTACCTTACCTCTAATTTTACCTTTAAAATCAATATATTTTAACCAGTATACATGCAGAACTTGGAAGCAAAGCAGCCGAATCTGTTCCTCACCTTCAGCCTGAAGAGGAAGGAATACAAAAGGGGCTTTGAAAGTCGTTCTGGATGCGAAGACATGTCCTCACTCCACAGAGGAACCGGCTGGTCAACTCCAGACACCTTCTGCACAACCTCATTCACCTCCTGAACACAAACATTTATATCCAAGGTAGCATTTCATTATTAAATAATTATTGCCATTTTTTCATTATTATAATTAGTAGTAATTAGTAGCAACAACAGCAGCAGTAATCTAAAACATTTTTTGACTGCTCTGAATGGAAGGATGGATTGTGAAATTATGGATTATGAAATGGATTATGGATTATGGATAATGAAAGCCTATCGAGATTTAACAGGCATGAGATTGGCTCCACTCTTCCTTCTGCCTGTTTTAATAGTAACGTAACTTAATTCCATACCTTCATGAAGATCTCACAGGGAGTGAAACAGAGAAAATGGGTTCTAGACTCAATTCCCCATACCTTCATGAAGACCTTTTGAACAAAGACAAGATGGTTGAGCAAGTCGGTCGTCAGGATGTGTTCAAAAGCTCCGACATCAGCAATGGCCTTGAGGTAGCTGCCCTCAAGCAAGGTCAAGCCCTCAGAAAGGCCGTTCTGGTCAGGGTCGGGCTCGGCTGTCGAGTCGTGTTGTCTGTACTCGGCATGGACGTGTATCGGAGGCAGATCGATACTGGCCGATGATGGCAAACTGGATGGCACATTCAGCTATTCAAACAAATAAAGACGTTGGTTATCGTGTGTAAATAACTGGCTAATGGTATGATGTTGGAATTATCTGATAAGTGTTTCTGAAGGAAACAGTTTTCGATCTGCAAGTTAAGTCAAAAAACATTGTTATTAACTATAGAGTTGTTTTTTTAGTGAATTACATACTTTCTTGTAGCAAAATGTGCATGTTTGCAGCATTAAACAGTTTACTTACTTACTTACAAAAATTTGCTACAGCCGAGCACTTTTGATCATATGATCATCAGTTTCTTTGTTTTTACACGCTTTACTTTTATCGATCTGAGAAAGGTAACAGTGAAAGCAACACAGACATATCCAAAGGGAAGCCAATGGCGGACAAAACGAAATCCTAAGGACTGATAAACTAGGGCACCAGTATTAAGTCAAAACGCAAACTGTTGATTTCACAGTCATAAAAGCTCCCAAATAGATGGCAACACTTTAAGAATTTTTCAACAGACACAAAATGACCATGCAGACATCAACATCTCAAAAGTGACAATACACAGAAAAATTCATGCAGACATTTACATTCTGCTTACATCAAACAACACAGAATGATCCATGCAGACATTACATTCCATGTTTACGTTACACAGAAACAATCAAACAGAAATTCTGTTTAAATTACATTACAGGGAAATACCTCTGCAGACACTTCAATCCTTTACAATACGTTAAAAACAGAAATATTCATGCAGACACTTACACTCTTTTTAAATTACATTACACAGAAATATCTAAGCAGACATTACTCGCCTTTACATTACGCTGTGCACAAATAACTATGGAGACATCACTTTACAATTCATTACACAGAAATTACAGACATTACATTCCTTCACATATTGTATCACACAGAAATATCTATGGAGACAATTACATTCTTTTACATTACATTATGCAGAAATATCAATGCATACATTATATTCTTTAACTTTAACTTACACTGAAGTGTCTATGCAGACATTACCTTTCAAGTTTACATTACATTACACATAAATCACCAATTCCTCTACGTTGTAAGAAGGATTAGGAGGCAAGAATCAATGAATTTGAAATGAAGTGTCTGTGCCAGATCCTCAGAGTATCATGGACTGAGAAGAAGACAAACGAGTGAGTGTTGGAGACTGCAGGAGTGGAAAGGAGACTACTCGGATTGATCAAGCGGAGGAAGCTTTCGTATTTCGGGCAAGTGCTGCGGAAAAGTAGAGATTGTCTGGAAAAGGAGATTATCCAAGGACCAATTCCTGGATCCAGAGCTGAAGGAAGACAGACCTAAAATGGGATGGATTGATAAGATAAAGTCGTGGACTGGATTATCATTCGACTAGTAAAAGAAAGAGACAAGAAACAGTAGTGGATTGTGTAGCATTGTTTGTGGTGTGGCCAATCCTCGGCATCAGACAGCTGAAGACCAGACATCATATTACACAGCAATACCTACCGGTATGCATACACTACATTCTGTCACACTATCGTGCAGAAACATATATGCAGACATTTCATTCTCATACACTACATTACAAAGAAATATCTGTGCAGACATTTCCTATTACCCAACTTCTGACAGAACACAGCCACTAGTAGACATCTCAATGCATACATTACATTCTCACAGAGAAATACAGAGAGAAGTCTAGTTGAAAGCAGAGGTGAGAGAAGCTACAGAGCCTAAGTGCAGTCATCAGCCTTCAATAGGTCCACAAGAAAAAAACACCAACAGACAACCTACTCTGCTTCTACATGATGTTTCAAAACAGCTTCATGCTCAAAAAGAAACAAACGCAAGATAATATTTCTGAATCGACAGAGACAGCAGTGCATTTGGCAATTGAGAATGTGCAGGCAATTGTACAGAATGTGCATTTTTGTAGAGAATGTGCAAATTGTAGAGAATGTGCATTTGGCAATTGTAGAGAATGTGCATCAGCTTAAAAGCAGCAGCTGTTAATTAATGCTTGTAATTCTCTATCTGCCTAACCCTTAGTTTAACCCTTTAATGACGAGCATGTACTAAAAGTGACTGGAACCAATGCAGTTCGTCGTTAAAGGATTAACACCAAGAAGATAATGAACGGGACTACCCCTCCAGTTTGCCAGTGGACAAACACAATCTAGAAAATAAACTGTGGAATGTGCTTTGTTATAAAACAGTTAAAATCTTGCCAGGAAATATATCTCAAATCAAATTAGGCTTTAGAACTTTAATGAATTTATTTATTTGTAACTTCTATTGTGCCAGTGTCTAATGCTCAAGGCATCAACTGATGGTGCACCAAAATCAGGTCAATATCGACAGAGAGGCTATGAAGGATAACATAAATCTTAAGTTGAGAACAAAATGTCATAAGCAACTGAGCAGAAGAACAAACAGTTTCAAAATCAAGGTCTGAAAAGGTTAAAGTTTGTTCACTAAAAACAGTTATAGCCCTCAATGTGACCAGAGAAAGACAATTAGATGTTTTCAATTGGTTAATTATGGAGTTAATCATTATGACTGCACCTCCTCAAAGGCAGTGGACACCAGCTGCATAGATATTAAACAACTGACAAGAAATACTGCCAAATGAGATGTAGATTTGCTTATGATCAGTACAGAAATGATGTCCTAGTGAATGATGACTTTTGAAGAGAACAAGACCTTACAGACCACAAACTTTGATATAAACAGTGCCTGGTACATGTTACGTCCCCAGAAGTATCATTTCAAGTTTATAAATAAAAAAAATAAGGTTAAGGTCGGCAGTAACAACTCAGGCAGACATCAGATGTTGTTAAGCACCGAATAATATATTTAATGTCAAATACAACAATTTGCTTTGGCGCTGTTAAATGATTTCACCTGATACTATACACTCAGTTACTCATCAATGCATAGCTTTACATTAGGTTAAAGTGCAGAATCTGGCAAGGATAGGTAAAGTTGATGTCAGCGAAAAGATGTCACAAAAAACTAGCTACTACAACATCAAGAACTGGTTCCAATGAAGACACGATAATCTAAGTGCTTTTAAAATCTCACTGCTAAAGTAATTTAAGCACTGCGTGCAATAGACAACAAGCGATTGGCAAGTGCAACGAATCACAACTATGAAGCATTGTTTTATCACAGAAATTACGTCGTCTGATCACGAATCATGACACAAGCACACTTACACCGGCTGAAGGTCGACGATCAAACCGCTTATAAGGAACGGTTGGTGATGGATAGTTAAAGCGTCTTGTCAAGACCTGATAATATCATGACTTACACAATCAACAATTGTAATTTGTAATCGAACATTTATATAGTGCCACTCAAAAATCAGCAGCGCTCTCGACCCGCGTCAGGGTACAAGAAAGTCTTAAGACGTCTACGGGACTGGGAAGGCGAGAGGGCTAGTAACTCAAGGCGAAGAGACTGGGGAAGAGAGTTCCAAGCTGATGGGCCAACACGGGCAAAGCACCTAGAGTGGGCCATAGCAGAGCGCATGCGAGGGACAACCATAAGGTTGATAATACTAGGAAATAATAAACAAGCACTATCTTCGTTACTTACTCGTCAAACTGACACCTCATCTAATCAGAATGTAAAAGTAAATGTAAGTATCTACATTTCTATGCTCCATACAAAAGCTGCACCAGGGAGACCAGCTTATTCACTGGTATTATGTCAAATCAACTCCATAAGAGCAATGTTGTTTTGGTGCTAGGTCAGAATTCAGCTGGTCAAGCTGAGGAGACAGCATGGTGTTAGGGTGGAAATCGTTGTTGGCGGAGGTTGTTGGACGATGCAGAAGCAGAACCAGGCACAGCGTAGATTATGGAGTATCTGCAAAATCTGATAGAGAAGACTGAATTCCAAGATAGCGAAAGCCATGATGAAGAATGAGAAAATCTTGCTAGCTGGACAGTGTAGAGCCAGCAAATGTAAGAGGGCCGAGAGGATTGAAGGGCATTATAGGTAAGATATACAAATGGATGTGCTGAGGAACATTAAGCCGGTGAAGTGATTTGAGAACTGGGGTTATGTGATGGTATTTTAGAGTTTTGACAACTGTATGGGCAAGAGCATTCTGGACTGGTTGTAGACATTTATTTTAAATAAGTTGATGCTACAGAATAAAGAAAAAGGAGTACAAAATTATATGTTTGCTTCGATATTTCTGCATAATGTAATGTAAAGGAATGTGATGTCTCCATAGATACTTCTGCATAGCATAATGTAAATGCACGTAATGTCTGCTTAGAAATTTCTAAGTAATGTAATTTAAATGGAGTGTGTCTGCATGAATATTTCTGTTTAATGCTAGGAGGCATCACAGTAAAGAAGACTGTTTATGGTTTCCAAAGAGATCAATGATTGGAAAATCTGAGTGAGCAAGAAGACAGACATCGTTTCTTGGCATACAGAAGATGGCTGTTACATCTGTCAGTCAAACTTACGAGGACAGCAAGGTTACTAATCAGAAGAACTTCAGTAGCACACCATAACAATGCATAAGGTCCATGTTCACACCGAGTTAATGTATACCTTTTTCAAGTGTTGGTGTTGAAGGATCTTAACGTTTAACCACAAACATGACAACAAAGATTTAACAAAAGGACGAACTTTTCTTATCTAGTGACATCAAGTAGTACTGTTATTGTAGTGCAACAGATGTCAATCGATAGTCACTTCCAGTGAAACTGTAGTTGAATATCAAAATCCCTTACAGAAGTCTAGTTGAAATCCAAGAGGTGAGAGAGAAGTCCTAAGTTAAGACCAGAATGCCATTAAGGAACCGACAGAATGCACACAACTCCAAAGCTTTCTAACAGTCGCTAAAAATGCCTGAGAACCCAACATCGTTGTTAATGGTAAGATGAGATGGCGAGGGATAGTATTGGCCCTTACTAAAACGTTCAAATTGCTCCGTAACCATAGCTGTAACGACTACCTGGAACAAATTTCCACCAGTATTACCACAAATATCTGATCCATCCTTGCCCCTAAATATGGTTGGTTTCAACACGAAAGACAGCTTCAAATACCAACGTACTGTTTTATTTTACGTACTTTACTTATAATATTGAATGGAACACTTAAAAGAGGTGTCTAAGAACTACGATACTTCTGATCTTCATTCAGAGCTACTTTCACCTTATACCCGTCTCATCCGCCCATTTAGCTATCACACAGTATTCCAGGCATTAATGAAGAAACCAGACAATGAGTCTGATCTCAGACATCATGAGCAAACAAAAAGCACGCAGGTAACATTTTTCAAACAAGTTAAGGCTGTCAGCATGCAATGTGATCGAGGAGATGGGAAGCTCTCTGTTGACAAGTGAGCGCAATAATTATTTCTATCAGAGGCGAGCCATGAGCAGAGATAGGTCGGCTGATTAAATGCAATACCTTGTGAACTGTATGACATATTTTAAAGTAGATTTTTGTCTCATTCTTTATTGCTTAGCAGTGACTGATGCATTTAACTTGAAGCAATAGGATTCAAATTCATGGACGTACAGGTGAAAGGCAAATACAATAGCAATAAGCTATCGTCTATACACAATTCACAAAATATAACGGTTGGAATTACCATTGGTGTTATAGATCAGGATCTCACTTGGGTGACTTCCAAGTTCCACATTTCTTAGAAATTAATTGGTTAGATACAAAAACAGAGAGAGTAGGGTTTAAATTATAGCTGTAATTCAGGTTTGGAAATAGAACACTGCTCTCTTCAACCAATCCACAGTTCAACACAACTCACCATAACAGCTCCTGATTCTTTCTCTCTCTAGTCTCCCAGCAACCAGATTTGTAGTGCATACAGTATCCCCAGAAACCTTGTGACTTAACACAGCAGCATTCCTGAATCAGCCTGTGCCTTGCACTTATCGCTTTTAAGCAGCACTTAGAAATTTTATTAAGGTTATGATTTCCAAGACTTTCATTCCTGATCAGTGGAAATGTTAGAAACTTACTCTGGAACTGAAACTGAGTGAGTGAGTTGGCAAGTCGATTGTAAAGCGAGCCTTTGCTCCTGTGACACCAGAGCTGGTCACTTCCCCAATCTGCAAACATTTACTCCACACAATGTAACATACCAGTAGTGTAATGTAACACAAAACTTACATAACATCAGTCACAATTTAACACACCATAATGAAATCTATATGTGCCGTAATTTAATCACAAGGTTATTTTGTACATAACTTGCACATGACTGTGACCTAATAGACTTGGTCTTGACCTTCTAAGCCTAAGCTTGACCTCCTAGACCTGACCTCGACCTTCCAGATCTGGCATTGACCATCTAAGCTTGGTCTCAACCAGTGTAATCAACCACTTTATCTATCACACAATCAGATGCACATCTAGGCCTGAACATAATTTAGCACTGTGTGCCTTAGATACAAGTGCCTTAGAAGTAAGTAGTTAGATTGGGATAGATTAGATTGGATCAGAATTACCAGTAGAAAGATTAGATTAATCTAAATAATGAGATTAAGGCCCTGATGTATCTTTATTTACCTGGATGAGAAGACCTTACCCTTCTAGACCTAATCATGACCTTCCAAACTTGCACTGAGCCTTCCAAACATGACTGTGACCTTATAGACTTGGTCTTGGCCTTCTAAAGCTAACCATGAGCACCCAGACCTGACCTTCCAGATCTGGCCTTGACCATCTAAGCTTGGTCTCAACTTTCTAGGTCCAATATTGACCTTTCACACATGACCTTGACACTAGATCACTATGACCATAGTCCCTTGAATCTGACCTTGTACTGAGCCTTGAGTGATGGCAGCAGGGAGGCACCAATTGTCAGTCCCTGGACCTGAGCCTTGAAATGAATAATGATCGGCTTCGGTTTGTTCTGCGCTGGCTGTGGAGGCTGCTGCTGTTGCTGCTGCTGCTGCTGACCAGCATCAGCAGCCGATGAAGCAGAAGTCACCGGATGTTGACCAACACGTGGCTGGCTGAACTGCTGCTGGACTTGTGGAGCCCCCATGTCAACGATGTCATAGGCTCTAAAACAAAACAACTGTTCATATAGTGACTTTGTAAAGATCTCAAGGTGCTACATAAAAGGTCAAATATTAAAAAATACATACACATATACACATGCATTCATTGCACTGGCTGCCCCGTTGAGTATGGAATCCATTGAAAATGTGCCTTACAGTTCACAAAGTATATATTAACCAGCCTATGCTCACCCCTCCTACATAGGTATTGCAAATGATCGATGGATGCTGTGGTTCTTGATGCTGTGGTTCTTGATGCGGCCCACACCTGTCGGAAGTTGTGGAATTCACTGTTCAATTCAATTGATTCTGACAATTCTTTGGTGTCATTCAGGTCTAAACCTAAGACTCGTCTCTTTCAATGTGCACACCCACAGTAGCCTGCTTCTCGTTTCTTGTATCTATTGGATTTCAACCTGACTTCTCCAATGAATTATGCTTTTAATTGTGATTTCACTCAAAGAGGCCACAGACTGATGTCTTAGGCATTATGATAACGATAACATAGAAATAATTAAATTATATAAGACACATCTATATACATATATAAAATTATAAATACATACTTACATACATACACACAAGCACAATTTAATTCAACCAGACAATACCTAACGACAAGCATCAACTGATGGCATTTCTCTGAATCAGCATTTACCAGCTCAAGTTACAATTAATCTCCGTGGTGTCATTCATCAATGTTGGTGCATTCAGGACCAGGGACTCTGAATATGAATCAAACGTGAACAGGAAATGCATTGGTTGCTCTTGCATCTGCACAACAACACCTCGTTCAAGAATAAGACACATACATTCAAACTAGTCCCTCTTAGAATTATAACATTAATTATGGTAGCAAGAAGCACTTTTGCGAGGCACTTATAATACTATAATGCTATAAAAAGCCACGCAACTCATACACATATGTACTACATACATACATACACACATGTAATAGACAAATAACATACAAACAAACAAGACATGAAACCAGGTGATACAGCAGTCGAAGAAACATTACTTGATTTTTGATGGGATTTTGATGAATTCCTGGAGAGTCGTTGACAGCCGTTTGGAACTGTGAACAACCATCGTATGAAGCGCGACTGGATGTTGAGGAATGTCAACGTTGACCACCCCAACGTTCAACAGACCGGAATTGTGTTTCGTTGATCGCCGAGCGAAAGATGAGTACAGACCCTGAGACTTGGTGATGTTGACAGTAACAACCGTTCTGGAAATGAACACAGGCTCTTACACAGTGATACATAAATGCCAGGAGCTCTTTATAACTCAGCTAGCCATCGTAATCGTAATTGAACATTTATATAGCGCCACTTAAAAACAGAGGCGCTCCCGACCCGGGCCAGTGTCTTCATTGGTAAAGAGAGGTTTTCAGGCGCTGACGGAACTGGTCAAAAGAAATAGAGAAAAAGTCTAACTGAGGTAACTGGTTCCAGCTATTGGGACTAACAATAGCGAAACTCCTAGACTGGGCCGTAGAAGTACGCACCCGCAAGTCCACGGGCCGAGGACCTAAGGGAGGAACAACTGTGCAGAGAAGATACTGGGGTACAAAGAGCCCTAAGATAATGAGGAGCAGAGCCAGCAAGACAGCTTTGCATGTACAGAAGCTTATTAATGCATCATCTATTTTGCATCTAATTGGGATGGTCATGGGTCTGCAATCCATTGAATGCAAGTCTGACTCAATGAACTGACTCTATGTAATGAAACTGAACAGGTTTTTGCGAACACTTGTTTTGTGCCGCAGATTTAGACTTACTTGACCAGCCGCTACTGAACAGACTGCCATAACACACAATACTGGCTTACATCCAAGTCATATTTGGGGGGGGATAGCGCATTGGATAACACACTCGCATAGAGAGCGACAGGTACCGAGATCGAGTTCCGTAGGCGGACATGCTTTGTAGGCTGCTATTAGCGCCGTGTATTGCAGGCTGTCTGTTCTGTTAGTAGTTAAGATTTATGTCTTCTGTCATTTGTGTTCTTGTGAATTGTTTCAATTGCATAACTGTACACTGTAACCGGTTGCGGTTTGTCAACCAGATTGTTTCAATAAAGAAGAATATTATTATTATTATTATTATTATTATTATTATTATTATTATTATTATTATTATAAGAGTCGGATTGGAACTCACTGCATGCTTGTCTGGACGCCTTCCAAGAGAACAATCATCGTATGACCAATGGACAGACTAACAGACGATTCTGTGGATCTTTTCTTAACCACGCCTGTAAAATAAAATTTCACATAAATTTTATCAGGTTACAATACAGTGGAAAGTCCGTTAAACAATGCCTCTTGGAGCCATTTCAAATATCAAGTTAAAACGAAAAGGATTTGTGTTTTGCTGTAGTCATGTTACAAAGCTGAATTAAGTTTTGAATCTAATCTCATACAATGATTTATATACCGCCCATTATACAATGCAGAACCGAGCTTTTTCTGTGGCAGGCCCAATGATCTGGAATGGTCTTCCTCTAGAGCTGCATCTACACCCCGGGAGTCTGCCTGAAACTTTCCTTACTAAACTCAAAACTGTTCTTTTTGGGCACGTTGGAGTCAGGAGCGCCTCTGAGTAGTTTCCTTGAACGGGCGCTATATAAATTCCCGAATGAATGAATGAATTATTAAAATGCACAAAGCATCAACCAATGGACATTTCAGGTGAACTCATAGTCAAACTGTAGTCAAATCATAATCAATTAGAGAAGCTTGGTCATAATCTGCTAAGTCAGAGAAGTCAAGCTATGGTAGGTAAGCACCTTGTAACTAGCTGCGTTATGACAGCCAGAGTTGATCTATAAACGAAAATACAATAGCAAGCTGAAACATGAGTTTCAATATCAGGTCTGTACGACATCAGAGAAATGACAGAGCGCACAGAACTGGGCAGTGAATTGCAAGCCCTGCACCAGCCACAAACAACACCCAAAAGCCGAATACAGTTCTCATGCGAGCTGCAGAAATAGTCAAAGTATCCATCAATCAAGTCCAATATTTGTTGGTATAAGGGCTGAGCAAGAAGTGAAGAGCTGACTTTTAAATAACCTGAGTGAATTCCAAGCCTTCTTTCTTTTGCCGGCTAAGGATGACAGAAATTACATCCCGGACATTTTATATAAGTACATTCCGTAGGCCTACTTTCTATTTAACCCCCTTGTTGAACTATAATTATTTACTTTAAAATCCTCTGTCCAGGCAAAATCAGTTCCACGTACCTGGCTGCAGTGTGTCAAACCAAGTGATTCAATAAGAAACGAATATACATGAGTTAACTAACCTTTGACCTTTTCACGATGTGTTGCACTGGCTTGGCACCCCTGCAGTTCAGCCTCCAGCTTTAGCCCGCTCAGATGAGCCGATATATGAATGCGTTGCACTTTTGCAACGCCAAAGACAACCAAAGGAATCTTCTCGTTGATCATAAAGCCTAAACAGATAATAAATTCACACTAAGTAGATTAACACTTATATAACTAAGCTACTAATTTAAAGTTACTACTCTAAACTATGTACTCAAATAAAAACAATGCAGAAGATTTTAAATAACAAATATGCGGAAAGCTGGGCAATTGTGCAGTGCAAGATCAGCTGTACAGGGCAGGGATAAGTCTGACAACATACAGCATGAATAAGAAAAAGAATCTACTCAGATTTAATATGGAAACTACTGTAATGCCATTATAGAAAAGCACAAGTATCAGCCAACAGTTGTTCCCAAGCAAAACTGTATTCCAAAACACAATCCTTTGGACAGAATCAGTCAAGATCTGTCAGGACCCCAAAACCTAAAGAGAGGCATGGAAAGTAGAAAAAGTATGCAGTTGAGTTAAGGTACAACCGTGTATGTATGCAAATAACCAGATATACACAGAGCCTCTGTAGACAATCTATGAAGCATGGCTACCAAGTAAATCTAAAAAGGTGTGACTTAAGATAAACTGGTAATATCTCTTAACTTGTCTGTTCTTGTTTAAACTAGAAAAACATACTCTGAGTGAACATGCTCGCAGACTTTTGGGCTTTATTAGGCTGTGGTTGCTTTCTCACTGACAGAAGCGGCTGTCTTTCTGCGACCTCCGCACTGCCTGCAGCGGCCGTAGACTCTTTCGCAAACGGCATGGACTGTGATTCCGAGACCTTGTCCGGCTCCTCCTCGATGTCCGAGAGACGCGACTGTGCAATGGTCTTCATGGCGGGCATCATTGAGTACAGATCAAGCAGATGGTAGAGCGTGCGCCAGCACTTGGGAGTGTTTTCCTTGATTTCATCAACGATTGTCTTCTCAGCAACAGCCGGTGATGAAGTGTCATTCATTTCAATGGCGATCGAGTCGCTCAAATTGATCGAATGGAGCGGTGACTGGACTCCACTGCCCTGAAGGTCAGCTCCGGGATAGGAATGATGTCCTTTCAGGGGCTTTTCCGGGGACTGTCCAGGCTGTGTAGAAACGAGGCTCGGGAGATGGTCTGGTCTTCGACTAGGATGGTGGGTCTTTTCAGAGCGAGAGCCAGTCGCTTTAACTCCTGGCGTCTCTGTTGCTTTCGACTGACTGGCATCCGGGTTTCGGTCAGCCTTGGACCCTGAGGTGTCTGTCGAGTGGTAAACAGCGTTGCTGGACATCTTGGTGCTGTAAGCATCCGAATGAGAGGCCGTCGATGGATTGGTACTGTAGATGGCCTGGCGCAGACAACTCTTCATAGGGTCATCCTTCAGCTCGAGCTGGGTCTTGAAGATGTTCTCGATCATTGTAACGAACTGGTGGACGAGGCGCAAAAGCGACATGTTGACATGTTGCGTGATTGACTGACAGTTGACGTTGAAGTTGACCTTCGTTGTTGTCGGCTTTGCTTCCATGTGGTCCAGAGCGAGTCTTAGGGCGTACAGTGACTTCTGGCGCAAATCGATTGGTACCCCCGTCGATGCACCATCCCTCTCCTTGTCCTTCTTGTCCTTCTCCTGGTCCTTCTCCTGGTCCTTCTCCTGGTCCTTCTCCTTGTCCTTCTCAAAATTGATGACATCCTTCATCGAAAGCATCACCGCAAAGGTGTCGCACAGGAAAGCGGGTGTCTCAAAATGTTTGTCGCTAAGAAATTTTGGCAGCTGTTTCAGCTTCCCCCGGCTGGTCAGGGTTGACCTGCGACTCGGATTTGCCTCGGAGTCAACAATTTCGACGCGAAGGGCGTTCAGGATGCCTGTTATGGAAACGTCACCACCAAACTTCTTCATCATCGCCGACATGTGCACAGTCTCCAGCTGCAAGCCCATTGCTCGTAACAGCGGCTTAAACAAAACCTGGAAAAGAATTTTTCTAGGATATAGTTTCTGTACTGTCTAATCTAATAATCTAATGATTTCAATAGTGCTGTTATCAAAATGCAAAACAAGTCACTGAAGGCAGTGTCACATGAAACCATAGTCAAAGATCGTAAACAATTTGAGAAATTCTGTTGAAGTGTAATGTATGTATGCATGTATGCCTGTACGAGCACTTGTTATAGCGCCCCTTCAAGATGTCTACTCAGAGGCGCTCCCGACTACAGCGCGGACACTGAATCGGAGTTTCATGCCGAAGCGCATGAGCAATTGCGAGTGAAGGCCTTGCCCAGGGTCCCTACGCGGCGCCTTGAGGTGGATTCGAACCCGCAACCCTCCGGCTGTAAGGCACCGAACATACTCCTACACCACCGTGCCCCACGATTGGTCAGGGTAATCAAAGTCTGGCCTCAATGATTCAGATAGACAGACGAATGCACATAATAAATGGCCATCTTGTAGCTAGACAAACTTACCTGAGCATCAGCCAACTGAAATGCAGGTCTGGCCATGGCCGCCACTCGCTGCGTATTCAGACTATCATCCTGACTGAGGTCGCTGATTCCCGTATTGGTCCACGACTCCTGACCGACGGACGGATAGTACTGCAGACCGCTTGGATGATGAGAGACGCGGGTAAACTCCTGTTGACGCTGCATCCAACGGTACATGTCCTCATCTTCGCGCTTGTCCAGCCCGGTCAGGTGCCGTGTGAGGCTCTGGCGTACAGGAGTGCTCGGCGCTGAAGCTGTGTGCATGTGGTCGCTGCTGTTGCTCGTTGATCCAGAGCTGAACTCGTGGCTCGTGTTCAGTCGTATGTTGGCTGGAACGGATGCCGGTGGAGCGACTGGACAGGTGGCGCTTCCGCCACCGGAAGTGGCTGGAAAGAACTGACTGCTGCCAACTTCTGTCTGCTTGATGGGCGATTCACCGAGGGAGAAGTGAGCTGGAAAACTGGAGACGGATGCACCAGACCTGTGTCTGCTGCCTATAATGCAAAGCAATATAATGCAATTCAGTGTAATTGCAATGTACAGTACTGTAATACATCACAAAGTAATAAAATGCAATTGAATGCAATTTAATATTGCTAGCTTATCACATACAGAGAATATACACAACAGTTTGGCAAGATGTTCTTTCTGTTGAAAATCTGATGCTACACAATTGCTCCCTCTACCCTATCTTTCCAATCCCCTCTCCTGCCCCTGCCTCTGCCTCTGCCCCTACCCCTATATTTCTCTGCATTTGAAAGGTTCTAACAAGGAACTACACAAACAAACAGATACGTACTGTGCGACTTCTCGCCGCCTCTTCCCGACGCCACTCCCACCTTCGGCAATCGCGAGTCAACGCTGTCCGTTCCCGTGTCCATCATTGGACCCATAACTTGAGAACCAGACACAGCAACACCACCCCCACCACTACCACCAGCAGTGGCAGCAGCAGCAGCAGCAGCAGGAGATGAAGCCCCTGCCAGAGGTGACTGAGCAGCTGAGGGCATCGATCCCCTGCGTATAGATCCACTCCTGTGAATCGATCCAGGAGTCTTCTGAACCGATCCACCTTCGGCCTTCAGAAGTGAAGTCTTTTCATCGATGACCTCGAAGTTGTCCAGTGTTCCCTCGCCGTCGTCGACGGCTCCGACGGTCTGCAGACTGTTGACACCAGAGTCCAGAGGGATCGCAAATGTCACGGCGACCTTCTTCTTAGTCTGTGGGAAAATAATGCAAGACTTCTGAGTTAGCAACACTTCACTGCTAACGACTCAATACTTCGGTTGACGCCGACGGTTCATATTTCTTTATCAATCAACCAAATCAAAATTCGTTTATTAGAAATAATAAGTTGACACGGACGCAACTTAAACAGGCAACATTGCTCATGGCGATTCCAGAGACAGTCAATGAGCACAGATCGGATATGTCAGCTGACGTGCTTGTAGCACATGGGTTTATTCGTTACCATGCTGGGTATGTTAGCGCCTTCGTGAGTTTCTTGTAAGGCGCTATATAAATGGCCATATACATACATACATACATACATGTAATTCAATGATTTTGGGTTCGCACTTACTGATCGGACTCAATGTAATGACTTTTCAGAAGCTGTTCATAGATACTTGTGTTGCTCTTAGAATACGAGTTACTGACCCTGCACATGTAACAGGTGCAATAAACAAATAAACTTGCTCCTACTTGGGCTGTAGTTATGCTGATTGTTCTATCCAATTTATTCTTTATAACCAAGCAAAGGTTTGCCATTTACACACCATTTTTCCATTGCTGAACTGCAGGTTCATTATCATAAGTCTCTTCCAACTAATACCAAATTCCATAAACACATAATTCTTTAGACCAAACCAGTCATACAGGAACACAATACAGAGAAGTCAGAATGATCAGTACACTTACTTCACAAGTAAATGAGAATATAACCACTCAGCACCGACTACCATAATGAGTCTGTGCAATGAATCACATAGAAGTGATCATTGATTTATACAACCATTTGATTACAGACTTGGCACACTATCACACAGAACACCATATGGCATTGTGGTCTTAGCCAAATTCTCAAACAACCTTACCAGCATAGCAAGAAGTTAAAGACAGACCTTGAAGTTGGAATTGGCAAGCATCGGCATGTACAGAATGTTTTTCCACTGCCTCGTCAGAACGAGGATTCCCTTCTTCACCGTCCACAGCTGTGGAAGGGTGTCATCATGCTGGTTTTCCTCAATCGTTTGGACACCAACTCTGTGTATGTAACGGCGTAGAACAGTGAGCAGCTGGCACGAAGGATCCTCCTGTAGTGTCTTCGACTGTGGCGTAATTCGGCTGTACTTGCTCTGAAACAATGAAAAGGGGATTTTTAGATCCACTACCTAAAACGTAACACAGTTACTCCTGCATGGCTACTTGTAGTAAGTCATAGTTACTGCCACAGAGCTACCTAAAGTACATTACAGTTACTCCCACATGTTTTGCCGAAGTGTGTAATCATGAATGGCTATCTGAAGTGCATCACATTTACTCCTGCATGGCCCGTAGTCATAAAGTAAAGATTTCTACAATGCCCAAAGAAAGCTAAGTCGCAGGAAACAGATTATTCACAGATGCTCAGTCAAAACAAAATCGATAGGCAGATATGGTCATAAGTGGTTCCAGGTCAAGATCCAAGGGACAGACAAGACAATCAAGATGGCTTCAATTTATATTGCTTTCACCTATCAGTGACAGTCAACTGATACCCACAGCATATCACAGTAGCTCTGTACACATTATCAGATCAGATCAAATTGAGAACATGCATCCTTAGAAACATTTTCAAGCCATCATAAAGATGCACCTATTCAGATCTGTTAGATTGCGTTAAACACCATAGAGAGGTTCATAAAGGTGCTCCACAATCCACATATAGCCATATTAATATATGCATACATACGGTACATACATACCTTGGCCGGCATATGAATGCCCTGCATTTCAAGAGCATCGGTCATGATGCATGCCATGACAGCACAGACACGCTTGTTATAGAGGTCATGAAGACGGCTGGCTGCCACCATCGCTCGGTGACACGGATTCATCCACGAGTTGATTGCCGGAGTTGCAGTTGACAACAGGTTCCAGTCATTCCTTTTGAGAAAACAACCAACAACCAGCCTCACGATCATTCTCTCAACGTTCTGTATATTGTATATTTATATTGTACCTTTGCAAACATCTCAAAGGTGCTGACTACCAAAGTGTGTCAACAGTTACTCCTGCATTTGCAGGTTTCCAACCGCAACTCATATATTCCCAGATACCGAAAGCATAGCTCAATTGACTTATATTTGCACAAGTCAGCTGGCTTTCCCATAACAATGTTTCTTTACTTTTCAGTGATAAGTGAGGAATAAGGTAAGGTAAAAAAATATGGTAAATTAACAAATATCTCATGTACAGAAAAAAATCATTCAGAAGTCTCAATTAGCAGTGGTCCTCAGACATCAGGGTTTTGAATAAATATTACAAGCCTACCCAGTACATTCCAATTTTCAGTTAAAAGTTATTTGATAAATGATATCTGAGGCTGGAGATGAAGACTTACCGCGTATATTCCAACTTTCGTTTCCTGGGTGATGGAGGTGGTGCCGCGAAGTTGAACCAGACGGTCTTAAACTCGAGTACACAGCTCGACGCATCTCCTCTCAGCTTCTCAGCGCTCTGCACGGCATTGTTCTCATCAAACTCCACTGAGCTCGTCGATTTATGCGACACCCGCGACTTCCAAGATGCCTCGTCATCTGCAGTGTTGCCATCCGCCCAACTCTTGAGGCTCTGCAGCGAGATTAGGTCTGAGTCTCGCCGGCCCTCGTGCTCCTTCGTAAGAGTCGTAAGACACCCTTCTGGAACGCACGAGGCCGGAAGTTTCATCGCCAGGGAAGAAGTCTCCGGCTCATATTTGACTTGCATCCCTTTTGCCTCAATCTCAATATCGTGAAGGATCTTGGCAACATTCTGGAAGCGTTCCTCGTTCATCTTTGCGTTATAGCCGTCACGTCGTGCCGCCTTCAAGCTGATACTCTCCATACCGCACTCGAACATTATGAACCCAGCAATGTCCTCTACGCTGTTTCCCGGCTCATTTGTCTGTGGAAAGGTCTCCATCCGGGTCGGTCCTCCACTCATTCGCTGTGTTTCGTCGTGATGTGGAGCAGGCTGTTTCTGAAACGTGAACAGGACCTTGGACCTGTGTTCTGGAATCGCTGTCAGGAAAATGCTTTCTGAGTAGTTGCTGTGCATCTTCATCCGCCGCAGTTGGAAGTGTATCCGTGCCACATTCAGGCTTCCGACGACATCTTCCAGGTGAGCCTCAAGCGGCAACAGATCGCCTTCGAGCATAGCGTCACGCTCCAGCGAGTTCGTCTTCGGCGAGGACGGTTCCTGCTTCCGGCCACTGCCTCCAGGTAGATCGGCTCCACCGCCAGAGGGCGTGGCATCTGAAGGAGGAGAGTGGAGGACACTGTTGGTCAGCAGCTGGAGGTGGATGCTGTCAATGCTGGCAGCAAGGACGGAGACACAGGTCAGTTCTCGAGCCCTCTCAAGGGCGGAAATCGAGATCGTCTCCTCAACGAGCGAAGCTTGCAACACGCAGACGTTTATCTGCAATTCGAACAATTAAGTCCATGGTTAGAAAATTCTCAGGATATAATACGAAGATCCATTTAAAAATTACTATGTACTGCTGCTAAGCACAGGTACTTTGCAACAGTTTGTGATGACTTCTATGAGCAGAGCTTCTCATTTGAAAATAGGAGGTGATTTGAAAATCGACTTCGCCGGATTGAGTAGGCGATCGATGCGCGGTCGACCTCGGAACCTTTTGTGTATCGTATTTGCATAGCTGCATATTATAGCTATCCATTAACTGCTAGAGTATAGGCAACACTTACTAACCGTCGATAAGCCCCCTCTGCTTGTCGATGCAATGTCGTATCGATCCTAGCCTGAACTTTCACAAGTAATGTAGATTAGATAAATAAAATAACGGTCTGGCTCTAGGTTCCTCTTGGAGACTAACACATCGAGCGCGATCGATTTATCGATCTACCAGTCCTTTGCCAGGCGATTGAGCAAGGAGATCGATCGATCGCCTCAAATGAGAAGCTCTGTCTATGAGGTCGTCTTGCACAAGGCATCAATTAGTTTTGTAATCATAACACACAAAGCATCATCAATTGATACTCAATCTAATCTCAGAAATTCTCTAGCAAGGACTGGACAAGGTAAAAATCGATACATTCTGAAATTACAGTCCTTTGTACTGCATATGTCAATTTAATCTTAATCAATATTGGACCAAACCATTCAATCAAATAACTATCTAATCTAATCTAGGAGAATCTAATCTGGAAACTTCTGCAGTGAATCTTAATATATCGCAATGCACAAAGCATGAATCGAAGCCAAACTGACGAACCTTCGACAGGAAGAAGATGACCTGCAGTCGCGATCCCTTGCTCTTTCTCTCCGTCCTCTCAAGCACCACAGACGCTTCTGGCCTCATCCCGAGGACGTCCTTGGCCGCAGTCAGTAGAGGCTGGTGACGATGGTGGCGGTGGTGACCCTTGTCCTTCTTTGCAACCGGTCCCTCGTCCTTCTTCTCCAATGAGTCGGAGGCACTTGCATGTCTCTTGCGCTTCCGATGGCTTTGCTCCTCCACAGAACTGGTGCACTTCAAGTGAAGGCTGTCGACAATGGTGGATGGAGACAGCGATGCCAGGACCGGTGTCACAGCTTCCAGGTACCTGGAAAGAAAACCAACCATAAAATTCTGTTTTGGCAATGACACATGTTCCAGTCTCATGCTTACGGACATTCTATTCTATTCTATTCTATTTACGGACTTATAAAGCGCCACTCACGGTACAACCTAATCAGAGAACATTATACACTTAAGGCATATTTCTCAATCGGTTTGCAGATGTTTCGCCTCTGTAAGATTTACTCCCCGTCTCAATTACCCTTGGCTGCACAATGAACATCATATTCTGCTCCTAATACAAGCACTGACGTCAGGACAATAAATCTCTCTTAAATGTAAATCTCTCATTACTAGAGATGTTGCTGTTGAACTCCGACAAATAAAGATTAAATATACTTCATTTGTCAAAACATATAAACTTTAACAGTTAATTGGGTTTAAATACTTTTGTCAAATAAGGTCAACCAAATAACCCACAACTTGACGGCTTCATGTTTCCGAACATCGGCAGGAGTCTATTGTGTTTTCTCCTGTGTCAGTTTTAGGAACACTATTCAACTGATTCCAATAATTTTGCACCACATAAATTTCAAATTAACTTAAGTCGCACAATTTAAAAATAGTTAGACACTTAAGTGTGCAGCACTTTTGAGAGAGAGTAAAAGACATTATATTAATGTCCTCAAACATTTACCACAGCAAAAGCTGCTCTACATGCTGTCAAACAGCTCAGCATATTCATATCTTTGTGCACAATAAAATACAATAAATGTTATTGCTGTCTTCGTCTACACTTTTAGTACAGCAAATAAATGCAATACAAAATTTTTCCGACATCTTTCAGATCTTAACTGTACATTCTTTCATCTAAATAACGTGAAACAAAATCTGACCTCTGCAGAGCCTCCAACATAAGGGGTGAAATCATGATGTCAACAGAACCCTTTAGATTGATGACAGCCGTCAGTTTCGATTCCGGAGAACCATCTGTACATCAGACAAGTCATTTTCAAACAGCTAACTTCATATTCCATGCCTTGCCCATTTTACACAGAAAAGTAAAACAAAAAAACAATTGCTATCTGACCAAGTGCATCTTTTGGGAATTTGATCTCTGGGGAAGTTGATCTCTGGGGAATCTGATTTCTGGGGAATTTGATCTCTCCAACTGATCTCTGTGTTGCCCCAAACTGGTTATGCTTATATATTTAATGCTGAAAGCACAAATGGCCGGAGATAAAATGGAAAAGTAGAATAAAGGGCGTCAAAACCTACAAAAGTAAAAAGTCTTTACAAATTTCTGCATAATTATCCCAAGCAAGATAAATTGACAACAGCCATGAGAGGGAAGACAAAGGTTACATGGCCCTACCTAAACTGGGCGGCAGAGTTTCCGATGCACTAGGAAAGTCGTAATTGTTTCTGGAAGTTGTTCCAGATGCGCTGGAGTTGCTGCTTGGAGTTGATGGCGAGCCCGGAAGACGTTTCCCGACCATGAGGTTCGTGGTGAATCCTTCATTCAGGTACGAAAACTCAGGAATGCACATCATGTTGCTCTGCAGCATGGGAGCTGCTCCAACCCCAGAACGAACGGAGTCCCTGTTTGGCGAGACTGTGCTTCCGTTTGGCTGTCGAACCGGTAAGGACCAACTGGAGCAGTGCAACCTGGTCATGTGGTTCATGTAGCAGGACATCAAGAGCGGCGATTTCGTGATTGGCTGGTTGATCTGACCATGGAGGTCGATGTAGTTAACAGCGAATGGGATTTGGGTGGCATCTGTTTCAAGGCTCTCGTCATCTTCGGCTATGCAAGTCACGTCGTCCTCGCTCGACAAAGGTGCATCGAACGCGCACTCGCATGCCCCTGCCTGGTGGTGCGACGAGCAGGCAGAAACAAATGAGTCCGCGTCAGTGCTTGACTCGCCTGGATGGAATTCGGCCGCATTGTCGTAGAAGCTCGCAAGACTCGAGCTTTGAGCATCACTGTCTGGAGACCGGACACCTGAGTGGAGTCCTGGTACTGAGCCCACCATGGACTGACTCGGAAGCAGGCTTGGCATCTCGACAGCTCTCCTCAGTTTCTCCATGTTCTTCGGGAGACTGGCGACACTGGACGATGCATCTTCTGCAGCAGAAAAGAACTTGTCGCTGGTGCCGATAGATGTAATCGAACTATCGTTCTGCATCGATAACTGAGACGACAGTCGTCGCAGAACTGGACTTGTAAGACTCGAGTGACGTGAAAGACCGTGGATGTCGAGCGCTCCGGCACCTGCACTGATCAACGACCCCCGTGAACCCTGCTTCTGTGATCGTTCTGCAGCTTCTGGACTTGCTTTCTCTGACAGGAACGTCTTTGGCGGTTCGTAGCTGCGCTTGCGTTCGTGACCGAGCTGAAGCTGAAGCAGTGTCTTCTGTGTAACGTCTGCCAAACTGCTTACACTTCCTCGCTTGCTTGAAACCAACGTCTTACCGACGTCGGACGGAGTGCTGGCGTATCGGTCTGTGTCGTAGGCGTCCGGCATGGCCCCACCCGGAAGGTACTCGCTTGGAACGCCACCACTGGTCATGCTCCCTGTTTCGACGTCCTTTTCCTCGACAGATGACAACCGGAGAAGTTTCGATCCTGATCCGGTCTTATCCCAGGAATGAGTTAAATCCTTTGTGTCAACAAGCGTAGACTCACCCTTGTCCCAATCGACGAGCGTGCTCACTCCAGATGGCACAGGACTTTCTTCCGCTTCATCCGTAGCCGTGTCCTTCCTGCGGGTTAAGGTCCGATCCCTTTCCTCATCGGTGCGCATTCGACGCGGTGGAACACCTCCTGTCTTCCGACTATGTGGCGCTGACAACGTCTGCTGGTCAAAGACAAGCTGGTTGGGCTGCAATATGCTCTGCCCGTATCCGAAGTAGGAGCCATCAGTGCAGATGTTGAGAACAGCAGCATTCGTGCTGTTGACAAAATCTTGGTGACTCGGGTTGAAAAATGTCGGCCCATTGCGGTTACTACCAAAGAACTGGCACCCACCGAGGCAGCCACAGACCTGAGGGGTGCTCGATGATGCTTCCGAAGACCAGAGAAACGTCAGGCGTTGAGTACGATGGTCGTGGAGTCTGAGAAACCTCTGCTGAGATATGAGGAAGTCTTGGTTGGGTGAGGCAAGAGCGGCATCAATGACGACCGGACCGAGACTGACTCCACCTGCTTCGAGCCAGATGTGAGCATTACTGTCATAGGCCTGGGTCACCGGAATGGAAAGAACGAACTGTTTGATGTTCACTTCTGGTACGAGGACCGTAGCACCAAGCTTTGTGGAATGGCTGTGCACGTTGCAGGTGGAAACTCGCACAGGAAAGACCTGGAAAACAATAGCCACACTCCATACTTATAACATTTATAACAACAGTTTGTGAATGTCCTTTACTAACTACTACAAGACCAATTATTGTAATCTATTCTTTATACAGCAATGTTCATGCTTTAAAACAACCATCTCTTATTTAAGGACTAATATCGCATGTACGGGATCCAAAAATCCAGACTTGTTGGAACCCTCAATAAAAATAATCGAGTTGTACTTAGCACTTAATGTAACATGCAAATGGCATGACCTGCTCGCAAACCACACCCTACTTAATCCTACACAGCATTGTTCAGATTTCGATAACGCTTCTGCATTGGTTTATGATTTCTGACTAACATTTCACTTGGAGCAACCATCAACTAATGCTCTCATCAGTACGATAAAGGAGCTAAAGAAGTCAATAAATTACATTGGGTTACATAGTTTATATAACGCCTAGGAGAAGTTATTCTAAGGTGCTATACAAAATATTCAGATACATGCATACACCTGTAACAAATCATAACCAGTGCCCAACCTGAACGTTTAGCGCTGATCCTGATTCGACGAGATAGATGTCAACACAGTCGACGGACAGACGAGTGATGCGATACTTGATGTCATCCGCTGTTGGACACGGCAGAAGTGAGTCTGGTTGCTGTTTGCAGTCGGATTGAAGAACCATGTGCTGACACAAGTGGTCCTGGATCGGTCTCAGCAACACATTCTCTGGATCTTGCACAAGGTATATCAACGTCTGCAGGAATTCCACTATGTTCTGAAGCTGGAATGTGCACATGAGTTAAGGTCTTAGAATCTACAGTACAGCATCTATTGAGTTCCAAAGTTAGAACAGATTCAATGCCAGAGAGTCTATTCTGCTCTAAAGTTAGAATAGGATCAATGACAGAGAATCTTTTGCATTCTAAAATTAGAGTAAGATGCATGGCACAGAATCTACTGCACTCTAAAGTTAAAACAGGATCAATAAAAGAGAATATATTGTATTAGCATAGAGTCAACAACAATGTACTGCACTCTAAAGTTAGGACGTGATCAACCAGACCAAATGGTAGATAATTTATAGTATCCTACAAGTTACAATAGGATCAGTGATTTATGCGCATGTCACTGGCAATGTCAGTCACTGGTCGACTTCTGCATCATTTTGACAGATTATTCCTAAATGCAGAATTTGCTAAGTAATTTTGAGCATGTGTGAGCTTACTAGTACTAGCTTTGTGTACCCGACTTACTCGTCACTTATACCAAGGATTTTTGCTTAGGAGATAGTTTGTTCGCAAGTCGCCTTGACCTGCATGTCTGCATCAGGTCCATCCCTTCTTATGTGTGATAGAGTCTGGAACATATGGACCATGTACAACATCTACAATCAGGTATCTTGTCTTGGCAGAGACGACTGACGCAGATCATTGGAGAAACCTTGACCATTAGTCACTGGTGTCGCATCAATCAACTGACCAACAGACGACAAATGCCTGTTCAATGTAGGCCTACACCTGATGCCGAAACGAACAGCCAGATGTTTGTCATCTTCTACCAACGAGGAACTCTTGCTCAGCGGTCGCATCATCATGTGCTGCAAGCGCTGTCAAGTTGAAGCTCCAACCTATCGACACAACTTTTTCGACTCTGAACATTCATGCTGTCTGTCAACAGGAATCCATTGGTTGGCTCTACGTGTGTGCATGGGCTCACCACTGGTGACTCTTCTAGTTTACTGTGCATTGTTTTGCTAATTGATGTAATAGTCTGATTCTCAACGATGTTTAACATCAGATAGGCTAGAACAGAGGGCACCTCTGATTTGGTTTGCCATCTGAGTGGTGCTATATAAATGTCCATTTACAATTACAAAGAATCAACCGTATTCTAGAGTAAGAATAGGACTGTCCGTAGACTGACCTGTGGAGCAGTCAGTCTACCAGTGAGGTCACCGATGGTCAGTTCAAACAGCCAGGCATACTCGAGCGTCTCGCTGTCCAGTGGCAGGCCCTCGTGAGAGAACATGGCATGTCCTCGGATCTGCAAGCCGGACAGCGTCAGATGACCTTCCTGAAGGTGAGCATGGGCCGGCGGTCTCTGCAACACAAGAACAACTGAAGCTCTAAAAAGATCTGTACAAATGCCACGTAAAATGTATAAAAGGGGTCGTTAAGAGACGCTACATACATTATCTGGTTAAATCATCTGGTTGTGAGAATCTCCTTTAAGAAGTTCCTAAAAAAGTGCTACCATTGTTTAGTCATTTGTTTAGTTTAGTTTAGTTATATGCTTAAAAGATTTTGCTTTACCCTAACTCTTACCCCTTTGCCTCACCTGTTTGAACCATGTATAAACATTTGAGTACATAAAATCATGTGTCAAGGTAGGTAGCATGGTGGCCAAATGGTAAACATGGTGGTTTTCACCTCTGCAACACAGGTTCAAAACCCAGGCTAACAATGTAAAGTCGGCATTTTCAAACTGTGCACAACCTCGGTGGTGATCATCTTTGATGTGAGTGCCTCCTTAGATACAATACGCAACTACATGTGCACCTGTATAAAGGAATTCACTCGCCCGAAAAAGCCTATTTCCTACCTGAGTGAGGTCTTTGCAGACGAGCAGAGCCGGAGAAAGAAAGACCTGGAGTTTGGTCTCTTCATACCGCTTGTCCATCTCAAAAACCAGTCTCTCAAGACAGACACAAGGACATGGTGGCCCGTCCTCAATACAGTTCTACAACATACATGACTCCACTCAACAAACAGCATCCCTAATGCTTTAGGAGTCAACCAGACTTTTCTAACGGATTACAATTACGACTACAGTTTTACTTGAAGTCACATTGACTGATGCTTTGTGCATTATGATAATGGCTGTACAGAAGTCATGGGATTAGATCAGATTAGTCCAGATTAGAATAGATTAAGACCTAGCACGGTGTGCCTAAAAGTTCAGAATGCATTGCATCATATCATTACATATCACCTGTGATATGTTTTAACACATGCAGTCACACAGGAATGCGAAATCTGAGGCACAGTTAGTCATTGACCAGGTGAAGGGCAATTAGTCATATCACAATCATAATTGAGATTATATTTTATTAGAACCTTGACACAGTGAGCTGATTAATTAGATAAGAGGACCTTAGCAAAGTCACTTGATTAGATTAGATTAGATTAGAACCTTGACTAGATGGGCCTGTACATCATGAAGCATCAGCAGAACTCGGATATGAAGTGGACGATATCGTCTTGGGTCAAATGGTTTGTCCTTGACATCAGACGTGATCACATGTTCAAAGACGGAGTTCCTCTTCGCTCCAGAAAAGATCTTCTGCTCAAAGTCGGTGAATTTAATGTCCTCTCCAAAATAGTTTTCCTTCAAACATAAGATGAAGTCTGAAGCTGCTCATACCATTCACAAAACAGCAAGAAATAAGGCTATTCAGCAATAATTACAGAAAGATTAATTACAGTACCTGAACCCTTCCTGTCTCTCGCAGTGTTTAGCCTTCCCTTCGAAACAGTCTTCCATTTTATATCCATGCTCTTTCAATGGATTCCATTCATCATCTATTTGCAAACTACCTTAAAACACATCTGTCTTGATCATTTAGATCAGTGCTGTCCAACCTTTTTGACCTCGCGGGCCACCGAAGAAGTTATTCTTGAAGCCGAGGGCCGCACCATTAAACTCAAAAGCAACGACTAAAATTTATTAAAGAGTATTAACTGTATTAAAATTAATTGTGGAATAATAATAATGAATATTGTATGTATGGAATGTGTATCATGCTTTACAATAGTTCAGTAACAAAAAATAAATGCTCAAGCACAAATAGCTATGCAAGTAGGCCAGTGCTTTGTCTTTTACTTCATCTTTACAGAAATTGTAAATATTTAGTGCGCTCGGGCGGGCCACATAGAATCATACATAGCCAAATGCACAGCGCTATTGGCAGGCACTTTAAAGGCACTATATACTGACTACTGAGTGCCTTGATACATTCATATATATATAGACACATTCATACATATATACATACATACATACAAATGTATATACATATATAAACATATATAAAATATATATAAAAACACATAAAAGCTCACAGGTACACACATACAGCTAAGCTGATGCTCAATTTACTTTGATCAACACAAAATCTGGCCTCTTTCATGTCCACTTTCTTACTTATTCATAGCCAAAGAATAAAAAAACCAGGTGTATTATTCTAGATAGGATATAGAATTTTCTTAGACACGATCAAATTAATGATTAAATAAATCAGATCAATACAATGATCGATAAAACAAAAAATACCTCAATCACTTAATCATCAATCTGTTACTTAGACGTGCTTCAGCAGCTCTGAGATATTCCAAGACGATACTACACAAACATCTATACATAAGCACACAAATAAATGATGTCAAGCAATGCCAGAAAACCAGAAAAACAAACTTTGAGGTGTAGAAAGTTTCGAACGAGTGACCCATAGGCATAGCAGACAGACGGTCCAATTTCGATTTCAACGCTGATCTGATCATCTGCCATCTTCGTTGGATCGAATTCGTCATCCTGTCCTGACCCATTGTAATCGATTCCGATCATTCGATTCTTCTTCGGTCGGAGGGGCCGCAGCGGCACAAGTCGAACAGGAATCAGAAGAGTCTCTTCTGCATCCATGGATTCATCCATGGCACTTCCGGCTTCATTTCCAGTCGGTGGAATGGGATGGTAGACATATCCGATGCTCAGCGCCGCGATCGGAGTTGTCCAGACATCGACCCAGCCATCGCTGAGTTTAAACAAAGCAGATACTTTTAACTTTTATTGCCACAAATATTGCAATTGGGCAAAGCGAATCTAGCTTAATTTCATCTAATCCAATCTATTCAGGAAACTTCTGTAGCACTATAGTGATAATGCAGAAAATGTCGATCAATTGACGATGGCTTCTATGAAAACTGTATACCACAATTATGAACTTAAGGACAGAACCAGATGAAATTATATATGAGTCCCCAGAGAACTGAACACAGGTATTGTATCTATCAATTTATATAGCGCCTCTCACAGTGCACACCAATCAGAGGCGCTCCCAGTGCGAGAGACCCAGAGAAAAGAAAGAGGTCTTGAGACAACGAAAATAGGCACTTGGCCCACCAGTTAATAAAGAGGAATGTGTCAAAAGATGAAGCTGGGCCCAATGCAGGGCCAAAAGGCAAAGGAGTGTAGAAAAGATATAGGTAGTTAAGCGATGACACAATATCTTTATGAGCATAAATCTAGATATTTATATGCCATCAGTCTACCTGAGTGTATGGCTATGAGAGAGATCTAAGGAGATACGGATCTAAAAAGGTACAGATCTAATAAGATGCAACTTAGGATAATTATAATCTGTCTATTCAGGCCATGGAGGATAAACAATGTCATAGTATGCAAATAAGATAGAGTTAAGTACTATGAAGTTATTCAATCTCTTTGAAAGCACCTCTTCAGGCAGACTTTGCGCCACTTCTTCTCCGTCTGTCCACCAGACGCTGGTGCAATCACCGTTCCGTCTCGTCCCATTAGTTTCATGTTTTCAGAAAGGGCAATCACGATGTGTCGACTCGTAGTCGTCTCTGGCAAGTACATACGAGCCTCAGCGCTCTCTCCCTGAAAGGCATTTCAGGAAAGCACACAATCACAACCAAAATTTACCAATAAAAGGTAAGTTAAGCACTAGTTTATTACAGTAGCTGCGCATTGAGACAAGAATCCAATTCAAATTCTGCCTTACAGTTCACAATGTACTACATTTTAACCAACCAACCCATTTATGTTTCATGCTCAATGTTCATCCCTCATGTACAAATAGATACTGCACTCAATCAGTGGACGCTACAAATCTCGTTGTGCCCCGCACCTGAACAGTATTGGACCATAGGATTTCTCCATTGTTGGTCAAAGGCTCTAGTATTTGCTACCAAGTTCAGCTTGTTTTGCCAGATCTTGTGGGTGGCACTCTCCCAGCATGTCAACTGTGTCAGTGGGCCATGAGTGCTTGCTTTTGGGCGTGGTGGTAGTCACCAAACCACCACTTTACTGTTACTCTTCAACTTCTTCTTCTTTGGTTTACACACCTATTTTAATTAAATTGTTCCAGTTAGTATACACTTCTGTCCATGTAATTGTAGTGTCCAGGAAATTTTTCATTTTCTGCGCTTCATGGATCTCGACTAGTACTGTTGAGTGGATTGTTATTTCAGAATGCGGTTTTGCTAAGAAGCGACTATCGATTGATTACAACAGCAACAGATTAGATCTGACTAGATTAGATTCACTCACCCTGATAAAGAATTTGATTGGTACAGTTTTTGGCAGGTATTCAACAAATGGCAAGTCAAAGGTCAGATCAAATGTGTCACCACAGACAGCCAGGTGAGCTAAACCACAAACAATACATCATCATGTATGTAAACATGAACTTTATATAGCTCCTTTATAGCATGCCAAAGATGTATTATCTCCAGCTCAATAAAATCTTCTAAACAAACATACCTATAAGTCTAACCTTAGAATTCCAGTAAATTACTTTAGCAAAAACTAACATAACCTCTTTTAAACTTATATAGCAGCAAAAACCAGCAAGTAATCACCCAACAATAATGCAAGAAAAGATAAGGCAGAGTAAAGATAAATTTTAAAGAAGCCGAATAACACCTATCAGCAGCCACTCGCATATACGGGTTTCTCAGCAAACCTACTCACACGATCTCAAAGTAGGTGGTATACAAATTAATTAAAACTAGAAAGCTACTACTAAACAACATTAGACACGTTGTTACATGCCAGACCTATGAGGATATTGGGTGATAGTTGGCATTGCATGTAACAGGTAGAATGGCACCTGTCTTTCTTGCTTGTCGGTTCATGGAGGGATGGGCTGGAAGGTTAGAGTTGTAGCAGCTGCATGTTTGGCGGGAAAGATCCTTTGGTTGGGATGGTAAAGGGATGAGTGCGTAGACAGTGGGTTGCAAGAATCTACCCATCCTTGTTTTATTTGTATAAAAGTGACTGATAATGTGAACTCTGGAGTTCAGTTCCGTCTAACTCTGGAGTGCAGCTTGATGTCTGTTGCTGATCGTTTGATGTTTTACAAAGAATACTGAACTTTGACAAGACTTGTTGTGCTGTTCATACTGGCTTGGACCTCTTTGCGAGAATCTAGGACACGAGTTATGACCAGTATGTAACAGATGGGGGCTTCGTCCGAACACGCTGTTCATCTACAGGTGGTCTACTTCGTCCGAACACGCTGTTCATCTACAGGTGGTCTACTTCGTCCGAACACGCTGTTCATCGACAGGTGGTCTACGTCTGCGTTCTACATGGTGTACGTTGCCACAAGACGGAGTCCAAAGGAGGATGGAAGATGTGCGTCTGCATGGTCGTCTACATGGTCGAATGCATGGTCGTCTACATGGTCGAATGCCTGGGCGTCTACATGGTCGTCTTCATGGTCAAATACATGGTCGGAGACAGTCGATGGACGAATGGTCGTCTTCCTGGTCGTCTTCATGGTCGTCTATGCGGTCGAATGCCTGTTCGTCTACATGGTCGTCTACGTGGTCGTCTACATGGTCGTCTACGTGGTCGTCTACTTGGTCGTCTACGTGGTCGTCTACTTGGTCGTCTACATGGTCGTCTACAACCGGCTGGACAATGTGTGGTTACGGGTGGTCGAAGATGTTCAATTGAAGGATGGTCGTCTACGGAGTTTCGGAAGTGGTTACCGAGTGATGTTCATCTCTGCGCTGGAAGGAAGGTCTGTTCAAGTGCTTGTTCATCTGTCGGAAGATCGTCAATTCGAGACTTTTGTTGTGTTGGAGTTGGACATCGGCAGTTGAACGTAAGACGGGAACTGTTTCAAGGAACTATTTTCGGAAAGTACTGTCGATATTTTAAACAGATTGCATACTTGTTGTGATTATTAGAAAATGAGTAGTAGAATAATTTATTCATTTTAATGAGTAATGATTGTGCGATGTCTAGTGAAATTTGTTGTAATACATTTTAGGCTATATATTAAAAGTAAAATAAGACGACAGTGAATATGCTCAAATAGAAACTACAGGTTGTAATGAATTTGTAAATAACGAGTTTTGAAAGTAGATAGTTGGCTATATAATTGTGGACTCTTTTTGGGCGTGTAATATGATTTTGGTAATTGGAATTAGGATTTGTTTTGTGTGTTTGGAGTGTTTGGATTGTAAATTGGAATTTCGAAAATGTATAGAAACAATTGAATTGGAAAATTTAATGTAATGGAATTTGGTATTTGGAATAATTTGGAAATTGGTAAACGGATGTATGGACAAAGGATTTCCTGGAATATTTATGGAGGTTGATTGCATTTATGGTATTATGGAAAGTGGTTATGAATGATGTTGTGGTTTATGGTCTTCCTGAATTGTTACTGTGCTTGGTCATTTGGTTATGGTAATTGAAAAGTGGTATTTGGACTCGTATATATGGATATAATGTTTGGTAATTGGTACATGGTGGTTAGGAGGCACATATATGTCTGAAGGAGTAATGTTATTGAGTAATGGAAATAGACATTGAAAATTAGAGGTACAGTATATGGAATTCTGGTATAGTGTGAAAAGGACATGCAAGAGATTAATGTTGTTGCGTAATATATAGGTTAAATAACGAGTTTTTATATATTGTTTGTTTTGATATATTGCTACGTAGGTCATGTTTATTGTGCAGAGTTGTTGTTTACATTACCTCGTGTAATAGTCGTGAACTAAATAGGAATGGTTTTTGCATCAGAGTTAGTGAAGGGATGGTTGATAGATAGCTAGAGTTTTGTTTCGTAGGTTATATTTTCTTGTGAGAGAAGATTTATTATTATGTCCTGTGGCAGAGGAAATTTATTAGATAGTCCAGTGAGACTTGTTTTTGCGAGTGTAGATGAACATAATAGTGTGTCCGACTGGCCGTGGAGAATAGAGTAGGTGGGGCAGCCTGAGACGCTGTATAGTACCCATATAGTGGGGTTTTTGATAAGTCACACGAGCTTCGTATGCTTTCGGTAGTAACTGCCTTATCCCACAAGGAAAGGTGCAATTTGGAATAGAATTAGATTGTAATTGAGGGAATTGACATGAGCAATTACCCGGGAATTAAGTATAGTGTTGGACAAGTGGTGTTTCTATGTGTTTGTGTATTAGTTCTTATGTGTTGCTAAGTTGCGATGATGTTAGTTGCACTTATGTACCGCCTCTCCGCACCAGGAAGGTTATAGTTGTGTGTGTTTTAGTGACGAGGAGGCATAATTATTAGTTTGAAAGTGCTGCATATTATTTGATAGCTGCCTTGTCCCAAAAGGAAGGGTAATGCTTTGAGAAATATTGTTAATAGCTGCCTTGTCCCAAAAGGAAGGGTAATGCTTCGAAAAGTGCTGCATATTATTTGATAGCTGCCTTGTCCCAAAAGGAAGGGTAATGCTTTGAGAAATATTGTTAGCTGCCTTGTCCCAAAAGGAACGGTAATGCTTCGAAAAGTGCTGCATATTATTTGATAGCTGCCTTGTCCCAAAAGGAAGGGTAATGCTTTGAGAAATGCTGCATAGTGAGTTGATTTTGATGCTGCACAGTGAGTTGATTTTGATGCTGCATATTGATTGCGTATGATGCCGCGTATATTGATGAGTATGCTGCATGTTTCTTGATATGAGGTTGGTTGAGTAGTTTTATTTAGGATTTTAAATTGAGTTGAATTGCTGGGTCGTATAATAGTTTATGTTGTGTTACGTATTGGCATAATATGTTGAGTCAAGGTGATGTAAGATAAGGTGCTGTTCATGCATATGACTTTTGTTTCCTTTGCGGTTTAGCAAATTATGTCGGAAACGCCTACGGGTTTCCTCCTTTTGTGGTCGGGGGGTATGTTACATGCCAGACCTATGAGGATATTGGGTGATAGTTGGCATTGCATGTAACAGGTAGAATGGCACCTGTCTTTCTTGTTTGTCGGTTCATGGAGGGATGGGCTGGAAGGTTAGAGTTGTAGCAGCTGCATGTTTGGCGGGAAAGATCCTTTGGTTGGGATGGTAAAGGGATGAGTGCGTAGACAGTGGGTTGCAAGAATCTACCCATCCTTGTTTTATTTGTATAAAAGTGACTGATATGTGAACTCTGGAGTTCAGTTCCGTCTAACTCTGGAGTGCAGCTTGATGTCTGTTGCTGATCGTTTGATGTTTTACAAAGAATACTGAACTTTGACAAGACTTGTTGTGCTGTTCATACTGGCTTGGACCTCTTTGCGAGAATCTAGGACACGAGTTATGACCAGTATGTAACAACGTTTATGAGCCAGTTGCATTCCGTCAGTCGTTTTTCAATGTCAATCAGGTCTAAACTAAAAACTCATCACTTTCAACTAGCTTACTTCAACTCGCTTACGACCACATCCTAACATCTGTTTTCCCTGACTCGATTGCATTTTGACTGGACTTCTCTAAGGGATAGCAACCACTGACCATGACAACACTTGAAGTGATCATCAATTCATGCATAGAACATTAAGATAATTGTTCACAAAAGCCTTGAGATAATTAGATCAGATTGGATCCTATTAATAGGCAATGAGAGTAAGAGCAGCTGCTATGAACATTAATTAAAACTACAAAACTTCAAAAGAACAATATTAACACCCTCTTCACAGTGCTTATGGTAGGTTTGCTATAGGCTCTATATAAACTTCACCATTACAAATAGTTTAAGCATTTACCATTTTCAGGAGTGGCTCCGAAGCAGTCAATCCAGTTCCATTCATTCGTGACCGTCATCAGTTCAAACTCCTTTAAGAGGATGCAGACATGCCAAGTGTACGGCACAAAATGCAGAATGTCTGGCCGAGCTTTGCTTGACCAATCCTCAATAAGATCTGCCAACAGCCACAATAAAACCACCTGATCATTCTTATATGTCCAGAGACTTCTACTGCAACACTAACACAACACAAAAGATGATGACTTTCAAAACAAAATCGTAGTCAACATCAATATATCAATGAACCGGCTATGTCAAAATCCACGAAGTCAGAGCATTTGAAAGGTCCTTTAACACTTTAACAACGAGCTTCATTGGTTTCCCAGTCACGTTTAGTATACTCTTGTCAAAAGTGTCAAGGTAAAAGCGCTAAATAACATGGACAAGTTGTTAGCTCACTTTTCTTGCAGCACAGATTCAGAAAATAGAAAAGTCAAGATGCACCCAGAGAGACCTGAAGGCAGGTTACGGTGGACATGCAAGTTGGAAAAATTAGATTTGCACCAGGACTTAACAAACGACAACAGAGAATCTGCAGAATTTGGCAGTGAATTGTAAACCCTGGACCAAACCAGCCAACCTGGTCCTGTAATAAATGAGCAAATTATTTCCTACCTACTCTACCTATAAAATTTCAAATGTGTTACTAAGAACCCCATCAACAAAACACAGACTGATTTAAAGGAAACCAGGGTGCCAGTTCTTAATTTGGTCTTAAGACAAATCACTTGATAAGTCTCCAAATTCCAACTACAACAATAACCATAGTAACAGACTGCATAGCACCTCTTCAACAGAAATTCCTGAGGTGCTCCCAACCTCAAAACAGAGAAGTATGCTCAACTAGTAGAACAGTTTCCAAAGACTTAAGGTAGCATTATTAGGAGGCTCCAGTGTACTTTTGAATACGAAATAAAACAATTTATTATTCATTTATTGCACATATTTTGTCCACCTGGCCAGTAAATCTGAATCTGTGGTGCTAGAAGCAAGCAAACAACTCATCCAGGGTCGGATGGGCGTAGCCAGAAAAATTTTCGGAGGGTTTTACGGGGGTTTTCCATTGAAAATCCTGTCAGGTTTTTTGTAGTTTGCATGTAAAAGCATATACAAATTTTTCGGAAACTTATTTCGAGGGGTTTGAACCCGTAAAACCACCCCCTAAATACGCCCATGAGGGTCGGTACATGGAGTCCGCTCACCAGGCATGAACCTGCAGTCATTGAATTGCTGACCCAGAATGCTACCAAACAGACTACCAGGTTACAGGTGCAGTGTAGCCAACTGTACCGGTAGTTAAATTTTGCAGGTGGATGAAGCATAAAAATACCGATGAAGAAAGCCTTGTGGTGGAGTACGAGGTATCCCGATGCTTTGCAGGCAGTCAATTCCACATTCCAGTCCTGGTGGCCATTCCAGCTCTGTGGGTATTTGATTTCAATGAGAAACTGAAACACACAAATGTAATCCATCTAAAGTTATGTAACTTATGTAACGTGTGTAAAGAGAATAATGTATAAACATATGTAAAGTAAGTAAATAAGTATATTCTTTATTTATCCAACTTAACCGCACTTTAGTTTACATGAAATTACACATTTTAAAGCATTCTTGTTAAAAACATTTTGCTTGTTGTCAACCTGTGGGACAATTCGGTCATTCGGTCTGGGACGCAGGGAATAGGGGAGTGTCTTTACAGAAGGGAGGAGCGGGTTCGCCAAGGCAGCAGTAAAGAGTACTCAACCCCATCCTCTCAGTTTCAATATATGAGTACACATACCAACAAGAGTTGAAAGTTAACCCTTTAACAACGAGCGGGTCCTCTCCCATTAAAATATATAGGAAACAAATACAGCGTGTTGTTAAAGGGTTAAGGATGGTACAATGCCTGTCAGCAACATCTGTATTGACAAATAATAAACTGATACTCAGAAGTGAATTAAATCCCGTGACAAAGAAGCAGACCTCGAGCGTTTCGCACTCAAGCAGCGATCGGAACTTGAGACTGGTCGACATGTCAACATGCATCAGCTGACCGTTGATCTTCGTGACGTAACCTGAGTCATCGATGACGTAAGGTATCGTGAACTCTAAGTATGAACCCTGTTTGCAGTTCATGTGAACCGCCTGAGTTTCCTGTGACGAACGAAAACAGATGATTCATAACAGCCGTTCACTATACCTACTTACTGATAACCTGAAACAGCCTAAAAACTGATATCACACAGTAAAATCTAAACAAGCTAAGGTTAGAGCAAAAGATATGGTAAGCTTAAGGTAAGCACACGAAGATAACGTTAGACAGAGGAAAGTACGGTTTTCCTGTTGCTTGTCCTATCTGTGGCTGTTTCTGTCCCTGCTACACAATCAACTAAAAAGTCTGAGGTTCAATTCCCTGCCCCTAGTAAACTTGGCTGTAAAATTCGCACAACGAAAGTAGACTGTTGGTGGGAAATATATCAGAAGTGAGAGAGAACCGGCCATCCAACATTATCTGCTGAAGCCAGGAAGAATTGAAGTCACTCACAGTTCATACCCATGGCTATCTCTCTGGGTTAGTTTAACAGATTGTTCTTCATCTTGTTTATTGATAATGATAATAAGGGCAAACAATAGCTGCTCTGAAACCTTATTCTTAGTGAAGAGGATGTCGAGTGTGACTGCATTCTGCATGCTCATCTTGAAGTCAAAACTGCGGTGGACTCGCAGCTGGCCGGGATCGGGCAGAACGGTTGACAGCGTCGGTTGATAGTCAGGCGGATAGAAGAAATGCCACAGAAACTCCCTGGAATAAGAGTATCATTACTATTATTATTATTACAAAACATTTGTAAGATAACACAATCCATTCTGCCAGCCACACATAACTTAGATAATACTCAACTAACTGATGACATTTTCATTCATCTGAGGATTATTTGCTTATGGATTAACTTTCTGATCTACGTTAGCTTTAACACCACAAGTGCAGCGTTTTCAGAGGTACTTAAAGGCATGATATTTATTTCTTAGATGCACACATACAAACAAAGGCCTGCACTTCAACTTTAAAATCTAAAAGCCCCAAGAGCCAGAAACAGCATAGGGTCATCTATAAAAGATATGTCCACAGTGACCTACTGGTACTTCCTATCCCTCCCTCCCCTTTGTCCACATGTGTCTGTTTTGGCATTACCCTCATCCAAATATCTGTATGTCTGTACTTCCACAGAGTATAAAAGCTTAGGTTACCCAGTTGATCCTGCAGGGCTAACTGTGTTCTAGGGAGGGGTATTCTGACACTGCAAAGGGACTCTAATTAGATCCAATGCAGTACAGACCATATGCTATCTGACTGAAGTTGTTCAAGGCATAGGTTGTACTAAAATATCCATAAGTACTAAGTTTAGATGCAAACATCACAAATAGGCATAACCTCCTCTGTGTCTGCATTTGGGCAACCACTCTTTGCATATCTATCAATCTCGCAGATTGGATCAAGCCGCTATCGGATGAGTCTAATCAATTGTGGTTGCGATCATCAAAGTCTATTGATGTCTACGTGCCACTAAGACTAAAGCACGTGATTGGGCCTTTGGGCCACTGGCTCAAGTGTGTGAAAAGCCTTCCAGCATCTCTTCACAAGGCCAAAGCATTCATGCTTTCAAAAGAACAATTGAAATTCTATGTATCAGTTAACTTATTGCACTTGTGTTGACATTTGACATTTTAACAAACCCTAGATGTAGTTCGTCACTTATCATTCAATACAAATTGTCTTCATTACATCACATCTCTCTTTGCAGATGTCCATAATAGACAACCCCTAAGACAATAATTATTAGCATACAATCTATGTATTCAGGCTGTCTGTTCTGTTAAGTTAACTAGTTAAGATTGTTTCTTGCATAGGCAATCAAAGAAAAGATTATTATTATTATAATCTAATTCTTCAATCTAAGGCAATCAAAGCTAATGTAGTATATCTTATGTAGTTCAATCTACTTTAATCCAATCCAAACTAATCAAATCTCATCTAATCAGCCTTAGTCCAATCTAATTTAGTCAAACCCAATCTGATCCACTCCAATAAAAGCAAATCTAGAAATGCTGCACTCTGTGAAATGATCTCTCTTCTGAATTCCACAAAGTCCCTATTCCTTCACCAAGCTCACCCATCATCATCTGCTCCAAGCTCCTCTGTCTATCACGTCTAAGGCTTTCCACTCCAAACTGAAGTCTCACTTCTTTGAGAATTCCTACCCTGATCCATCCATTCCTCTGCCTCTCAATTGCTCTCATCCTAAATGACACCCCCCATCTCTCCCAAGTCTTCTGGCAGCTGGACTTAGTTCTTTACTTGGTATCTCTGGAAACCTCTCTGACTCGACACAGCCTCGCAAATAAACTGGTGCCCTGCACTTCAAAAATTTGGAGTTAACAATTACGAAATCATCACAAGGTATCATTTGAGAAGGCTACAGCATACCTTTGCCTGTCGGCCCACGGTCCATAACTGATGTCTGTATTTTTGCCACATTTGACGTCCATGCCCCAACATGGCCACGTCCGTACAGCTATAACGTCACCATTGGCAAGCTGAACCATCTCGGGTTCATATGGCACAAGACCTGTTGCAAACAAAAGAAAACTACTTTAACCTATGTCTAGTCTAATCTAATAACTTGAGGGTGCACTGTTTTGGCATTTACATCAGTATTTTAGTTTAGTCTTACAGTCAGTGTGCTGGACTGTCATAAATATTACAAAACGTAATGTCACAAAAGTTATTACGGTGAGGTAACGTAAGCTCATAATCTCAATCCTCCATCAAAATCAATCATCACAGCATTGAAGCGCGGTGGTGTAGGGGTATGTTCGGTGCCTTGCAGCCGGAGGGTTGCGGGTTCGAATCCACCTCAAGCCACCGCGTAGGGACCCTGGGCAAGTCCTTCACTCGCAACTGCTCATGCGCTTCGGCGTGAAACTCCGATTCAGTGTCCGCGCTGTAGTCTGGAGTGCCTCTGAGTAGAAATCTTGAAGGGGCACTACAGTATATAAATATCTGAAATGAATGAATGAATGAAGGTCGTCTCGTGTAGTACGACACACCTGTATGTACCGGTACACACAAAATAGTACAGCTCAAAACTGCAAGTACAAACACAATATAGCAATCTAACAACTTCACACACTTTTCTTATAATTTACATGGCTTCGCTATGAATTGTCACTTTAACATATGTGTCAGGATTTAAACCCCAGAAGCACAGGCAACCACAGTGCCCACAATTCACAATCTGCCACGGCAAGCACCAACTGCCTCATCTAGTTTAAAAGTCTTTGAAATGATTTCTGTTATGTTAAATTACGTTGTAGATGACATGTACACCACCTGGTTCGTCTTGGTAGTAGTAGATGTCAACGTCGTTGCTCTGCAGTACAACAAATCCGTCTCCCATGCAACGAGGAGGCCTACACAAACCAATGGTAATCGTTCACATGCATAGTAAGTACACAGTGTGCATGGTAGTTTAGCAGTAAACTCGAGACAGTATTGTCGCAGAATGTCGTGCGGGCAAGTTCTACACTATATTGCTTGACATGAGCGCAGACATGATCAGTACCATAGAACAGATATCGGTCTGCTTATCAAAGTTAATGGCGGTAACAACCCCGGTTCTGAGAATGTGGTAAAAGAACAATTTACAGCTTTCCCAACTCGTGACGCCACTGGCGAAACTATTGCGACAATCGTCGAGCAGCAGCTATCTGAGGTAGAACTCGAAGAGAGCAATTGGAGGAAAGGGAGAAAGAGAGCGAAATGGAGGAAGAGAGCGAAATGGAGGAAAGAGGGAGGAAGAGAGCGAAATGGAGGGTAGGGAAGAACAGAGCGAAATGGAGGGTAGGGTGGAAGAGAGCGAAATATAGGAAAGGAAGGAAGAGAGCGAAATGGAGGAAAGAGAGGACGAGAGCGAGATGGAGGGTAGGGAGAAAGAGAGCGAAATAGAGGACAGGGAGGAAGAGAGCAAAATGGACGTTAGGGAGGAAGAGAGCGAAATGGAGGGTAGGGAGGAAGAGAGCGAAATGGAGGAAAGGGAAGAAGAGAGCGAAATGGAGGGTAGGGAATATGAGAGCCAAATGGAGTGTAGGGAGGAAGAGAGCGAAATGGAGGGTAGAGAGGAAGAGGAGAGCAAAATGGAGGGTAGTGAGGAAGAGAGCGAAATGGAGGAAAGGGAAGAAGAGAGTGAAATGGAGGGTAGAGAATAAGAGAGCGAAATGGAGGAAAGGGAGGAAGAGAGCGAAATGGAGGAAAGGGAGGAAGAGAGCGAAATGGAGGGTAGAGAGGAAGAGAGCGAAATGGAGGAAAGGGAGGAAGAGAGCGAAATGGAGAAAATGGAGGAAGAGCGAAATGGAGGGATGGGAGAAAGAGCGAAATGGAGGAAAGGAGAGGTAGAGAGCGAAATGGAGGAAAGGGAAGAAGAGAGCGAAATGGAGGAAAAGGGAGGAAGAGCGAAATGGAGGAAGTGGAGGAAGAGCGAAATGGAGGAAAGGGAGGAAGAGCGAAATGGACGAAATGGAGGAAGAGCGAAATGGAGGAAAGGGAGGAAGAGCGAATTGGAGGAAAGGGAGAAAGCGAATTGGAGGAAAGGGAGGAAGCGCGAATTGGAGGAAAGGGAGGAAGAGCGAATTGGGGGAAAGGGAAGAGGAGCGAATTGGAGGAAAGGGAGGAAGAGAGCGAAAGGGAGGAAAGGGAGGAAGAGCGAAATGGAGGAAATGGAGGAAGAGCGAAATTGAGGCAAAGAGAGGAACAGCGAAATGGAGGAAAGGGAGGAAGAGCGAAATGGAGGCAAGAGAGGAAGAGCGAAATGGAGAAAAGGGAGGAAGACAACGAAATAGAGGAAAGGGAGGAAGAGCGAAATGAATGGAAGAAATGGAGGAAGAGCGAAATGAAGGAATGGGAGGAAGAGCGAATTGGAGGAAAGGGAGGAAGAGCGAAATCGAGGCAAGGGAAGAAGAGCGAATTGGAGGAAAGGGAGGAAGAGAGTGAAACGGAGGAAAGGGAGGAAGAGGAAATGGAGGGTAGAGAGGAAGAGAGCGAAATGGAGGGAAAAGAGGAAGAGAGCGAAATGGAGGAAAGGGAGGAAGAGCGAAATGGAGGAAAGAGAGAAAGAGAGCGAAATGGACGAAATGGAGGAAGAGCAAAATGGAGGAAAGGGAGGAAGAGCGAATTGGAGGAAAGGGAGGAAGAGCGAATTGGAGGAAAGGGAGGAAGAGCGAATTGGAGGAAAGGGAGGAAGAGCGAATTGGAGGAAAGGGAGGAAGAGGGAAGAAAGAGCGAAATGAAGGAAATGGAGGAAGAGGAGAAATGGAGGAAAGGGAGGAAGAGCGTGAAATGGAGGAAAGGGAGGAAGAGCGAAATGGAGGAAAGGGAGGAAGAGCGAATTGGAGGAAAGGGAGGAAGAGCGAACTGGAGGAAAGGGAGGAAGAGCGAAATGGAGGAAAGAGAGGAAGTGCGAAATGGAGGAAAGGGAGGAAGAGCGAATTGGAGGAAAGGGAGGAAGAGCGAATTGGAGGAAAGGGAGGAAGAGCGAAATGGAGGAAAGGGAGGAAGAGCGAATTGGAGGAAAGGGAGGAAGAGCGAATTGGAGGAAAGGGAGGAAGAGCGAAATGGAGGAAAGGGAGGAAGAACGTATTGGAGGAAAGGGAGGAAGAGCGAAATGGAGGAAAGGGAGGAAGAGCGCGAACTGGAGGAAAGGGAGGAAGAGCGAATTGGAGGAAAGGGAGGAAGAGCGAATTGGAGGAAAGGGAGAAAGAGCGAAATGGAGGTAAGGGAGGAAGAGCGAATTGGAGGAAAGGAGGAAGAGCGAATTGGAGGAAAAGGAGGAAGAGCGAATTGGAGGAAAGGGAGGAAGAGCAAAATGGAGGAAAGGGAGGAAGAGCGAATTGGAGGAAAGGGAGGAAGAGCGAATTGGAGGAAAGGGAGGAAGAGCGATTTGGAGGAAAGGGAGGAAGAGCGATTTGGAGGAAAGGGAGGAAGAGCGAATTGGAGGAAAGGGAGGAAGAGCGAAATAGAGGAAAGGGAGGAAGAGCGAATTGGAGGAAAGGGAGGAAGAGCGAATTGGAGGAAAGGGAGGAAGAGCGAATTGAGGAAAGGGAGGAAGAGCGAATTGGAGGAAAGGGAGGAAGAGCGAATTGGAGGAAAGGGAGGAAGAGCGAATTGGAGGAATTGGAAAGAGGAAGAAGAAGAGCGAAATGAAGGAAAGGGAGGAAGAGCGAATTGGAGGGTAAGGTCTCAGTTGTTCATTCACTTCGTTACCGATTTTGCACAAGAGTAGGCATAATCATAATGCCATGCATTTGTTAGGTCAATTTGGTTCGGTAAATTATTAGTAATATTACTTTTGTTATTATTGTTATTATTATAATTTGTTAAATTATTATTAATATTACTATTGCTAGCTATTATTGTTATTATTATTATTATTATTATTATTATTATTATTATTATTATTATTATTATTATTATTATTATTATTTTTTTTATTATTCAACAATATTTATTCTCTCAATCAATCAACATCAATACATCAATAGACAACCTGTCGTCTGAAATTAACGTCATAAATGCCGTTAGTGTCACATCTCCCTTAGGTCTGGCTCCGCTAAAGTGCCGCGGAAAGCCACCGAGTTGAACCGCTGGACAGTTATAGAGAGACGCTGCAGCAAGAAGCAGGTTTCTCTGGTGTCTCCTGTGGACAGCGTCAGACTACGACCTAGATCTGATATAAAGTTTTGGCCAGTGGTGTTAATTGGACCTAAGGTCTCGAGAGCAAGAGGCTTATTATTATTATTATTATTATTATTATTATTATTATTATTATTATTATTATTTATTGCTATTATTATTTTTAGTATTAGTATTATTATTCATTACTTTCCGCATTGAACGCTTATCTATGGATAATTATTATTATTATCACTTTTCTAAGTTCTTACTACCATTGTAGGCCTAGTGATGTTTTATACACATTTTTATCCAGCGTTGTCTGGCTTTGCCTTAGTGTCTTTTCCTTCGAATCTTGCATGAAGTGCAGTGTTTGGTATTTGGTCAACTGGCATTCTCTCTAGGCCTATATGTTGAAACCATTGGAGTCTTCTTTGAACGACTTTGTCTAGCAGAGTTGTTTCGATCCATAATGCTGTCTAATGCCAGCGTTTCTTATTTTCTGAAGTCTTGAAATCCCTGCGATCTTCCGCAGTAAACTAATTTCTGCTGTAATAATTCTTTTCTTGTCTTGTTTTCGCATTGGCCAACATTCCGACCCGTAGACTAGAGGCAAATCGGTTGTATCTTCGTCTCGTATAATTAATTATCTTTGTCTGGTTTTTGGTCTTGGTAAATAGTAATTGGATTGCAAGGGGTGTTCAGGCACGAATGAGGAAGTTTTTCGCCTCGCATGACAATGATGACATAATTATGAAATTATATAATTTTCCAAAGAACTGATGTAAAATGTTATTACTTTTAACCAAAAAGATGGTCTCCAAGATGCACCATTACAAACTCCGAAATAAAAGTTCCTGACAGCCTCTTCCCAGACCTCTCCCCTCATAGAAGTTAGAATCTGCGTAATTTTTGGGAAGCTCTGGTTACGCCACTGCTAGATGGTGTTAGACTGTTAGTTTACCTAATATTAAAACTAGTACCTAAGTAATTATAATTTTGTAACTTAATAATATTTCACTTTTTTCATTTTGCAATTTTTCATTTCTTAGCCTTTCAGCGCTGTACGCACTTGCGTAAGTGCGTACGTCTAGCGGCGCCGCTGCTTCAGAGTATCTATGATGTCTCCGTTGAAATAAAACACACCCACACACACCTATACGCACACACCAACACACACACCTGCACACACACACACACACACACACCTACACACCTACACACACACACACACAAACACCTACACACACACACACACACACACACACACACACACAAACACACCTATGCACACAAGCGCGTGCGAGCGTATCGATAGAAAACACATCTTGGATATTCATATTTGACACGTTTATACGTTTATATACATATACATATACTCTGATCTTCAAGGCGAAATGCGGTCTTGCCCCGAATTATGCCTACTTAATGGACCTAATTCATCGGCCTCATTCAGCTTCCTCTCGCCGTCCACTTCGCTCTTCTAATAGATTTGACCTTCTGGTTCCCCGTTCTAGAACTGCTATGGCTCAGTCTCGATCTTTTGCTTCAACTGGTCCCTCTCTTTGGAATGCGAATTCTCCATCTGCTCGCACTTTCTGGCAGCCTCTCCAACTCTTTCTCTTTTCTCGAAACCTGCTTCTTCTCTCGGGGTCTTGCGCACTGGGAGCGCTTCTGAATGGTTCATCCTCCAAGGGGCGCTTTGTAAATGCTTAGATACAATACTGTACAATACAATACATAATTATATCATTATAATGTGTCTATGGGCGTTTCTTCTAAGTTATAGCGACTGTTTAATGTTTTCGCATTCTAAGCATTAGTCGGTGCCAATTAGTCCCACGTATTATTAATCCCAGAGGCAGGAAATAATCTGCCTCAGGATCCAGTATATTCCACAAAATTTGTCTATTCATGCACTTCTGCCGCTTAGCTTTGAACTGCATCAAGGGAACGAGTTCGTTTGTAGAGGAGCTACACAACTATGGTTTTAGTTAGAGCCTCAGGAAATCCTTGGATTCGTTGTTGGTCATTCGCTGTTGGCGTAGTCATTAGTCGTTTCGAAATCACTGTGACAAGTTCCTCATATCAGAGAAGAATCTGCGAATAGCCTTAATAGATCGTCTTTGATTCGATTGTAGTTATTGCCTAAGGACCTAAAGACGTGTCGTTTGTGCGTCATTATTAAAGATCTTAGAGACAGACATACAGACAGACATACAGACAGACAGACAGACAGACAGACAGAAAGACGGACGGACGGACGGACGGACAGACAGACAGACAGACTACTCTAAAATCTTTCCTGTGCGATATTAGGAGTGTTTGCGGCGACTTACTGACTACGAAAGGACTGGCTTTGCGCCTGGTAGGCTTCCGTACAAAGCACCACTGCCCGTAGCACGTCAGACCTCCCCTCGGCCGATCGTAGGTATCTGCAGGCCTCAAAATGAGGCAGTGAGAAGCACCTGGTCACTATATATTACACGTAAATTTGCAATTATGTGCTATCTGGATGTTGATTAGATTCGTGCATGCGAGACTGTCAATCGTTTCGAGCAGGTTGGATAGACGCACAGAAACTGGTAGACCTATACTACGTATGAACGGTATCTGGAGAAAGAAAGAAATAAGGCACAAGTGCATTTAGCGGAAAACGGTTTTTCGAAATAGGTGTCACTGACATACTTATTTGCCGAAAGTAGGAAAAATTACATAAGGGCGTCTGATAGATTTGAATCAGTTGCAGTATATTCAAGATCAACGCTGGTGGAATACCTATTTCTGTAATTATTGCAGCAAGTTTCATCATCATCATCATCATCATCATCATCATCATCATCATCATCATCATCATCATCATCATCATCATCATCGTCATCGTCATCGTCGTCGTCGTCGTCGTCGTCGTCGTCGTCGTCGTCGTCGTCGTCGTCGTCGTCGTCGTCGTCATCGTCATCGTCATCGTAGTCGTCGCCGTCATATTCATCATGCTTGCAACTTGTGACATAAAAACCTTGTTCTTTATTTACCTCTTTTCCACGAGCGCTTGGAACTATTCTGTTCGATATGGGTTTTGAATACTTTCAGGTCCGCAGAGCCTCTGAGGAGTTTCTTTTTGAAGCGATGATAGCCTACTGTATATAACTTGCCACTGCAATTACTTCATCGCTGTTATCAATATCAGCATTTTAAATTATTCACAGAAATGAGTTATTTAAATTCAGTATAATGCCAGTATTCCACTTGCCTATCTGTTCCTCTTTTCAGGAAATGCGCTGCAACATTAGATTTTTGTTTAATCTGCCAGTCTTCCTTAAATAAAGTTATTAATTACATGAAACTAAATTAGTTAATTTGAATTTTAAAATGTACTTAATTAATTATGTAATTAATTAATTAATTAACTTTAACTAATGTTAAAATGACATTCGATATCTGTATCTTTCTTCAGACGATGCATTGCAACGCCTACCTAGCTGCTTCGCTCTGCATTGCTCTGCTTCTCCTGTCCTCGGCAGGTGGCGCAGCAGTTGATGACGCCACCGCTGCTGCTGCTGCAAACGATGGAGATGCTTCCAGCCTTGGACTGCGGAGGTTCTCGTGGGAGGTGAGCGACCTTAAACGCGGCCACCCGGACATGAACAGCCTCGTCTTCGGTCGACGGGGTCACATGGCGACCCGGAAGAGAAGCAACCACGACGACGACAATGACGATGACGATGTCAACGGAATCTGTCAGTCTGTTGTCGCATTCTGCAGTAAACTGCACTTAAGCGACATCTGCCGAGGAAAAGGACACATTCACTCGGAAAACCAACTTCCGGTTGAGAATTGACGTCATTGACTAGTTTTGAATGATGCGGAACGTCAAGACGTTCGGCTCTGTTTTAAGACTATGTATGGGTTGACAAAATTGGGGTGTACTGACGTATGCAGAAGTTGAGATATGGGGGAGGAAGTAAGCAGGGCCGAACGTGGTTCGAACAGTAATAATTTGTGACGACTTTCTTTGCTTTCCGCCGTTTATTGAGCAATAGCTTCAGAACTGTTGAAAAAAAACATTTTCTTAGCTTGAGTGGATTCGTTTATCAATAATTCTTTGACAACTCATTAACTTACCTTCTCAGCAACCCTCCGCTTTTATCCAGTCGAAATCAGGCGCACCAAAAATGTACTCTTCATGGTTCAAAAGTGCCGACGTCCCTTCAGTTTGCATGCCCTCGTTATATAATAAATTTCGGTTCAAATGTTTTTGCCTGGATAGCAGCATCGCGTATTATGTATGTATGTATGTAATACTATGTATGTATGTATGTATGTATGTATGTATGTATGTATGCATGTATGTGTGTGTATGTTTGTTTGTTTGTACGTACGTAGCCTACGTACGTATGCCTGTAGGCCTATGTATATTTGCATGTATGTATGTATGTATGTATGCCTGCCATCAGTTTCGCAATATTCCACATCGGCTCCCATAACCGGATAAACTGAAATTAATGTTCAGCTAAGTCGGAGATCCGGGAGATGGAGTCAATAAATGGAGTCGTAAGTCGGAATAAACGTCTATTCAGTTTCAAGAAAACGAACAAAACCTGATCAAGGTCAAATTTGTTCAAGTGTTAGGCAATTGCAGATAATAATTTTAAAATATATAGGGACTATTTTATACAAAAACATCAAAGTTTGAGAAAAAGTAACACTGAAGGGTATTATTTGGATGATTTCGTACAAGTTATGATTTTAAATTTCGTACTTTAAATGCATTGTTTTCGGATAGGCCTAATAGTTTCCATAATTATGTGTAACAGTGTAAGTAGTTTTTATCCATAAATTCAGATAGGATTAAGATAGAATTATAATTTTGGTGTTATTGTAAAAAAAGATGTGTTTCTCTTTAGAGTGGTCTATTATACTCCAAAAGTAAGAAATTCGACTTAAGCTGGTTTTGTGTAGATGGGTCCTTTATAGCCTTCAATATTGCATACCGTGGACTTTCACCCCGACCTACATGTAGGCACGAGTGCCACGAGGAGACTCGACCTTGCGCTTCAGACGCTTGTCTGAGCGGTTTATTGTGACAAACAGTTATATGGAGTCGAAATTCACCTAGCAGATTCCTGTGGATCTTAGCAGGTAAAATAATTCGCAGTTTTACGAATCCTCTATTCTCTTCGTCTGTCTGTCTGTCTTTATCTAATTCTATCAATCTACCTGGTCACGTTTGGTGGGCGACTCTTGTGGACCACAACCTGTCGGAATTAAAACAAGATTGACGTGTCTTATACACTCTCGTCATTAAAGTGTTAAGGCATTTACGCGTAGCATTAAGATCTTAAACTCTTTGCATTTGTGCCTCACAAATCAATGTTGGGCCCGCATTTTAGCATCATTTGGACATGGTGGCCTATGTATCACGCAGTGAGCCGCTTTTTTTTTATCTCAGAGGAGGATGGAACACGCATGCTCCGCTTTGCAAGGAGAGCGCTCAAACCAATCAGCAAAAATCACGGAAGAGGAAAGTTTCAATATTGCGCAAACGTTCAGAGACAGATCTAACAATCTGAAACCACAGGCCAACTGTTTGCAATGGTGTTGTTAAGAATCGGGCCTGTGCATAGCAACCAAAGGAGGATTAGATTAGTTATCACAAAGTGAAAAAACATTTAAATTTGAAGAATTTAAAGTGACTGGATGCAAGAAAATAAAAATGCAATATTTGTTCAGTAAGTACTTGCTAGTAGGGTTTATTTTATTTAAAACCATAAAAACAACTTCATATATGGGCCACTATTAGGTTGAAAATATAGTGAAACTGGGAAATTAAGAATTTGAATGTTTAACACAAAAATATTAGTTAAAAATAGAAAGACTTCCAGCTTCTGGAGGCTTCACCTCTGGTGACTCCACTGAAGGAATGCATGTATACCCAAGTAACCCAATACCATGTTATGAGAAAATTACCCTCAGGGCTTTTCCCAACCTGCGCCTGTGGAAGAGGCTGCAACGTCGGATCTTGAGGCAGAGCATCATGTGTTGCATTCGTTAAAGAAGCGGTCGATCCTGAAATTTGCTTTGAAAGAACGGACATTTGGGGCTCTGATAGTGCGGAATGGCTATCTTACGTCGAAAGTAGAAAATGGTCAAGGAGGATCCGACCGTAGAAATGGAATGGAGTTTCCACCACTGGCGTAGACTTGTCCAAAATATGGGGGGGGCATGGGATCTGGACATTCAGTCTCAGAAACTTAGAGCCAGAGCTAGACTGATTGTCATCGTTCATCAGTCATTGTTATTCATCCGATCTTCGTTAAAACAGTTTCCAGTCCAAGTGCGTCATTAAACAATCCGGGCAGCAAACAAAGCGAAGACCCTTCGAGGCTTCGACGCATGTTATTCCTTTGTACGAAATAATTACACACAGATTCAAAATCAAGTTCGTCAGTTTCGGTACTTCTGCGACTGTTTGACTGTTTGAAGCTTTTTGTCTTTGTCATATAGTTGGCTACAATCGCTCGAATGCTTGTCTTTATTTTCAAGTACATAATCACTAGAAAAATAAGAAATAATCGCATGTCCCCTTTGGGCTTCCGTACGTATACAGGACACTACATCGTCAAAGTCAAAATCTTTAACAATACTACCTTAAATTAGAGAAACATTAAGAGAGACAGACAGAGACAGAGAGACATGCAGGGAGAGACACAGAGACAGCGAGCAGGATACAGACACAGTGAGAGACAGACAGAGAGAGACAGAGGAACAAGGCAGGTATTATTTCAGGCATTTCTTAAATTCTCCAGCTGAAGGGTTAAAGGGCATGCAGTGGAAGTAAACCTGCAAGGGGAAATCATGCCTACAGCAGGATTCAGGTTGGCTGTATATTGCTGTGTGCATCCGAGTGCACATGCACAACCAAGATAAATCTTAATGTACAACTGAGTGTTCTTTCGACAATCAGATGACCTAGAGTCCTAGACAGACATCACACATACGAAGTCGGTGACCCTATAGTATCATGTATCATGGAACATCCGTCATATACAGGCTAGTAAGCTACAGATCAGACTGCAGAGGCTGAGTGCTGAGACATAATACTGTACACAGGCCTTTTGAACTCCGTGCGCGCTAGTTTGAAAAGCCGTTCGCACACGTGCACGCTGGCTAGCAGTACGCTCAATAAAATAATTAAAATAAGTAAACCTGGAGATTTATTATTATCACAGTCTACAAACCTTACTGTAGATGTAAAAAATTACACTTCTTATTTCTTGATAAACACGCGTTTTCAACGTTTTCTTAGCATGTAAAGGAAAAGATTCACATATCTAAATAACTGGCAACAAAGCGTATCAAATTCATTACCTGGTAGCAAAACATATCAGATTTTAAATCACTCATTTATGCAGTGTGTTAGGCTATTAGGTTATGTGGCATCAATATATTTACTTAAAAGTGCAAACGTTTTTTACATCTAGATTATGCTACAGCCTACAGAGTAGGGCTATATACACGTTGGCTACACTTACCTCCTGGTGTTAGGACGCTTGAAGAAACTAGAATTATTGTTTGTCGATTGCTAACTCGCTTCATTTTCCATTAAAAAAAACAACTGCCGGCGAGACTAAATCACGCAAAATAGCCTACCCGAAAACGCTCAATGCAATGAAATTAGAATAGCTGACGATAAGACTGTCAGAGCAACCAAGGACCTATTATACACTATATATACATTAGGCCTATATATACACTATATACACTATATATATAAATATATACACTACATAATTATTATAATGCAGATTCCTTGAGAAATCAAATGAAGAAAGCATACGAAAGTACGGTGGCCCAGAAGGACCAAGTTGTTTTGTTTGAAAAAGGATAGCTCCACTCCTTAAAAAGTATAAATTCTCCTCTGGATTTTTGGAGGGGCAATGCCCCACCATCTCAATTATTGGGGGTGCACGTGCCCCGGCTGCCCCGCAGAGTCTACGCCTATGAGTTCCACGGTTCCACCCCGCGAACTTGACCGCGAACGCCACACGTGCTTCATACCAACCTCACAACTATAAACTAACACATACAAACACGCATAATTAAATCAACGGACATTTTAATCTTGTTACGTTTGATTGATTGATTGATTGATTGATTGATTGATTGATTGATCAGCAACAGCTTACAAAATATGCAGACAATCAGGTTCACATTTTCATGTGTCAAAGGGAGAACTCTAATTAAACATTCGGTCCCGCTATGCAGAGTCGCCCATAGGCTATACAATGCAGGCAACTACTGAACAAATACTGCATTTTAAACCAATGTATAATACTTACCATTCAAGAAGGGGCAGTGGTCAGGGAGGATCCGACAGTAGACAGTATTCAAGTCCATTATACAGTGACGATCGTTATTACAATCTCATTAAATGCGGTTTTAAGTGTGCTTTAAACTGGTGCAGATTGGGTATGTAGCCTAGTTGAGTGGGAGCATGAGAGAGTGAGTTCCACATGGCTCGTCCCTTCGCCGAAGCAGAAAATGTCTGTCAATATTGGAAAATTGTTGGTAAAACTTCGTACATGGTCTAGTTGAATAATTATGCAATTCTGAACACTTAGAAATTAGTTCATGAAGGTTGACGGTATATAACAGGTTATATTTATATCACAGAGCCGCAATGTAGCATTTAGATTTCCCGCCACATGACTAGACGGCGTACAAGTTACTATAAGCCTAAACATCAGTGCACCACGTTTAAACTACACGCCGTAATACAACGATATATAAATACATAATGACTCTGTTGCATATGTGTAGGCCTTAGACCAATATAATTATATGTATAGGTCCTATAGTTATTGATCTGCTTATATATATATGATTGTTTGCCGATTGTTTGAGTCAGTGTTTCCGTTGAAGTATGTGTAATGGCACACGCTTAAACAGATATAAGTATTATACAGGGATATGGCATGGTCTAGTAAACTTCATGGTGACCATCTCGGCCTAAAGCCTCTCCACAGCTTCAGTCGTATCTTCAAATATGCTGATGACTGCATTCTTGCGATCTTGGCTTCTAATATCCACACCACGGATGCGAAATTAGATCATATTAGCATCTGGGCTCTTAAATGTAACATCCATCTGAACCACTCTAAAATCGAGGGGAATGTTTTCATCAGACCAAAGGTGAATCTCAAACAGGGCCCTCCAGTCCTGCGGGGCATTAAAAGGATTATATAACTGAATATACAGTGCGTCAAGATTACCGAAAAGTTCGAAAAGTTCGTTTTTTCCCTATGTTCAAAGACTTTGAAAACGGGCAAAGCAATCTCTCCACTTCCATCGTATTTTGATCTCATATGAGCTCTCGGGGGTCAAGCTTCATGATGTGATCCGAGCCACAGTGACTGTCAACCGCATGCTATAGCAGTATAGCCAGACCAAAGGCGAATCTCAAACAGGGCCCTCCAGTCCTGCGGGGCATTAAAAGGATTATATAACTGAATATACAGTGCGTCAAGATTACCGAAAAGTTCGAAAAGTTCGTTTTTTCCTTATGTTCAAAGACTTTGAAAACGGGCAAAGCAATCTCTCCACTTCCATCGTATTTTGATCTCATATGAGCTCTCGGGGGTCAAGCTTCATGATGTGATCCGAGCCACTGTCAACCGCATGCTATAGCAGTATAGCCAGACCAAAGGCGAATCTCAAACAGGGCCCTCCAGTCCTGCGGGGCATTAAAAGGATTATATAACTGAATATACAGTGCGTCAAGATTACCGAAAAGTTCGAAAAGTTCGTTTTTTCCCTATGTTCAAAGACTTTGAAAACGGGCAAAGCAATCTCTCCACTTCCATCGTATTTTGATCTCATATGAGCTCTCGGGGGTCAAGCTTCATGATGTGATCCGAGCCACTGTCAACCGCATGCTATAGCAGTATAGCCTACTGTTCGCAAGTATGGTGGGACTTCGCCAGTAAGCAGGAACTTGACTCTTTAAGCGCACTGGTCCGCAAGTTGGTACGCCTTGACTTCCTACCCAAATCGTTCCCCACCTTTGAGGAACTCTGTAAAAAAAGCTGACCATGGCAAGGACTATCCAAGGCCTCTTTAGAAACACCTTAAATAATACTGGCCACACCCTCCACGACATACTCCCTCTGTCTATATGTATTGGACATAACCGTATTCTCCACAGATTTGATTCCCTCACCAGGCGCGGTTTCTTGGCTGCAGGGGATGCTGTACTGTAACAGTTAGACTTCTGTTTTCTAGACTTTGACTTTTGTTTCGTTCTCCTAATTATCGTTTCGTTACCGTAATTATTTTTTAACTTTGTATGTAAAGCGCCGAGCGTTTGCTTGCGTTTAATACAGAACACACTTGCCTAATATCACTACATGGATATATATTTCTACATTTATATAGAGCTTAAACAACTTAACTAATATTTAGTTCATTTTATTATTGCTACTGCTACAGACCACAAACCGCAAATTTTACAGCATAATAATATTATTGCTATTATTAATAGCAATGTATTAAGCACAACGTATTTTATTTATTAAGAGATATAATAATGTTTTAGATCGATGCAATAATCATGATGACGTCATTTCCGCATGCCTGATTGTTGATGACGTCATCGTAATTCTTATGGCTGTATTTGACGATCGCAAATTTACGATTTTCTTATAATTTGCGAATTTTGGCTGTTTTTCTGCTTGATAACTGAGATATCTTGTTTCGCAGGTAACGTCGCCTTTTCGTGAAGCCCACACTCTAAAGCCGGGTGTTCACAACTAGAACACATTTTTAAACGCCAAATTGTAACACTAATAGAACGCGTCCGGGCGTTTCTAATGTTAACGCTGGCATTAAGTTTTTGAACACTATAGTGTTATGATTATTGAACACCTATGCGATCACTAATAGAACGCGTCCGGGCGTTTCTAATGTTAACGCTAGCATTAAATTTCTGAACACTAAGTTAGTGTTCGATTTTTAAACGCTTGATGAGTGTTCTACTCGTTAACGCATGACGTGTGCAAATACTTTAACGCGTAAATGTAACACTAATAGAACGCGTCCGGGCGTTCAAACTCTGCTCTAAACGCTAGTGCTCATGAACGGAACACAACAATGTGCTCTTCATTAACACTAGTGTTCCCAACCTATGAACACTTGCCATAACCACACATTTTCAGAGTTGACAGAAAACACGTATATATATATATATAATATACAATACAATATAACGAAAGCAATTGCATGCATGTATATAGGCCTAATACATTCAAAAATTAAGAGAAAATATTAGTACAGCTATTACATGAAAGTCAGAATCAAGATATAAACTAATCATACTTCAATGCAATTGCACAGTAAGGGTTCGTCCATAAAGGGCGCCCCAAAAAGTACCTCCTTTGGACCCTCCATCACCCTTTGTCCGCTTTTGGCCTTACTCTCCCACTTTGCACACGTCTGATGCCAGGTAACAGTTATAATGCACTAACATGCAGAAGACACCCTTACAAAACTCCTTGTTCTACATCTTAATTTATAAGCACATGCATAATTGAATTGTCTGAATATTTACTTGTTATTTGAAACTTGAAAGTAAAGCAAGTTTCCATACACCAATTACAGCACTCAAAGCTGTAAAAACTGAATCAATGTCTCCCATTTATAACTGAAGTTGGTGCTTAAAGCAGGTTGAACTAAAAGCCTTGTACATGCACATGCAGACCCATCTGGACGTCTGCTAAAGCCATAAGACTTCCTCCCTTGTCCGCATTTGCATGACCCTCCCTCCCTCCCTCTGTCCGGATATCTTACATATGTGAATGACCTACAACCAAGTCTCATGGATATTTAAATTTAAATCCAAATGCTAATCAAAAATATAAAAGCACACATGCAATTCCAACAGAACACAGAACTACAAATATCCTAAATTAACAAGAAATTAATTACAATGCCATCGACATTGATGATAATTGTTAACATTCAAATTCAACTTTGGCACCTAAAATCCTGCAAATAATGGTTCTTTGAGATTTTGTCAGTGTCACAGTATAAGACGTGGTTAATCTCGGATAATGACTTCGGCAAACTTTACATAACAGCACATGACTAAAGTGACTAAATGAAACATTTGAACTGCTTGCTGATGTCCTTCACATAATTGTCAGAGTTTGGAGAACGCCCAAAAGATTAGCATAACACCTAGAGTATTTTAGGTCGAAAACATAGTGTGAGACAAGCAACAGCAGGGTGGCACTCAGAATATTGGTCTTTGGCACTTTAGTCACAGCTCTGTCACCCACAATGAAAATGCGGTTATGTCGTCGCTCACTGTCAGAACAACGATATGCAGGGTTCACTCTGCACTGTCTCCAAAGACTGTGCCACACCATTGTCTTCAATGATCTGAAACAAAGTCCACAACATTCAGAATGACTAGTACTACAGCATGTGTAAAATTGTAATGGATGACGTTTGATTGAACATTTGACATTATGCACATTGAAAGGCAGGCATGAAGACACAGAGAGAAGCAATTGTACAAGTCATCATTGTTCTATATATAGTTTAGGTACACTGGATAGGTTGCAAATATCAAATATGGAAATATATTTGAGCAGTTGAAAACGTATCAATTTTAGTTTATAAAATGGCTTGAACATTCAACTAATGAAACTGTTATAATATCCTTAAAAAGAACTTACATTCAAGAGTAATTTACAAACCATGATTGTTAATTATTTGTTTTTACCATGGCACATTGAATTGCTCTTTGCATTTTGTGTAAATTTATAGCAATGAGAAATTGTGATAAAAATTAGACCACAGAAAATTTTCTGAATCAACGGTCACTGACCTTCAACACAACTATTACAGAGAAAGCTGGAAAATTCTGGCCTCTTTCCTTCTCACTTCCCTGGCTGAAATGTGTCTCGTGCTCTACAAGTGAACTACACGAGTAACATTCGGCCAGCACCCTATACAAAAAGAGACCACACATATAATCGTAATCGTAATAATCTCCAAACTTCTAATGCGCCACTCGAAAACCTGTTTTGAAATTGATGTGTTTTAAAGAGTGCTACATCGGTTATTATCCATGTTAGGTGCTAAATGGGTTAATTACCTTACATCAATGAAACCGAGGAATCAGAAGTTGCGATAATACAAGTACTGTAGCAAGTATGGTCACTGTTGTGAGCGGCGCTATATAAATTAATAAATACAATACAATATAGCGCCTAAAGAAGCCTACTTTGCAAATTTGCTACTGAATATATGAGGTCACGTTTGCACGTTTCGTGCGGATAAATACTCACGCTTGCTAAGTTTTACAACAATTTTAAGCACAAAATGAATCTGTCCAACTGATGTTTACGCAATTTCGTTAAAAAGAAGACTTCAGCATACCAGCACTTCGAAACATAACCGCCATTCCGCCATAAACGAAAGTGGGTCGCGTACGTAGACATCATTAATATTCATGAGCCTCGTTGGGCGCATGGTTTAGCTTGCTTTGCAAAATGAAAAAATATATCGTAAACAAAGCGAAACATCAGATTATTATAATAGCTCAATTTCATAAAAATTTCTACTGCGATGCCCGACTGAATATGTAACACAAACTTAGCGAACTATTTATGGACAGATCACGATTCGCGGATGAAGACGTGATTAATATTCATCATGTAGGCCTAGTGGTCAGAGATTGAACGCATGCGTTCAAATATAGCATACCAACGGGTCCTTAATTGAACGCCGGTGTTCAAAAATGCAGCTCCAACGTAGCCTACACTTTTATTCAACTTACTTCATGTACAAATGCTAAAGGAATTTAAAGGTTATTCATGTCATTTATAATTGATTTTGATCGTATACGCTTCAGTGTTGCATGTCGATTTTGATTGTTAGCCTGTATCGCGCCATTATCGTTGTTTGACAGTCTTCTGACTTGATTTCGATAATATTTTAATCATTTAGGCTACATAATGAATTCTGCATTTCTAAGCAGGCTTATCATGGAGAATGTTTCCCTTAGACCTATACGCCTATACAGTTACAGCGGCTTTGACGTGGGCTACATGTCTGTTTTCCATAACTTGAACGCACGACGCGTCATATTGAACACGCGTGTTCATATTTTTAAACGCCCGTGTTAATTTATAGAACGCCTCAGATGTGCTGCCGGACGCGTCCGGCGTTCTGAGGATTTACAGTGCACGGTGGACACGTCGATGCTCGATAAGACCGGTTCTTCTCGCTGAGTTCGACCGATGGAAGAGGAATGCGACGACGGAATTCCAGCGCTGCCCCCGCAATCTCATCTTCGCCGTGAAGAGGTATCGTATGACGCTTCTGTTTGAGGCCTTTGTTGTCAGATGACCCTGACCCTGCTGAGGTCAAGAAGGTCGAAATGCCGGGCACTTTTCACAATAACACCCTGAACAACGAGTCCGTTCTTGAACATCACAATTTTAAGTAAGTAAGTATAAGCCTACTCTTTATTTAGCCAGCTGCCTAACCGCACTTTGTTGGGTTATCCCGTAGTTTACGTTGACAAATTATTTTAATGAGTTCAATGCCGTACTTGAAGTTGGTAAGTTAGCAGTCTACGTACGTAGGCCATATATGCTCTGCGCCCTAGACCTCATGAATAATGAACTGCCCAAAAAAAAGATGACCACAATTTCATCTCTAGGGTTCTATTTCGGACCATTCGGGATGTTAAGATTTAACTCTCAATCTGACTAGCGTGGTGCTTCTGCGGCGGAAGATGCCGCCACGCAACTCGCGAAAAACTTACTTCTGCGGCGGAAAATGTTTCGCATTTTATCTAAAAACGACTCTAACCCTAACCCTGACCCTAACCGACCGTCACAGCGCCTAACCTGACCCTAACCGACACTCACGAGGCCTAACCTGACCCTAACCGACCCTCACGACGCCAATTTAAATAAAGTAACGCATTTGAACAATGCGCATGCGCCGAAGGTTGCGCACGCGCAAAGGTCTTCCGCCGCAGAAAATCTTACTTCTGGGACGGAATTTTCCGCCGCAGAAGATTTATCCATCTGACTAAAGGCATAAACTTATAGTTTTTAATTTCACTACTTTCATTATCTCATGTAAACAAGTTGCGGTATGTCAACTTAGTATTTTAATAAACGAAATCTACTACTAGTCTACCAATGTCCACGATGTATATTATTAAAAAAATTATTTTCATTGTTTTTGTATTGTATTGTATTGTATCTAACGATTTATATGGCGTCTCTCTCAGAATAACTATTCAGAAGCGCTCTCAGCACGAAAACCCCGGGGAAAAGAAACGTCTTTAAAGAACAAGAGACCAAAGAGGAAAAACTAGTCATAAGTTTAGCCCTTAATGAGGGGAAGGTCATTCCAAGTAGAGGGACCAACCACAGCAAATGCCCGGCGTTGAGCCAAGGCAGTCCTAGTCCTAGGAACAAAAAAGATCTAGCCAATCAGCAGAACGCAAGGAACGAGATGAGGTCGCAGATAACGGCTTTCGCATATATAGTCAGAAAGATACTTTGGGGCACTGCTCAGTTGCGCCTTTGAGACTAGAAAGAGGATCTTATAATGGATGCGCGATGGATATTTGCCCTGTGTTTAGAAAATAAGAGCGAGATGTCGGCAGTAAAGAGAATGTAAAGGATGGGTCCGAGTACCGAACCCTGGGGAACGCCAAATTTAACCCCCAACCCACTCAGTCCTGGAGTCTCCAAGGACAACCATCTGCGTGCAGTCAGTGAGGTAGGATTTAAACCAAAGGAGGGGAATACCAGAAAGGCCACAGGATAACTGTAATCGCTGAAGCAGAATCTCGTGATCCACCATATCAAAAGCAGAAGAGACGTCAAAAAGTGCCAAGAGAGAGAGAGAGAGAGACTGGTCAATGGCTACATATATATCCGACAGAAGGGATAAGAGAGCAGTTTCTGTGGAATGGTGACACCTGAATCCAGATTGGGCTACCGGCAGAAGCCCAGCTTGCTCAAAGTAGGGAAGAAGCTGAAGTGAAACTAGTCTCTCAAGGGTCTTCGAGAGGAACGAAAGATTGGAAATGGGCCGGTAATTTTGACAGGCATTTTGGTCTAGATTTTGTTTCTTCAGAGTCGGAAAAACGATGGCCCGCTTTTGGGAGGCAGGAAGATAACCTTCAGTGAGTGACCTGTTAAATACATAAACCAGAAAAGGAGCTAAATCATCTAAAATGTTAACCGTGACAAATTGCTCCTATTCTATCGGTTTTGTTCCTACTCTCTCGGTTTTGCTCCTACTCTATTGGTTCTGTTCCTATTCTATCGGTTGTGTTTCTGCTATCTCGGTTTGTTCCTGCTCTATTGGTTTTGTTCATATTCTATCGGGTTTTCTCCTATTCTATCGGGTTTGTTTCTATTCTATCGGTTTTGTTCCTACTCCCTTGGTTTTGTTCCTATTCTATCGGTTTTGTTTCTATTCTATCGGTGTTTTTTTATCCTATTCTATTGCTTTTGTTCCTATTCTATTGGTTTTATCCAAATTCTATCGGGTTTGTTTCTATTCTTTTGGTTTTGTTCCTATTCTATCGGTTTTGTTCCTTCTCTCTCGGTTTTGCTCCTACTCTCTCGGTTTGGTTCCTACTCTCTCGGTTTTGCTCCTACTCTCTCGGTTTTGCTCCTACTCTCTCGGTTTTGTTCCTTCTCTATTGGTTTTGTTCCTATTCTATCGGTTTTGCTTCTACTATCTCGGTTTTGTTCCTGCTCTATTGGTTTTGTTCCTATTCTATCGGTTTTTCTCCTATTCTATCGGTTTTGTTCCTACTCTATTGGTTTTTTCCTGTTCTATTGGTTTTTTCCTGTTCTATCGGTTTTGTTCCTATTCTATATTATCGATGCACACGATGAAGAGGCCGGGAGGCCCGTGCTATAAATTGGCCTGGGAGGATATTAAACGTCGCTAGGGAATGCAAACCCGGGGTCTTTTTCGAAACCCGGGGTTTCGGGTTTGACCGCCGTGAAAACCCGGGTTTAACCGCCGTGAAAACCCGGGTAACCCGGGTAACCCGGGTTTGGACGGGTTAACAAATTTTACATGATAAATATTATTACTGCACTATATTTCTTGCGTAAGAACAACGTCGTCGTATGCAGGTACAAGTCCAACGTTCTCCAACAGTCAAGAATTTTGCATAAAAAAGAAAACTTTAGGATAATCGCGATATTTTTTTATATAAGCAGTGTTTTTCAATAAAAAATGCTCCGGAGCTGAACAATTCCAGAACAGTTATGGAAGACATTGCAAGGGTTCCGAAGGTCTAAACCTGAGCCTCTAATTTTTATAGCATCTTGAATACCAATAAACACTGAAAACGCTGAAATTAAATTAAATTAACTAAATAATTTTTTATTAAAAATGTAAGTAAATAAAATAATTTTTAGCAGCTTGAAAAAGTTCACGGAATGCCGTTCCGGAGCGTTCTGTTTGAAAGAAACATTGCATATGCCTATAAGAAAAACTGTCAAATGACACCTTAAATTGTCTACATCGCAGCTTTAGGCCCTGCTAGTGCCAGCCCATTTGCTTTCAGAAGATACATTAGTTACTCTGCAACCCAATTTGGCAGAGCCAAAACTTACTAAAGTAGATGCTGCTTTGGAGACATATCGCTGCCTGTGATTGTGCTTGGACTAAGAGGCCTACCGTCATTGGCTTCGTCAGAACGTCGACAAGGGTCACCAACGTTCTTGTGTTTCAGCAGGTTTATCTTATGCTTGGACCCGAGATGAATAGCCTATGCATATTTCTTGTTGCACCGCTGGCAATTTTGCTGCGAGTTACATAACTGACATTGAGCCGTCTGGCCCTCAGAATCGTGAACGAAATGATCCCAAACCCCACCCTTTACATTTGCTGATTTAGACATTGTTTGGATTTGTGTCTGAAATCACTAAATTCAAATAAAAACAGTTTACTGCTATTATTTACGAATTCGAAGCTACGACGCCGACGTGTCAAAACACACTCAACATTAGTCACTGGTCGTGTGAAATGGGAAGCCACACTCATACGAAGTCACCAATAAAGATATGGAATGAGCCGCTAAATAAGTAGTTAGAAGTTGTAGGCCTATTACGTAAACCCGTTATCAACCACTATTATCGTTATATTTCCATTACTCTGCATTTGTGAGTTTCACACAGTGAAGGATGGTGAAAGTTACGATTTTCAAACCCGTCGAACCCGGGTTTCAATCGCGTTCAAACCCGGGTTTCGGGTTTGGAAAAACGCCGGGTAACCCGGGTTAACCCGGGTTTGCATTCCCTAAACGTCGCCTATAATATACTATTATCTCTGCTTTTCTGCCGTTGCAGAGGTTGAAGTCGAGAGCGAAGTCCTTGCAGATCAGCGGCAGATGACTCGTCCGCGGCCCTCATAAAGGAGTTTGCGATAATTGTATTGTATTCAAACATCTCCATTAGGGTGAACCGCTCAGAGGAACACTGGATGATTTCGCCTGTGCGTAGGTGTTCGATAATGTCGCCTGCGAAGAGCTACTGGATGATCCAACCAGTGAAGAGGTCCTGCATGATCTCGATTGGGAAAAGGCACTGGAAGACTGCCCTATAAACGGGCGTGAGATGATCTTGCCTGTGAAGAGAGGCTGGATGATCTTGCCTGATGAAAGGCGTTGGATGATACCGCCTGTGGAAAGGCTCTGAATGATATTGACTGTGAAGAGCTACTGGATGAACTTGCCTCTGAGGTGGCACTTAATGATGTCACCTTTGAAGAGGCAGTTAATGAACTTGCCTCTGAGGTGGCACTTAATAATGTCACCTATGAAGAGGCACTGGATGAACTTGCCTCTGAGGTGGCACTTAGTGAATGTCATCTATGGAGAGGCACTGGATGAACTTACCTCTGAGGTGGCACTTAATGATGTCACCTGTGAAGAGGCAATGGATGAACTTGCCTCTGAGGTGGCACTTAATGATGTCACCTATGAAGAGGCACTGGATGAACTTGCCTCTGAGGTGGCACTTAATGATGTCACCTATGAAGAGGCACTTAATGAACTTGCCTCTGAGGTGGCACTTAATGATGTCACCTATGAAGAGGCACTGGATGAACTTGCCTCTGAGGTGGCACTTAATGATGTCACCTATGAAGAGGCACTGGATGAACTTACCTCTGAGGTGGCACTTAATGATGTCACCTGTGAAGATGCACTGGATGAACTTGCCTCTGAGGTGGCACTTAATGATGTCACCTATGAAGAGGCACTTAATGAACTTGCCTCTGAGGTGGCACTTAATGATGTCACCTATGAAGATGCACTGGATGAACTTGCCTCTGAGGTGGCACTTAATGATGTCACCTGTGATGAGACACTGGATGAACTCACATCTGAGGTGGCACTTATTGATGTCACCTGTGATGAGACACTGGATGAACTTACATCTGAGGTGGCACTTAAAGATGTCACCTATGAAGAGGCACTGGATGAACTTGCCTCTGAGGTGGCACTTAATAATGTCACCTATGAAGAGAAACTGGATGAACTTGCCTCTGAGGTGGCACTTAATGATGTCACCTGTGAAGAGGCACTTAATGAACTTGCCTCTGAGGTGGCACTTAATGATATCACCTATGAAGAGGCACTTAATGAACTTGCCTCTGAGGTGGCACTTAATGATGTCACCTATGAAGAGGCACTGGATGAACTTACCTCTGAGGTGGCACTTAATGATGTCACCTATGAAGAGGCACTGGATGAACTTGCCTCTGAGGTGGCACTTAATGATGTCACCTATGAAGAGGCACTGGATGAACTTGCCTCTGAGGTGGCACTTAATGATGTCACCTATGAAGAGGCACTTAATGAACTTGCCTCTGAGGTGGCACTTAATGATATCACCTATGAAGAGGCACTTAATGAACTTGCCTCTGAGGTGGCACTTAATGATGTCACCTATGAAGAGGCACTGGATGAACTTGCCTCTGAGGTGGCACTTAATAATGTCACCTATGAAGAGGCACTGGATGAACTTACCTCTGAGGTGGCACTTAATGATGTCACCTATGAAGATGCACTGGATGAACTTGCCTCTGAGGTGGCACTTAATGATGTCACCTGTGAAGAGGCACTTAATGAACTTGCCTCTGAGGTGGCACTTAATGATATCACCTGTGAAGAGGCACTGGATGAACTTGCCTCTGAGGTGGCACTTAATGATGTCACCTATGAAGATGCACTGGATGAACTTGCCTCTGAGGTGGCACTTAATGATGTCACCTGTGAAGAGACACTGGATGAACTTACCTCTGAGGTGGCACTTAATGATGTCACCTGTGAAGAGACACTGGATGAACTTACCTCTGAGGTGGCACTTAATGATGTCACCTATGAAGAGGCAGCTAATGAAACTTGCCTCTGAGGTGGCACTTAATGATGTCACCTGTGAAGAGAAACTGGATGAACTTGCCTCTGAGGTGGCACTTAATGATGTCACCTATGAAGAGGCACTGGATGAACTTGCCTCTGAGGTGGCACTTAATGATGTCACCTGTGAAGAGGCACTGGATGAACTTACCTCTGAGGTGGCACTTAATAATGTCACCTGTGAAGAGGCACTGGATGAACTTACCTCTGAGGTGGCACTTAATGATGTCACCTGTGAAGAGAAACTGGATGAACTTGCCTCTGAGGTGGCACTTAATGATGTCACCTGTGAAGAGGCACTGGATGAACTTGCCTCTGAGGTGGCACTTAATGATGTCACCTGAAGATGAAGAGGCACTTAATGAACTTGCCTCTGAGGTGGCACTTAATGATGTCACCTGTGAAGAGAAACTGGATGAACTTACCTCTGAGGTGGCACTTAATGATGTCACCTGTGAAGAGGCACTGGATGAACTTACCTCTGAGGTGGCACTTAATGATGTCACCTGTGAAGAGAAACTGGATGAACTTACCTCTGAGGTGGCACTTAATGATGTCACCTGTGAAGAGAAACTGGATGCCTCTGAGGTGGCACTTAATGATGTCACCTATGAAGATGCACTGGATGAACTTGCCTCTGAGGTGGCACTTAATGATGTCACCTGTGAAGAGACACTGGATGAACTTACCTCTGAGGTGGCACTTAATGATGTCACCTGTGAAGAGACACTGGATGAACTTACACCTCTGAGGTGGCACTTAACTTAATGATGTCACCTGTGAAGAGACACTGGATGAACTTACCTCTGAGGTGGCACTTAATGATGTCACCTGTGAAGAGAAACTGGATGAACTTGCCTCTGAGGTGGCACTTAATGATGTCACCTGTGAAGAGGCAAACTGGATGAACTTACCTCTGAGGTGGCACTTAATGATGTCACCTGTGAAGAGGCACTGGATGAACTTACCTCTGAGGTGGCACTTAATGATGTCACCTGTGAAGAGAAACTGGATGAACTTACCTCTGAGGTGGCACTTAATGATGTCACCTGTGAAGAGGCACTGGATGAACTTACCTCTGAGGTGGCACTTAATGATGTCACCTATGAAGAGAAACTGGATGAACTTACCTCTGAGGTGGCACTTAATGATGTCACCTGTGAAGAGGCACTGGATGAACTTGCCTCTGAGGTGGCACTTAATGATGTCACCTGTGAAGAGGCACTGGATGAACTTACCTCTGAGGTGGCACTTAATGATGTCACCTGTGAAGAGGCACTGGATGAACTTACCTCTGAGGTGGCACTTAATGATGTCACCTGTGAAGAGAAACTGGATGAACTTGCCTCTGAGGTGGCACTTAATGATGTCACCTGTGAAGAGAAACTGGATGAACTTGCCTCTGAGGTGGCACTTAATGATGTCACCTGTGAAGAGGCACTGGATGAACTTACCTCTGAGGTGGCACTTAATGATGTCACCTGTGAAGAGAAACTGGATGAACTTACCTCTGAGGTGGCACTTAATGATGTCACCTGTGAAGAGGCACTGGATGAACTTGCCTCTGAGGTGGCACTTAATGATGTCACCTGTGAAGAGGCACTGGATGAACTTGCCTCTGAGGTGGCACTTAATAATGTCACCTGTGAAGAGGCACTGGATGAACTTACCTCTGAGGTGGCACTTAATGATGTCGCCTATGAAGATGCACTGGATGAACTTGCCTCTGAGGTGGCACTTAATGATGTCACCTATGAAGAGGCACTGGATGAACTTGCCTCTGAGGTGGCACTTAATGATGTCACCTGTGAAGAGACACTGGAATGAACTTACCTCTGAGGTGGCACTTAATGATGTCACCTGTGAAGAGACACTGGATGAACTTGCCTCTGAGGTGGCACTTTTTGATGTCACCTGTGAAGAGACACTGGATGAACTTACATCTGAGGTGGCACTTATTGATGTCACCTGTGAAGAGACACTGGATGAACTTACATCTGAGGTGGCACTTAATGATGTCACCTGTGATGAGACACTGGATGAACTTACCTCTGAGGTGGCACTTAATGATGTCACCTATGAAGAGGCAGCTGGATGAACTTGCCTCTGAGGTGGCACTTAATGATGTCACCTGTGAAGATGCACTGGATGAACTTGCCTCTGAGGTGGCACTTAATGATGTCACCTGTGAAGAGACACTGGATGAACTTACCTCTGAGGTGGCACTTAATGATGTCACCTATGAAGAGGCACTGGATGAACTTGCCTCTGAGGTGGCACTTAATGATGTCACCTATGAAGAGGCACTTAATGAACTGTCACCTGTGAAGAGAAACTGCCTCTGAGGTGGCACTTAATGATATCACCTATGAAGAGGCACTTAATGAACTTGCCTCTGAGGTGGCACTTAATGATGTCACCTATGAAGAGGCACTTAATGAACTTGCCTCTGAGGTGGCACTTAATGATGTCACCTATGAAGAGGCACTGGATGAACTTACCTCTGAGGTGGCACTTAATGATGTCGCCTATGAAGATGCACTGGATGAACTTGCCTCTGAGGTGGCACTTAATGATGTCACCTATGAAGAGGCACTTAATGAACTTGCCTCTGAGGTGGCACTTAATGATATCACCTATGAAGAGGCACTTAATGAACTTGCCTCTGAGGTGGCACTTAATGATATCACCTATGAAGAGGCACTTAATGAACTTGCCTCTGAGGTGGCACTTAATGATGTCACCTATGAAGATGCACTGGATGAACTTGCCTCTGAGGTGGCACTTAATGATGTCACCTATGAAGAGGCACTTAATGAACTTGCCTCTGAGGTGGCACTTAATGATATCACCTATGAAGAGGCACTTAATGAACTTGCCTCTGAGGTGGCACTTAATAATGTCACCTATGAAGAGGCACTGGATGAACTTACCTCTGAGGTGGCACTTAATGATGTCGCCTATGAAGATGCACTGGATGAACTTGCCTCTGAGGTGGCACTTAATGATGTCACCTATGAAGAGGCACTTAATGAACTTGCCTCTGAGGTGGCACTTAATGATATCACCTATGAAGAGGCACTTAATGAACTTGCCTCTGAGGTGGCACTTAATAATGTCACCTATGAAGAGGCACTGGATGAACTTACCTCTGAGGTGGCACTTAATGATGTCGCCTATGAAGATGCACTGGATGAACTTGCCTCTGAGGTGGCACTTAATGATGTCACCTATGAAGAGGCACTGGATGAACTTACCTCTGAGGTGGCACTTAATGATATCACCTATGAAGAGGCACTTAATGAACTTGCCTCTGAGGTGGCACTTAATAATGTCACCTATGAAGATGCACTGGATGAACTTGCCTCTGAGGTGGCACTTAATGATGTCACCTATGATGAGACACTGGATGAACTTACATCTGAGGTGGCACTTATTGATGTCGCCTGTGATGAGACACTGGATGAACTTACATCTGAGGTGGCACTTAATGATGTCACCTATGAAGAGGCACTTAATGAACTTGCCTCTGAGGTGGCACTTAATGATGTCACCTATGAAGAGGCACTTAATGAACTTGCCTCTGAGGTGGCACTTAATGATGTCACCTATGAAGATGCACTGGATGAACTTGCCTCTGAGGTGGCACTTATTGATGTCACCTATGATGAGACACTGGATGAACTCACATCTGAGGTGGCACTTATTGATGTCACCTGTGATGAGACACTGGATGAACTTACATCTGAGGTGGCACTTATTGATGTCACCTGTGATGAGACACTGGATGAACTCACATCTGAGGTGGCACTTATTGATGTCACCTGTGATGAGACACTGGATGAACTTACATCTGAGGTGGCACTTATTGATGTCACCTGTGATGAGACACTGGATGAACTCACATCTGAGGTGGCACTTATTGATGTCACCTGTGATGAGACACTGGATGAACTTACATCTGAGGTGGCACTTATTGATGTCACCTGTGATGAGACACTGGATGAACTTACATCTGAGGTGGCACTTATTGATGTCACCTGTGATGAGACACTGGATGAACTTACATCTGAGGTGGCACTTATTGATGTCACCTGTGATGAGACACTGGATGAACTCACATCTGAGGTGGCACTTATTGATGTCACCTGTGATGAGACACTGGATGAACTTACATCTGAGGTGGCACTTATTGATGTCATCGATGGAGACTTGTCTGGTGACATGAAGGCGATTTTGGATTAGCAAAATATGAAAAGATGATGTAAGGCTCGTTTTATGGGTTTTACAGACCAGGCAATATATTGTGAAGTTAATGCAGTCGACGAAGGCGATCCAATAGATACTAGCCCTCCACGCTGGTGGCCTCAGCGGTTCTAGGAAATTCGGCGCGGGACAGTTCGGCGCAAGACAATTCGGCGCGGGACAGTTCGGCGCAGCGACATTTCTACAGCTAATTGGTGTTGCTTGTAACCAGTTGCGTTCGTTACAACAACTGGAGTTGTTGACTTAAACGAATATTGATTGATTTCGGCGCATAGACATTTCGACATTATTCCTTGTAGGCCTAATTGAAATCACTCGGCAAAGATGCTCCTTTATCATAGCTCTCTAATTTATTATCAAAAACAGCAAACATTCCTGAATATTGATTTGCTGTAAAGGCATATAGGCTAGATTAGGCCTACTATGCCTATAGGCCCTATATTTCACCATAATATGTTAAAAGGCATTATTTCAAGCTCAAACACCTTTGCAGCCCGCTTCTGGAAATGTCCTTTTGCAACGGAAGACTCGTTTTGTCAGAACGAGTTACATAGGCGTAGGCCTATGCCTACTTTTTTATTCTATAAATACATACACAATGAAGAAAGCAGTTTACAACATTCTAATTAACAATATTTTATAGTTTTAGCCCACAGTTTTCATTTTATGCCAATTCCATTACAAGTATTCAATAACGTGACAGTTTCTTCTTTCTATATCAAAATCATGTACAGGTAACCTATAGAAACACTCAAATAGGCCTACTTAATTTACTTAGGGCCTTTAGGGCTAATTCAAAGACTCTGCAACTGTGCTACAAGTTGTTTTATCAAAATCATTCCAATTTTTCCTGTGCCGAATTGTCTCTGCGCCGGATTGTCCGGTCACCGACCTCAGCAGCGTAATATAGTTCAACTGTCTAGCCAAGCATGACTGTTAACGGCCTTTCGTGAGATCAAACAATGCATTGGTAAGTTTTAATAACCTTGTAAAAAATTATTAGGCTACTCTTGTACGCACTAAAAATAGCCGATTGCACCAGGGCTTTTTTAAAGGAATTTTTAGAACTGCACAACCCCTTTTCTCTTTTTCAAAAGCCATGGTAAAGTTTTCTCAATGAGATGACAACGGACCTTTTTTTAGCTATTTGTAACTGCACAAAAATGCTTTTAGCCTATAGACAGTGCCGTTTTAAGGCCTAGGCACGCGAGGCACGTGCCTAGGGCCCCGCGCAACAGGGGGGCCCCTGCGGCGGCCCAAAAACAAAAACTACATCGCGACCACGTAATAACAATGGGCCTACGATAATATTACTGAACAATATTACAAGTCCTAACAATTCTGCAAAGTAAGAGCAATATTAAACAAACGTCTGCATTTTTAGTTACTGTACCTATAATTATTGGTGATAAGCGCAGTTTTCGCAGAGCGCTGTAGAAGTTATAATTATAGACTGAAGTAAATCAATAATTTTAACGCATGGCGCTCGCTACCCATGCACACAGCTTCCTGTATATTTTGTTTGTTTTCACTCGTCTGCTGTCAATAATGATATGCCATGATAAAGAATGACAGTCTGGAATCAATGTTTCCAAACGTTGAAATTGCAATAAGAATGTTTCTGTCAATGATGGCAACAAACTGTAGGGCCTAGCCTGCCGGTGAAAGTTCTTTCTCAAAACTTAAATTAATCAAGAACGAGCTTTGCAGCCGTATGATGCAAGAACGATCAACTGCCTGTCCGTCATTATCATAGAATCAGATGTGTTGGAGACTTGGAGTCTTTGAATTTTGATGATAGGCTATATTATAAAAGAGTTTGCTGAGAGCAAAACACGAAAGCGATGTTTGTTAAAAAATGTCCTTACAATCCATGTAGCCTATAGCAAACATTTACCCATTACAATCTCACTTTCAGATGTTTTATATAACAAATTGACAATAAGAATTTTAACATAGGCCTATATTAAACTAAACATTTATTTTACACTTGTAGGCCTATATGTAGTAGCCTACAAAGATTGCTGTATTAGCTGTGTTAGCAGTTTAATACTATATTAATAAATTTAACAAATGACATAATTATGCACATGCAATGCAATAATGCAATACCCTATATCTGAGACTGAGAGATTGAGGCGAAAGTCTGGTAACATTGAAGGTTAGGGTTTGTGCCTAGGGCCCCCAAACTCCTTAAAACGGCTCTGCCTATAGATCTAGGCCTAGCTGCACAAATTCATTTAGAACTGCACGTTTTGTGTAGAACTGCACAGTAAAAAGCCCTGGATTGCACTGTATCTGAATGTCTGCATGAATAGCCTACACTGAATAGTGTAGGAGACTGACTAACAGTGACTATGCCTGTGATGTTGACCTATAATTATGATGATACTAGCAGTTTTTACCCGGCGTTCGCCCTGGTTTTCCCCAGGCGTAATTTGTAAATAAAGGCTACTTACTTACTTACTATATTTGATGATGGACTTCAAATATTTATGAACATGTCCATATATAGGCCTATATCTGAACGGAAACGATATTTAGAGGTGAAAGTAGTTGCTTTGCCCGTGTACTGCACGGGTTATCACTACCTTATATAGGCGTATTATTTGTTCCCCGGGCTAAATAATTATAATAGACTAAACGCGGCCGTTTTTCTATAACCTATTTTCTATTAGGCTATAGGCGTATTAATTTGTTCCCCGGGCTAAATATAATAGACAAAGTTCGGCCGTTGTTCTCGTTGGTTGTTCTATTACCTCGTTGAGCTCGGCAATGTTCCATTATCGCTCGACATTTTTCGAGGCGAAGCCGTGTTATTTGACAAAGTCTCCTGATTTGCATGTGACGTCATTTGCATGTGACGTCAGAGAAATGGCCGTCGGTATTGAGGTAGGAGATAGGACGGTACCTTATGGTTGAAATTTAAAATGTCTATATATCGGCATTTTAAGTAAACTGCGAGCTGAAAATAGTCGCGTTAAACTACGCCTGCTTTTAAAAAGGTTTTGTACAATTTCCATAACGCTAGGTCATTACGTTTCGGAGCCTTTAGCTGTGTCACGGAAGGACAGAAAAACTGACTTCGCTTTATATATTGGGGCGAACTTATGCTTCGTAGGCGGCAGGCCTATATATTATGTTATAGCCTACCCTCAATAAAACGCGGGGCTCTTGGGTGGTCGTCTTCTACATTTTGGAACTGTCTGCTCCGCTCAATCGCTTGTGTCATTTCGTTCTCAACTGAAAACTTAGGCCTACCTCTTTCAAATTTCTTATCCACCATAGGCTGCCTTTCTGTCTTACGGACTGATCTTCCGCATATTGAAATGAATACGGCTTGGTTTTGGTGCGCCATCGGTTGATGATGTCTTGTGCATTAGACACCGGCGCGATATGTTATTTATTATTGTTGTTCCTGATGTTGTTATTATTTATTATATTAATAATAATAATAATAATAATAATTATTATAATATGGCACTGGCTACGGAACCGTCCGGACGGTGCCGTAATTTCTTTTCTACGGAACCGTCCGCAAATAATCTATGGGCGATTGCACATATCTATGGCGTGAAAGCCGAACCATCAATAGCGCAGTAGTTAAGGGATTAACGAAACTAACCCTAACCCTGACCCTAACCGACCCTCACGACGCCTAATTTGACACTAAACGACCACACGAATACTAACCTCGCCCTAACCGACCCTCAAGTTGTCCGCCATATAAAAATTCGACGGGAAGACAACAAGTTCACGTGACAGGCTTTTTGCCAATATTTATTTCAACCGGATGTACACGCCATAGATATGTGCAATCGCCCATAGATTATTTGCGGACGGTTCCGTAGAAAAGAAATAACGGCACCGTCCGGACGGTTCCGTAGCCAGTCCGTTATAATATTATTAACGAGTGATCTGCTAGCCTATTAATGAATATGGCAGAGCAAAGGGTTCCTCAAAGCTGGTGCTGTTGATGTCCATAGATTAGGACCAGTCTACGAAAACCCAAAATCTCTGTTTCCTAAATTGAGACGAACAGCTGGCCAAAGGTGGCAGATCATAAGTTCATTCCTGTAAGATTAAGCATCAGTGAAATGCACAAGTCAGCAAGGTAGCTCGGTGCTATGCCGTGAAGTATAATATAAGTATAACTTTACATCAAAATGGTAACCAGCATAATTTAATGGATATAGTTTAATCAGGAAAATTTCCATTGACGGGTATTCATGTTTTTCTGGTCCCAGACGTCCTGTAACTCCAGGATTAACATTGTATAAAACAATTACAGTTGCATGAATCATGTGAACAAATTATGAAGAAATAATCAACAGAAATCACAATTAGTCAAATCAGACGATAAACAGTGCTGAAGTCTGAACAGAAAGACTCTACACAAAGGAAGAGTACCACAAAAGGATCAAAGATTCCATATTCCACAAGATGGGTCATGATACATGTTGCTGATCATATAGCAATTGTCATTTACAGCTCGTGTAAAACTAAAACATCGAAATGAGGAAATTTTGATACAGTCTTTTTACTCTTCTCAGGGAAAGTAACTTAAAAGATGTATTTCAAAAAGTTCCAAAAATGTATCTTTCTGGGGATTCTCATAATAGTGACGATCTGAATGTTCCACAAACTCCTTTTTAATTTGAAACATTTCGTCACAGATTCCACAACCATAAAGCATCATAGAAGTACCGGTATCATTCATGTCAAAACTAACTGTTGACTCATCTTCTGAAAGTAGCGGTCCATGTCGACAGAGGAAGTAACTTAAAAGATGTATTTGAAAAAGTCCCAAAAATGTATCTTTCTGGGGATTCTCACAATAGTGACGATCTGAATGTTCCACAAACTCCTTTTCAATTTGAAACATTTTATCGCAGATTCCACAACCATAAAGCATCATAGAAATATGATTCATGTCAAAACTAACTGTCGACTCATCTGCTGAAAGTAGCTGTCCATGTGGCTTTAGTTTCTTTTTCTGCCTGGATGAAAGTTCATTCAGGGATTTTGTTGTTGACAGTTCTTTACCTTCAACACAGTTGTCTTCGGTAGATGCACTGAATTCCTTATCTGAACTACTTCCATGGCATCTCTCTGTCACATTTGACATAATGCTACGAACTAATTCACTCTTGTATAATATTTTTTCACTGTGAGTGTTGATATGGTTCTTGAAACCACTTGCATGGCATCTCTCTGTCACATTTGACATAACGCTACGAACTAATTCACTCTTGTATAATATTTCTCCACTGTGACTGTTGATATGGTTCTTGAAACCACTTCCATGGGATCTCTCTGTCACATTTGAAATAACGCTACGAACTAATTCACTCTTGTATATTATTTCTCCACTGTGAGTGTTGATATGGTTCTTGAAACCACTTCCATGGCATCTCTCTGTCACATTTGACATAACGCTATGACATAATTCACTCTTGTATAATATTTCTCCACTGTGAGTGTTGATATGGTTCTTGAAACCACTTCCATGGGATCTCTCTGTCACATTTGACATAACGCTACGACATAATTCACTCTTGTATAATATTTCTCCACTGTGAGTGTTGAGATGGTTCTCAAGATCAAGAATCTCATCAAATAGTTTATCACAAAATTCACACTTGTATGGAGTTCCTCCAGTATGAGATTTCATGTGCTGTTTAAAAGTACTATTAAGTGAAAATGCTTTGTGACATAACTTACACTTGTACGGCTTTTCGCCAGTGTGGGTGTTTGAATGGATGCGAAGATTGTTAAGTTTCCAAAACATTTTGTTGCAAAACATGCACTTGTATGGTTTTTCTACAGTATGAGTTCTTGTATGATAATCCAGTTTGTCTTTCTGTATAAATGCTTTCTGCAAAAAACTGCTCCTGTATGGTTTCTCTTCATTGTGGGTTCTTTTATGGTATTCCATATAATGTCTGTCGGCAAATGTTTTGTCACAGAAACTGCACTTGTGTAGTTTTTCTCCACCATGAATAATTTTTTTATGGCAATCTAACAGTAGCTTCTCTTTATATGCGTTGTGATATAAATTGCATTTGTATGGTTTCTCTCCAGTGTGGGTTCTGTTATGATATTCCAGGTCATGTCTGTATCCAAATGCTTTTTGACATAAGTTGCAATTAAATTGTTTTTCTTCATAGTGAGTTCTTGTATGACAATTCAGAATATTCTTCTGTGAAAATGCTTTATCACATAAATTGCACTTGTCAGTTTTTTCTCCAGTGTGAATTCTTGCATGACGATCTAAATAACACTTCCGTCTAAATGCTTTTTGACATAAATTGCATTTGTATGGCTTTTCTTCAGTGTGAATTCTTGTATGGTAATCTAAAGTATTCTTCTGTGCAAATGCTTTGTGACATAATTTGCACTTGTATGGCTTTTCTCCTGTGTGTGTTCTTAAATGGAGTCTCACATTTTGTTTGTTTGCAAATATTTTTTTACAAAGATCACATTTGAATTGCTTTACTTTGTTGTGTATTTTAGTTTGCATTTTCAGGGCTTCAACACCTAATACGAAATCAATATAAAACTTATCTACTTTACTATCAAATGAATTTGGATTTCAAATAAATAGAACCAATATACTGATCAATGCTTGTATGAAGCTCCACAAACAGATTTGCAAAGAGAGGGCTAATAAAGAAATGTCCATGACAACGGAAGACTTAATCGTGCACATTATAAATTGAAATATGAGATGCAGGTAGAAATGGACACAATAAACATAAGTGTGCAAAATAGGAATTAATATTAAAGTACTGTGGCTGGTCTCATTTCAAGATTTTATATGCCACATTTTTAAATAGATCTTTTGCTACTTGTGAAACCAATTGGTTCTTGTTTTCTTCCTCATCTATAGTTACCAGATACATTGATTGCTTAAGGAGGACACAGAAAATAGGAAAGGAGGACAAAGGAGGACGCACTGAATGTTTCACTCCGGACTGCGGAGTCAGATGTCTCCTAAGTAACCAAGAAACAGTGACATTGGAAAGCAGTATAAAAGCAATTGTGGGTTTTTATCACAATGTAATGGTGCAAAGTATTTATCTAAGCAACAGTTGCACCTTCTTGATTATGCACAGTATTTCTCCGAGGCGCCAACTCTCCGCAGCAAATCCCCATTACCAATAACATACGCATAGAGCCATAGACCATCTCACAAGAAACATTCTTTGCACGTGGGAGAACACATGTGTGTAAAGTCGTTAAAAACTGCCATGAAATAATAGCCCAATATAACAAACGTACAAAAAGCTGGACATTTTCCAGGTTTTTACCTTTGCCTGCCGGACAGAGGACATGTGGCAAAAAATTATGACATGTCCTATCCTCATCATCTGCTTACTTATCCCCCACCTCCAACATCCTCCTCTGCTCAACCTCCATCACCTAATTTTTTCATCATTCAGGTGTATAATAGGTGATCTAGAAGACTTCTGAAAAATCAGAAGCGTTCCATGCGTAATAATGGAGATAAGTTAACCGATCTATGGTTATAGCCATTGAAACAAAACATCGTAATAATAATAATTATAATTTTCGTGTTTATTATTTGCATGGTGCTTCTGCGGCGGAAAATGCCGCCACGCAACCCGCAAAAACTTACTTCTGCGGCCGAAATTTTTTCACATTTTGTCTAAAATCGACTCTAACCCAGCCCTAACCGACCGTCACAGCGCCAAACCTGACCCTAACCGACACTCACGACACCAATTTATACGAAGTAACGCATTTTGAACAATACGTATGCGCCGAAGGTTGCGCATGCGCAAAGGTCTTCCGCCGCATAATTGTGTCAATATTACTTCTGAGGCGGAATTTTCCGTCACAGAAGATTTATCCTTATTAATTCCAACTGACAAACCACAGTAAGATTACATATTATATAGGCCCCTAGTAGTAACAGACGATAACAAGTTTAACAGGAGTCGAATTTAATTGCATGGCATGATGACAGCCATGCAAGGCACCCATCTGTCCTACTGCTCATTTTACAGTCGCCCCCGACGGAATTGAAGGCGGAGTCGACCTTTTCGGGTGCAGCGGGTTTCGATCCGCTTCCTGCTTGATTCTCCGCTCTTCACGCCAGTGTTACTATTGTATCCAGAGACGAAAATCTGTACATAACGTTGGGGAGGAGAGAGAGAATTTTTCGATTGCGGATTTTTGCATTTTTCGGGGGGGCAGAAGGGCCAAAGTCAAAACTTGGGGGACAGTCTCCCTCTGTCCCCCCACCCATGATTTACGCCACAGCTGGTTCTATCACCTACTACCGTGCTTAATTATGGAAGCGAATATAAATGACCTAACATAGTTTAATAATGCAAAGAGAAGAGAAATTTTTGTCAAGTTGGCATACTATACCAGGGATACCTAGATAAAGGATTATTAATACTACTGTTCACTTTGGATTGTTACTAAACGTTTAAATTCAAATATGTAGGTAACCATTATACTCGTCGCCAACGCCAGTTGAATGATAAAAATAATAAGAATAGACCTTTTAAAGAGCAAATCGTCATAGTCGCTATGACGTCATTTGATTTAGTGCCAAGTTGGCCATTCAAATGTTACGTTTGGATATAGATATAATAACACTGCTTTTGGAGGACTTATATAGGCCTATAATATTATTATGAGGTCGTTGCTGGAAACAGCGGCGTAGCAAAGAAAAATTTCGGAGGAGGTTTTAGGATTTCGGGGGTGGGCTCCATTGGAAATTGTCGTAGTTTTCTAACATTTTAGTTTTTATTAAATTTATTTCGGGAGGGGATTGGACCCGTAAAACCACCTTCTAAATAAAAATATGGCCATGATGATGATGATGATGATGATGATGATGATGATGATGACGATGACGATGATGATGATGATGATAGTTATAATAATAATAATTATTGTTATAATAAATTATTACTAGATGTTTGCCGTCCTAGCCTCCTAGGTCGGCTAAGTTTTGCCAGCTGTGTCTGGCCAGTTAAAATCGGCCGCCCCTTCCCCACCTCCACTTACACCCTTCCCTTACCCACATCTTTCCTCTACCTTTCTCCCCTCCCTACCCTGCCATCTCCCTCCCTTCCCTCCCTCCCCTCTCTTCACCCCCACCCCATTCCCTTCCAACCGAAATGCTTGCTGCGAGCTGCCATCTGTCGAATTACGCAGTAAGACGTGACGCTTGAGGACAGAATTATATTAAGCGTTCATTTTTGTTCCGTGCATATTGTTCCTTGATCAAGATTCAAGACACATGGAATCCGTAGTTGGTAGCTCTTGACCAATAATACGGATTCCATGTGTCTTGAATCTTGATCAAGGAACAATATGCACGGAACTGGTTTCCAGTCGTATTAGCGTCTTGTGACTAGTTTGACAGTGGCCTTCTGGCGTAGTAGAAAGTATTGCATATCTTGGATTCGTAACAGATTCATAAATTTATAGTTATGAAGAAAAATCGAAGAATAATTACATCTGAGGAGAAAAAAATTGCATGTGGATATTTAAACTCCGTTCAGCAATTACGCTGGTTACCCATTCAGGCTCGGATATCCTTTAAAATCTGTCTTCTCATGTTCAAAATAATGTCAGGTTCTGCTCCTCCTTACTTATCATCTTTAGTCACACCATGACATTGTGCTGCTCTTGAATCAAGACGTGGATTGCGATCGGCTTCGAAAAGAGACTTCGCAGTTCGCAATCAAAAGAACAAATCTTCAATTTGGAAACAGAATGTTTGAAGTAGCTGGTCCAGCTGAATGGAACTCTCTACCAGAACTAATCCGAAGATCATCCTTCAATTAATATTTTAAAATCTAAACTTAAAACTTATCTCTTCTCTAAGTACTGTGATTAGTAAGTACATTGTAACGCGTCCTTTGAGTAAGACTTTGTCTATTAAGGCGCGTTATAAATGCAAGTTGTATTGTATTGTATTAAACATCCCAGTTAGCTGTTATCATCAGACGTAAATTGAGGTGTGGCGACATCTGTGGTTAGGAGTTGAACCGGATATACAATTATTTACGAGTCGATCTATAAATAGATTCCTTTGGCGTTGGTGTAAGAATCTTGGTTCGTGCTTTTGAAGTTATAGCAAAGTTTACGTTTAAATATCTAGCGCTTCTAAAATAAAAGTCTCCGAATTCTAAAGTGAGCCTCACGTAATAATTTTGTGCGATAAAACAGGTAGGTTCTCAAATAAATAATTATTGCTCGTACTTTGAGATGCGAGAACTCCTTCCTATCCGATGGATGCCGAGCATATATTCCAAGTTGGATAGGGTTGCCAGATACATGGATTCATTCATTCATTCAAAGCATTTATATAGCGCTTAGGGCCCAGCCACGACTAAAGAAAAATAGATTTGAGGAACTTGCCTAAGGAGTACACAGAAATAGGGAGAGGAGGACAAAGGAGGACGCATTGAATGTTTCACTCCAGACTCCGGAGTCAGAGGGCGGGGGGTCTCCCTAAGTATACCAAGAAACGAAGTCGCTTTAAAAAGCTGTATGAAATCAACAGAGGCTTTTTATCATAATGTTGCAAATTATTTATTTAGGCAATCAAAACTCCACCTTCTTGATTACGCACAGTATTTCTCTGAGCAGCCAGCTCTCTGAGGCGACTAACAGTTACTATCAGTCAGTCACTAGGTGATAAACCAATTGCCCAATGGTGTAGGCCATAATCAATTCCGGAGGAAGTGAAAGCGTGGATAAGTACAGAAGCAGCCTGTGTAGTAAGTGATCGTTGCACAGAATGGATCTGACTGAGGTTATAGTAGCAGGTGCAACAGATACCTACATGCATACATACAAGTAACTCACAGTTGCTTTGGTATGCTAAAATTATAAATTATGCAAAAGCTGTTCTTGTATTAATATAACTTGCATTTTTGTGTGATGGATCATTTTCAATTTAAATAGTGCAAATCTCAAAATTCCTTAGTGTAAAAAAGTTTCAATTTCACAGTTTGTTCCTAAAGCCGTTTTGTTTTGTATGATAGGCAGATTTGGAAAATTCCAAATTGAACGGTTAAATAAATCAGAATTTAATATTCAGAAATGCAGAATTAAACTGTTATCTAGACTATTTTAATAATTGTTATTTTATTTATAGGTCAAATTTAATAAATATGGCCAACACTAATGATCTTATATCCACGCTAAAGAAAGAAATAAATTCCATCTTGGTTTCTGCTGGTGCCGAGATAACACTTCGGCAACTCGAAGTGGACTATCGTGACCTCGTAGGCAAGGCAATACCATATCGAGAGGCAGGTCACACAAGCCTCGAGGAACTTATACTAAGCATCCCCGATGCTGTTATGGCAAGATGGTGGAATGGAGATCTTAAACTTCGTGCAATTACCAATATATGCAATGAACGTGTCGCAAAATTGGTCAGTCTGGCAAAGAACAAACCTAAGACGTCGTTCCGGCCAAATAGGAAGACTCCGTTGCTCGGATCTTACCCCCAGCAGCCTCCGTTGTCCAATATGACAACACAAAACAACATGGGTTCTGTCAGAACATCAAATCTTACAACAGCGGGGTCAAAAGCATCATTGCTCGGACCTTGCCCACAGCCTCTGTTGTCCAATATGACAACACGAAACAACACGGTTTCTGTAAAAACAAATCTCACAACAGCAGAGTCAAAGACATCGTTGCTCGGACCTTACCCTCAGCATCCTCCGTTGTCCAATATGACAGCACGAAACAACATGGTTTCTGTCAAAAGTCTTACAACAATGGGGTCAAATGCTGACTATAATATGCTGAGAGGAGAGATACTGAATCTGATGCTCGGATACCGATACGGACTCCCAGGGTCAAAGTTCGCCGAGGCATTTGCAAAACGTTATGGCAATTACAGGAAACTGTCCGACAGTGGCTTTCCAAACATTCTGGCGATGCTGCAGTCTATGCCTGACGTGGTTGACATTGAGTATCATGGAAACAGCACAGACTTCACAGTGCGTGGCAAGCTGGGACAAAGAAAACCAAATGGTAAGAGACGAGTTTGCAAGTTTCGAGCCTCAGGTTGGTATTTGCTGACTGCACAAGTAATAAAGTGCTTTAAAAATAAATAAATTAAAAAAAGTAATTTCCATCAAACTGCCCTTCTGCCTCAATTGTCTGTGTTATTTTCATTTTCTTTTTGTTTTTAATAATTTCTTATGATGGTAAGCTTAAAATCTGCTATGAAATACATGAGACGTTTAGTATCTTCCATTGATGCTATTAGTAAAGCAAGATAAAATTATTTTGGTCGCAGGGAGTGGGACGAATCTTTTTGCCCATGGAGGATTTCCATACAATGGGAATGGTGTCGCAAATGGCTTGAAAGAAAACAAGAAAAACTGCAATAATGTGGATGTGAATCCTGAGGTTCCTGGCTCTTTGGGCAAGTATGTCAATGGGGAAAACAATCAGCAGACTGAAATGCCATACGATGATGAAGAGGGTTCAGAAAATTGGGACGAAGAATTAAACGAGAAGGTGCATGGAGATGTAAAGTCAAATATTCAGAAGGTGAGATCATGTCCGATTTTTGCTCCTATTTATTATATATAGCCAAAGAACCCAAGTTTTTTAAAAATCATGATCATAGGTATTTTTGGGTGATTCTTTTTGATCACCTGTCTAATTATGATATGTGGGTCCCAAATTTATATCAACTTGGTGTATGGCAGGGAGCAGGTTGGTGGAAAGGTTATTAAGTGGATGGATAGATGAATGGGTGTATTTATCGAAGGATATATATCCTTCGATCCATAGGAGTGTTGGATGAAAGAAATAACAGATGCTTTTCACCATGCATGCTTTTCAAAAACGCCTACTAGATGAAAAACTGCCTCTCTCAATAACTCATGTATTCTGTTGCGTTTTGTCGACAGTTTTGTGTTAAATAAACGAATATGATGAGATGAACTGCGGATGCTGAATTGATGGAAACAGGTGTATTAGTGAGCACAATGCGACAGGTTATATGTTTAGAGAAATTGTAAGGTTTATTTAGAGTTTGGCATGCATGTAACACTTTATTGATGCGATTAAACTGTTTAAGTTTTCAGAAATGGTAAAATTTTGGCAGTTAATTCTTTTAATCCATTAATCAGAAATGATGTCTTGTTTTAAACAAACTGTAACTGGTTATATGTTGAACATATGCAGAGTGACGACAATGGAATATGCAAAGTTCAGCCAGCGGAACTTGCAGAAACTTCTGAACTCTAAGACAATCTAGAATTTCAGAATAGTGTTTTGAAACATATTATGAAATGGTAAACAATTTTTCTGGGAAAGAAAAACTTCTTTTGTCACCACTGGTTGAACAGCAAATAAACTTACAGAGACTTGTGAACTACGCGACAATCTGTACTTTCTAATATATACTTTTCAGTTCGATTAAAATTTTTAAATGTCTTCCATCTCTAGTTTTATTTGTGTTCCTAGGTTCTGTCTATGCATCCGAACGGTCTGTATGCGTCGAAGTTTATAGCAGAGTACAAGGTCAGAGGATTTACAAGTTTGTTTAAATATGTTTAGAACTATTGTCTTGGACTTACGCTAGCCGACGTCTGAACAAGTATATTGTTGACTCTTCACACTGTGCTTTGATGTATCATCTAGTTATCTACAGAGAAGCGCTCTAAGCTGAACCGTGGTGACAGGATAATCTTAAAGTGTTTATAAAAGGTGATAATATGTGCTGTGTTTGACTGAAAAAAAGAACAGTCCTTTACTCTAGCCCTGATGCAGCCATGGGTATGACGTGTTGGCGTCTTGATTTTCTTAGCCTCGGCATATGAGGTTGGGTGGCCAGTCCTCTCCCCATTGTCTCTTCTTCCCACGACAGTGTATGGTCAGTGTACTCGTAGCTGAGTTGGCTAGGGGTGCAGGCGGTGCAGAAATAATTTCCAACCACGTTTCTGCCCTGGCGGGAATTTGAAACTCAACCTCTCAATTGACAGTCGACCACGCTAACCACTGCACTGTCGGGAGTGTTGACCTCGACTGATATACAGTTATGCTGAACATATCTGATGTTAAGTTGCTTGCAGATATAAACAATAACTAATAAAGTGATGATGAAAATTTGTAAGCAGTATCGTACACAGGCTCCTGGAATCACATGATGACTTATTGATTGACTGAGTGCTTTGTAACACGAAGGAGTTCACAATCTCCTTGAGCTAGTTCTTTACCCACAACAGCACTTATATATCTTCGTTTATTATAACCAATCAGGCTGGCAAACCGCAGCTCAGTACAAACAGGTTAAATACATTAATGTAGGAAAAGAAAAGAGGTTGAAAAGACCTAGGCATTAGGATCACCGATTAAGTTAAGTTTTGATAAAGGGTTCTAGGGATAAAGTTTTTGTCATCCTTTGTTGGCAAAATGAAGTCATGACGGCGTGGCCTTAGGCTATAATGTCGTTTGATTGTTGGTGGAAATAGTCTGCACAGGACGTGGTCCTCATTCCATATAACCGCCGACAACAACCGATCATCAGCCGTCCTTGCCATCTCGTTTGCAGACGGCGAATCCATCCGAAGATAACCCATTCGCCTTGTTCTTATAAGAAACTTCTCGATTCTGCTTCTATCCTCGGCTGAGGTGTATCCCCACCAGGCTGGGACAGCATACAGCAAGCGAGAGATAGTGGTGGCATCAGTTACAACCTGCAGGGCTTCAGAGGATAGGCCGTGTGATCTTAGGGTCCGTAGTGCATGGAGGGAGCCCGAGCAAGAGGCCAAGATCTCATCGACGTGAGAGGTAGCTCTGAGATCTGATCGAATTGTGACGCCAAGGATCTTCATCGTAGTCACTCTTGTGACGCCACTAAGTGGCGCTTGTGGTTCCACGTTAGCGCGTTAATGCTTTGTCACTAGATAGTGGCACTACACAAATAAAGACAACAGAACTATTATTATTATTAAGAATTTAGAAAATATTATTTCTAGTTTACGGTTTCCTTTGTTAGTGACATTCTGTCACTGTGCACAGTTGTTCTATGGTGAAGTGACTTTGGCATGGTGACTTGTGCATAATGATGGTGCTGTAGAAGTTATTGCAATATAGTTTAGTTGCGATGAATTTATTTTACTGATATTTTCATTGTGTTATTCAGAAACTCCATGGAACCGAGCTGGTGGTGAAGAAGTTTGGCTATCAGACTGTGATTGAGCTGGTTGCAGAGCTGCCGGAAATAGCGGTCATCGAGCGACCGGCCAATGGAGATTGGCTGGTTTTTGATAAAAGGACTTATCGAAAAGAATTGATTAACCAAGGTAGGATGGTGGCTCATCAGACGTTGGTTCCTGGGAAAAGTTCTTTATGACTGCTGTACGAATGTCCAGAGGTGTCGTCGTTCATTAGATGTTTTTCTCAGCTGGTTGACAGTTTTGTCAGACTGCAGTACAGTGTTCTTTGTTAGCGTGCCTGATTTATAATCCCACAATAATATTGCAGGTTCAAGTTTGCCGAGTGGACTTCGTGCAGCAACTAGGAGAAGTTGTTTTAGACACAAGTGTTGCTGGCATCAGGCAGTAGAATCTGGTAGTGCCGTAAACTGGGAAGTAAATGGTTAGCCCTGTGATGCGCTGACCCCATGTTAAAAACATTGAGAGTTGTCTATTGCCGGCTCAGTGGCCTAAATGGCAGGCACCAATATGGGACATGGCACCTTAAGTTTTAACTTTAGATTTTCAAGTCTTATGTGACTGCTTGGCTTGACAATATATTATCGTCATCATCATCAAAGTTTGCCATATCTTTTCTCTATTAAGGGTATTGTTATTATGAATTAGTAATTCCTATTGCACCGATGTCTGATGCACAAGGTACCAACCAATGGCGCACCAAAAACAAACTTCTGCTGTCGATATCTAGTAGATCAGTCTGCAATGAGAGAGAGAGGGGCAGCTGCCTATAGTGGATAAGCAATTGGAAAAGGTAAATCTTAAGCCAGGAATGAAATGACTTAAGCGACTGAGCAGAACGAACAGATACTGGAAGAGAGTTCCAAAATCTAGATCCAGCAACTGAAAAAACTCATTTACCAAGAAGAGTTCTAGCCATTGGTATGACCAGAGAAAAATAATCAGATGATCTTATTGAATAATGATGAGTCTGAGGAATGAAGACTGGTTTTAAGTATCGTGGTTGGCCAGCATTCAGTGTGGGTGTTCAGAGACTATATTTGATGTATTTATAATGGGGTGCCAGTATACCTGTTTGTGTTTGTGCATGTTTCAGTTCTCCAGAGTAAAGGTCAGTACCTTCCCCCAACGCCAAATCTGTTCGATTTCAGGAATTCACTGGGTATGGTCCTTGAAACTAATCAGGGTGGTGTTGATCTCAAAGCCCTAGAAGTCATATACGAGGTTAGTAACTTAAGAAATCTGTTTTATGGTTTTATCTGGTCATATACATCATCATTATATCATCAACATTATCTCTTGTTGAACCCAAGTGAAGATATAACTAAGCCTTAAAGCCGACACCTGCTTGTTTTCAGCGGTCCTGGAAAACTAGGGCCATATTCTCCATAGGTTTCTCCCTCCAAAAATCTGTTGGCCTATTCCCTTCGACCCCGGTCACATGACCATGTTTTACCTTTAGCTAACCATAATATGAAAAAAACTTTTATAGTTAGAATGCTTTATTCATATTGACTATTGATAGTTTATTATATATGATGTATGTACACCGGAATGCGGATTGCAGCTGGTTCAATAAAGAATATACTTACTTATAACATTCTATGATGTCACCAGAAGAAGAACTAGTGAGCTTATTGAGCCACCCTGAAGGTGCAGACTGCATGACTTGGATGCCAGTTCCATTCATTGTTCCACAGGCTCGGTACTCTGTTCCTTTGCCTTTATAAATGGCCGTTCTAGCTTGACTTGTCACTGCTATGGGAGCACAGGTCCATCAGTACGTGCTGGGGTTGGCAGCACCTCTGAATAGTTCCCTTGAAGAGGTGCTATACAAATTCAAGTACTGAATGCTTGAATTACAGAAGATTACTTTAAGTTAGATAATCATCAGAATGATTTGGTTTTTGTTGCAGAAATGTATCCATCAGTCCATTATTCCTCGTCACCTGGGGTACCAAAATCTCGATCGGCTGCTTGAAGCTGTCAATGACATGGCTGAAATAGAGTATATCGGTGCCGGTGAGTTTTCAAATAATAAGAATATCAGTGTGAAACTACCTACTAACTTAAGTATAGAAGTTTGTTTGTATCATTGTTTATTTAAGATTTCACTTTCTTATTGCTAATACAGTATTATATGTTTTTGTATCTGGACTTTGCTGATGTTGTGGCCCTTCTTGCTGAATTTCGGTGGATTGAGGTCAAGTCACTGGAGATAGTGGACCAAGAAATACACCCGATTGGAATAGAGATTAACTTGGCCAAAACCAAGACTACAGTGGCATATCCTCTGATTTTGGATAGCATACAGGTTGCAAGAAGCATGGTGGAACTGGTAGTAAGGTTCACCTACCTTGGGTTGAAATGTCAAGGCTGATGATGACAGTGAGCCAGAAGTCTGATGACCAATAGCAATTGCTCGAGGCTGTATGAACAGCCTTAATTGGGGTATTTGGAATACGAACGTTCGGCTGGACGAAAATTCGCTTGCTTATATCTTACATACTACATGCGTTCCATTATGGGGCTGAGACCTGGATACTTGCAGTGACCCTCAAAAAGAAGCTGGGCACCTTCCAACAGTGGTACATGAGGAGAATCCTGTGACTTCCATATATTTTGCACTTCATTTATGGAGAGGTTTTCAGGTGCATGGGACAGACATATCCCAGTCTCTCGGTGATGATCGATCTAGAAGACTATGGATGTTTGGGCACTTCGCATGGTGTTACAGCAGACATAACCATGCCAGCTTCCTCTGAGCTCTGATTTCTGGCCCCTAATGAGCTGGAAGAGACCAGTTGGACGTCAAAGGCACACTTAGAACCAGACAGTCAAGGAAGAGCTTTACCCGTTGAGATTTGGGCTAAACACTGCCTCAAGGCCTGCATGTTTGATAGAGTCGTGGAAATGACTGCACTCCGGAGACGGGCACACCATCGTTGAGGATGGTGAATTGGTGATGACGATTGATGATGGTCATTTAGCTGATTGTCTTTTAGCTGAGCCACGATGCAGAACAGTTATGGGCTTGCGTGCATTCCATGCCTCTGCTCTCAAGGAATGGAATCGAATGCCAGTCTCTCTTCATAGCTCAAATTCAATTCCTTCAAAAAGTAGCTCAAACTCACTATTTCTGCTTGGCCTTTAAGCACTTGGATATCTAAAGTTCTACTTCTTCTCCTGGTGGCTGACTATCTGCATCTTAGATTAACATTTTGGTCTGACCAAAGTTACAAATTTATTAATAATAATGGTAGTACTGTATATTTGGGCTATTCTAATAGCATGGATAATAAGTGGTTCAATCCACTTTTAAATGGTTCAGCATGCTGGCAAGTGGTTCAAAATGCTAGTAAGTGGTATATAGAATGCTAATTAAAAGTTGATCTTGCTATTTAATGGTTCAAATTTGCTGTTGGGTTGCTTAATATGTTAGTAAATGGTTCAATATGCTTTTACTGTAAGTGGTCCAGTATGCTAGTAAATATGGTAGTAAATCGTTCGCTTTTGTTACTTTCTTCTGCTGTTGTTGATTGTTCAGGTTGTGCCATGGTGAAGTTAGTCAAAACGCTACATAAAATAAGTAATGGAAATCGAAAGATTGGAAAAGCCGATCTCTCCTTAGCACCTTTTCTGGTATTTAGTCTTTTATGCTTACATAATTCAACACAATTCATTTATTAGAAAACTTATTTGTTTTGTATGTGCAGTTAACTTTGTACGTCATTGATAAATAGTGGAATTTTTTGCCATGCTCATGCAAATGGTCATCATCATCACATATGATAGCTTGCATGTATTTAGTCTTCTGCCTGATAAAGATGACATTATGAGCCCTAGTAGAGTCTTCACCGAATGGGAGCATTTGTTTGTGATTGTGATGCAAGGGTTTCTGCAGTGGCTGAACATCATATAACGATGAAATGATTTGTGTCAATCAATGTTTCATTAAATTAATTAGATCTGATAAATACTCGTCAGCCTCATGGTGGGGATTTGTTGGTGCTGGACGTCGAAGAAGGCTTCAGGCTGTATTAAACCAACTTTGTCGCCTGGGATATCTCCCTGAGTATACCCTGTCTTTTGAGCAGCTGTGCTCAAGGGCTGACAAGGCCTTTTTGCTTTGATTATGTGCAGCCCTGAGCCCATGATGTTCCATTACTTGCCCTCAATAAAACAGTCAGAGTGCTCCCTTCAACCAAGGGCGCACGACAGAGTTCTCCCGGAGGCAGATGTGTCGTGTATGTATAATGTCATTTATAACTTAGAATGCGGTCTGCAACTGTGAATTAAAGTCAATACTTACTTACTTATGTGTTGAAGAAATATGATGATGCCATTCCTTGTAGCCAACAACACATGGTAACTTGCCAAAAGATGTTGCTGTTGATGGTCACTGCTATGCAAGGCAAGATCTTCCTGAGCCATTACCAAAATACTTAGAAGTTGTGGTTTCAGAAGTACGCGATCCAAGCCACTTCTGGTTTCAGCTCTTAATGAAACAGCCTCTGTTGGATCGCCTCATGGATAACCTCCAGTAAGTAGCATTTTAAAATGATAAAGAAAGTCACTCTAGGTAGAAATCAAAATAATATAACTGTTGTGGTCTCAGATGTTATTGATAACTCTTTAGTTAAATCTCTTGTTCTGTATTTATCATCTTTAACTGTAAGCTACGATGTGTTATCTCATCTGGCATAATTTAATCAACGGGCTTCCTTTGGCGCTGCGCTTGCATCCCAGAATCCACTCTGATTCTTTCTATTCTTGCCTCAAAATTGTCCTTTTCACCGTGCTTGGGTCGGGAGCGCTCCTGAGTAGTAACCTTGAAGGGGCGCTATATAAGTCTTTGTAATAAATGAATAAATTAAAACAATAACACGAATATCATAATCATCATAATCTCGCAGAAATGTTTAACATCATGAGGGCTCATTGCTACGTTTGTTAAAGTAAAATAATCATAATCATATTAATAATCGATAATAACCATACTAAAATAATGATAATTACAATACGATGTAATATAATTTTTTAACTTAATGTATAATCTAAAGAAATTTATGTTGATTTATCTGCTGTAGGACATTCTATCGACATCCATCTGGGAAAAACTATGTAATTCCAGATGAAATGATGAAAGTTGGTCTTGTGTGTGTGGGTCAGTACCCAGGTAACCAGCAGTGGCATCGCTGTGTGATTCTAGAGCTTACAGACGAGCGTCCAAAGGTGAATTTTCCACACTTACAAAGATTTTGGTAATGGTAAAAAAGGTTATAGTAATAAGATAAAGGGTGTCTGTGTTCCTGTACTGGAAAGTCTATGGACATGGTGATCAAAAGATCCTTAGAAACCCAATGTGTGACTGCTTTTATGGTTAAAAAATCTTTTGAAAGACTTTTTTGTGTTACTGTGTCATTAAGTTGTTTGATTAATAAAGCATGTTGTTTGTAAGTTGCCAAATGCCACAATGCCTTGCACCAAGAAGCATTTTTCTCGACGGTCTTGGGAGTGAGGCTTGAATTTCCAGAAATAGCAATGCTTCCCTTAATAGTAATTTTATAGTAATAATAATAACAATGATAATAAGCATAATTATAGTGGTAGTGTCTGTTGAAGCTATGCGGATGTGTGTTCCTGACTTCAGCAATCCAGTGGTAGGATGAAATTGTCACGCGGAGTTGGCACCTTTTCCCACCAGTTACAATGAATTGGCACTTTTGAGAGAAGAATAAAGGCACTAAATAAATGACTTAATATTCAGAGTCACTTACTAATAAGTCTGCGATGGTTTATTCATTGGTGGTTGTTATTTTCTGTTAATTTAATTAAATTAACTGGTGGTTGTTATTTTCTGTTAATTTAATCAAATTGTATTTGAATTAGACTACCGGTAGATAATAATTTGGAGATTTGAAGCTATCTCTTTTCTGATCTGAATTTGACCCAGGTGTCGTACGTTGACTATGGAACTGAAGGACTCGTCAGCAAGGAGTCTTTGCGTCTCATCACGTAAGTATCCGTTTATTTCCTCTGTTGTGTAATGCAATGCAGTGCCCTTTCAGAGAATTTCATATGCCCTGCCATGTTGTCAAGTGTCAATTTGTCCTTCATAATCATTGATTTTGCAAGGATCATTTGACAACTCCAAAGTAACAAACAAATAAAGAATGAAAACCAGCAAAAAATGAATTGATTAAAACAAAAAATAAGTAGAAACCAATGTTACCTAATGCTAGAGTGCAGTCCGAGGTCTGTGACATGGCTAGCCACACAGAGAGGGAGTTTTGGGTGAAGTCAAACTGCTATTATAATCTAATTATTAATATAACTAATATAAATAAGAAATAAATGTAACTACACCTTTGAGGACTACCCAGTAGTGTTGATTAAGAAATGTAAAAGATGCATAATGGAATGTCTTATCTTACCAGAACTTTTCTCCATTGCCTTATTGTGCTTTACATTATCATACCTTGATGTGCATTGTATTACCTAAAGTTCCTTGAATTACCTTGCTTTGTGTGTGAACTTAACTGACCTTGTATTGCCTTATTTTGCATGGACTGACCTTGCCTTACCTTACCTTACTTAATGTGACCTTGCCTGATATGACTTGCCTTACCTAATATGACCTACCTTAAGCTTTTACTGGAATTTGAACCTTATTAGTGGTAATTTTATTATACAGTTATTCTGTACATGTGCTAATTTTTGTGAACATTTGGCTGTTGAAAATTTTTGTCACTGGTGATTATTAAAGCGAAAATAAAAATTGTTTCTCTGCTTAGGTTGCCTCTCCTGTCTGCATTGCCAGCACAAGCCATTGTTGGTCGTCTGTCAAAAATTGCACCCATTGGTGAAGTAATGCTACCTTTTTTTGATGTTTTGCACTTCATTAATGTTACATCTATTATTCATGAAACAGTGTTTTACAGTTACAGTTTTAATATAAATGTCATTTTATGGTAGTCTGTTGCAGTGCTACTCAAACTGTGGTTCACGGCTTGGTACCGGTCGGTGAGTGATTGGTAACCGGGCTGTGGGAATGATAATTGGAATCATACTCAAAATATTAAAATGTTTACACTATAAAACAAAAATGATAGCACGACACAGTGTTCATGCATACTACTAAACAGTTTTAAACGTATGCAACAATAACTAAAATATAGTTGTAATAAACAGTGACAACATTGTTAAACCTAAATTTTAATCTAACATGTCGTATACTTAAGCTGATGTTGAAAAGCACCGGTCCACGGTAAGGCTGGTAAAACAATTACTGGTCTGCAGCATCAGAAAGTTTGAGAAGCAGTGGTTGAGTAGTTGGTGTGCTGATCTGTCAACCTAGAGGTTGGGGTTCAAATTTACCAGTGGGTGGAAACTTGTTTTGAGATTCCTGCTGCACTTGCGTTCCCTGGTGAAGTGAGCTAATAAATCACTTCACTGATCATTCACTGTCTGTAGGAAGATCAAGCGCCTAAGAGGAGGGCTGGCCATTCACTCTCACCAAGGCTAATAAATTGAAATGACTAACAGTTCATACCAATGGATGCCTCATGGGGTTAGCTTAAGGGGCTACTCTTTTGTGTTGAAGGGAAGCAAACTAAGTCACAGCCATCATAATGACAACAAGCTTTTTAACTTCTGAACTTGCTTCTGTATTCATGTTGCTATAAAAGTTTTAAGTTTTGCCAAGATGCTTCTGTTTGGCATGTTTGACAGCTTCTTAAAAAGTGCTTTAGAAATGTTTAGATAAGTAAAAGGATACAAACATTAGGTTTAAACATATGCGATTGTGTTGCAGAGCTGGACACAAGCTGCCTACGTCTGCTTTTTTAACCGCGTACTTGATCGAGAACTGGCTGCTCGTGTTACGAGCATTTCAAAAGACGAAGTGAGTACCAGTGATATTTCAGTTTTGAAAATAATTACAGTATTCAGTTTTGGATTCATAATTTCTATTCAAGTTCAAGTTTCAGTTTTGAAATGATATCAGTTTCTATTACAGTTTCAGTTTTGAAATAATTTTCGTTTTCATTTCAGTTACTGGAAAATTTAAGTTTCAGTTTCTACATAGATATGTTTCCATTGATAGACAACAATATGAACGTACAACTGATTATATGTTATCAGATGTTAATTAATAGAAGCACTGTCCTGTCATTGTTTACAATGTCTAATGTGTTACAAGTCGATGAGTAACGTTTCAGCTACAACAATATCCAGTAACCCATGAATTAATCCCCAGCAAATGTTGCATATCACGTGAAAAGAGAACAGGAGGCACTGTATGGTCAGGGAGACAGGCGGCTGCAGGCAAAGGGTTAAACTATTGGCATAAAGGGTTAAGGATAGATGAGAAGCGGCTTTGCAAATCAGTCAACCAGCAAACCAGCTTTGTCAGCTGGTTTGCAGATTGAAACTACTCTAAGTGGTATTCAAGTTCCAGTATAGACGGTAGAACATAAGACGGCGAAAATGCATCAGTCTGCAAAATGTCAGTCTGAGTAGCAAATGGTTCCAGTAAATTAGTCATTTCCCCAAGTTTTGTCCATTCGCTCACGAGAAGAGTGTTAATTCCCAAATCTGCAAGCACCTCATTTACTACACTCCTAATCAGTAGCAATCGTTGAGCGATCATGAACGTACTATTCCATCTATTAGTGAAGTCAGCCACAAGGTTTTTTGACCACACTTTCTATTCCACTTTCCCACCGCTACTGACGACCTTCTAATCTGGCTAGCAACCTCTCTGGCCTTTGATATTATTTGTGCGTATAAGCCTGCTTAACAACCAGTTGGAGAGTATGAGCCACACAAGGCATGAGACGACACAAGACCTTCTCAGGGAGTTCTGGAAGTGGGAGATTAGTTTTCGGGCTTTCCCTACCATCATCATACTGTTCATCATGAGCATCTGCCATCTGCACTACCACTTTCATCATGGATGCTGCCAATGGCATTTCAACATGATCGATGGAATAGCGTGAAATTCATTGTTTCCAATAAATTGTTTTAAAACCGTCTTAGGACAGACTGACTAATCAACTATTTTAATATATATACCTTCAGATTAGTCGAATTCTTTCCCACAAGCTGCAGTCCACATGGCTTATTGTTAACATCTGATCCTATGATTGTCGTAAAATCACAACTAAAAGAAGCATAACCCCTAGGGTTATACTTCTTTTAATTGTGATTTTACAACTATAATAGTCCAGCCAGTAGTCACAATAAGCTCATTCGTATTAGAAAAATTTAGCAACCTGACACTAACAGACGACATAAATTTGGATGACCGGAAATCACCGGATATCGAATAATAACGAGAATAAAAGGTTGGCCTAAATACCGAGAGTTCTGATTAAATACCGAGAGTCACATAGGCAGCGATTTAGTAAAATCGTCCAATTAAAGCCCTTTGGGAACGCAGGAACTTTTTTTACGTGTTTTCAACAATTTCAGTTCGGATATTAATTATCGTTTCTATTTCGTTTTCAACTTTTTAATTTTTGTTTCTATTCAGTTTCCGTTTTGCAAATAATTTCCGTTTCAGTTTCTGTTAAACGGAAATTCATAATTTTTGTTTCAGTTTCTATTTCAGTTAACTGAAACATCACCGGTGAGTACATGCATGGGAAACACCTAACAAGCTTCTTTGTAGCATGAATTCTGATATACAATACGGACTTGTTAATGTGCTCCCAGATAACGTGCTATTCCGCTTAACACAAAGTGGTGTTATTTCCCCAAAAGCTATTACTGTAACTTGAGACATCGTATCGGTTAATAGGATGGACGGAATGATGGTCGGACGAACGGAATGATTGTTGGTCGGATGAATGGATTGGCGGTAAGATGGTCGAACAAACATTTGGATGGATGGATGGTCGGATGATGGATGGTTGAACAAATGGATGGATAATTGGATGGATGGTTGGACAAATGTACTGATGGTCAAACAGACTGGTGGATGGATGTACGGATTTAGGTAGACAAATAGTCAGTTTCTGCATTAGTCTGTTTTACACGCGGTCTGTTTACTTACTGTGTCCGATGCTGTCTTGTCTCCCTAATGACTGTGTGTTAACGGGTCTGCACTGTAATATGGTTGGGAAATGAATTCCAGATTGAACTCGGCTTTAGCAAATTGTGTGGAAAGGAGGTACGTATGGTTGTGCACTTGGTGTGTAATCCAACAGTCATGGATTTCATCTTACTGAACGGCATCCATGTAGCGATCCTGGACATGTTCATATACATGTGTCTCTGTCACTGAGCAGTTTAATTGGGTATCGGTGTAAGCTGGGTACTAAGCTTGTTATACTGAGTACTGTGGTGCGCTGGCCCCATGTCCAGGACTTTTAGATTCATTTACTGGATGTTCAGGGTAGAGAGTGACGCGGGGAGACAATCTTGTCCCCATCCCCGCCCCGCAAAAGGTAAGTCTTCCCCATCCCCACCCCATCCCCGCAAGTTTTGTCCCCATCCCCACCCCATCCCCGCAGGCATTCATCCCCGTCCCCACCCCATCACCGCATTAAAATTAAAAAACACCAATTTTAGCTTACAAAGCTATTTGTATTGCTGATTGCATTAATAAAACGTTATGCAAAAACCTATTATCTTATCGACAGTTTGCATTAACCACGCCCTTACCATTTCTGACTAGTAAGCTTCAGGAAAAAATCTCCTTCACAAGTTCTCAACTTCACCTGGACTGATTTGGAATTGTACTTGTATAGATCTCTTAAAATGACATGTTACTAGGCTACTATGTTAAAAAGTAATTCATCAGCATAGACAAGCTCGTAAAAGGGCTAAATATCACCTTTACTTTAACTGCAATATTACTTTAAGATATTCGGTCACTTTTTGTTTTGTTAGTAAAACGCAATGCTATTTTACAGAAATAAAATGCTATTTCAAAGTTCTAGTCCATTAAATTTTTATTCTTACCGTATTATCTTTGGCGCACATGTACACCACACTAATTGCTAAAGTGCATCTAAACTTACTTGTCAACTGAAGAAACGGTCTTGTGAGAAGAATTGAATTCTGGCATTGGTCAACCTTTCAAGGTAGGGTATGACCGCCGACTGATTTAACGTGCAATTTCAGCCAGCTAAATAATTCACGTTCGCAAATTACAGACACGCTAATAAAACGGTCAAATATAACTTTTAGTTTAACTACAATTACTTTTAAAACAAAATTCGGTCGCTTTTTGTTGTTTCAACAATATTTTATTTTAAAACAATTCCGTAGACAGGAAGTAGTTTACCATTGATATGATCCAATGATATCTATATTTAGACCTAAACATAGATATCGATGATATGAGTAAGTAGCGTCAAAAAGCGAATGGAACTGGAATTTTAAGTAAGTAAGTAGATGTATCTAGGGAAGTAAATAAATTACTGTATGGTAAATATAATTATAGACAATATGCTGTATAAACCATAAAACTACAAGAGTTGCCATTACCGCTATTTTATCGCCGGTTCATTCCCCATTACCGCGGTATTGCCGCAATTGTTGTCCCCATTATCGCGGTATTGCCGCAATTGTTGTCCCCATTACCGCGGTATTACCGCAAATGTTGTCCCCATTACCGCGGGGTTTACCGCGGTTTCCCCGCGGGGAAATTCCCCATGTCACTCTCTAGTTCAGGGGCCGAAGAGAAACAAATGAGCACCTGCCTTATGTTCTGCAGGGACATGGGAGCTTTACTATACTTAGCCAATTGTCAAACAACCATGTTCTTTAGGCCTGTGAGTGGCCCACATTGTGCCAATAGAAAGCAGCGTAGGGTCAAGTGTGAGCCCAGCTTCCCAGTTTATTTGGCTGTCAGGAAACGACCTCAATATAATGAGAACTTGATAGGGCTTCCCAAAGCAGTGCTGCAAGTAGGTCTTGTATTTTCAAAAATGGTCAATTCAATCCACATAAGAGAAAACTTTAATCTTTGAGGTTTTCTTAATAGGCATGTTTGCAAGTCTATTACTTAACATGATGGACTGTCAACTAGTGTGGCCCAAACTTACACGGGGAAAAACAATTTTTTGTTTAAACATGCTGCTCCACAAGGCTGCCCTTGTTCCACTTGACGAGAAGACTATGTGGTGAAAAAATTGAAGAGATCTGAGCATGTTTAGAGGTCGCACCGTTTTGACACTTTTTTGTAGAGATAGCAAAAACCGCACGTCGCGTTTCAATAGCTATATTATAACTTAGGATTAACACCATGAACTCCACACACCTTCTTTCTAAATAATAATCTAGATGTCAACTGTATTTCAGTAAATTAAAGAATAATAAGCTTACTTACAAATAAAAACGCTTGTTTTCAAGTTCTTTGTCTTTAGGAAATGGTTGCTGAATTAGAGGTAATCTTTAAATTTTGCATGCTAACTTATAGACTACAGTTTTCATAACAATTCGTTTAATTTACAATTGGATTGTTCACTATTGCTCCTCATACCGCTAAATTTGCATGACTAAAGTATTTTTTTATTTGTGAAGCACTCCTTAACGGTGAAATACAACGCATGCCTTTTCACTTTGTATAATGAACGCCTATATGTAGCAAAAACAGCAGCTATCATGGCATCAACCAGGAGTTCTCCACAATTTTGGCTGTTAGGGATGCCTAACAAGGACATTCTTGGGTCTGGACTACCAACAAATGGGGCTATGTTTCATCACCAAAATGAGTGATTCGGTGTTAGCTAGCTCCGGAAGTTGTATGACGGTTACAGTCTGCTGAAAAAGAATAGACTTAAATTCAAGATTTCTGCCGACTCAAAGAGGGACAGTTTAAGGTCGATTTAAATTAACTATTTGACATCTCACGAAAAGATGCAATGAAAGTCAAGAGGACAAGCTCTTTCTAAATATGAGAAAAAAGATAATTCAAGTTTGTTGCCAAAATCTTGACGAACAGAGAGACTCACAAGAATTTCAGCGGCGCTCAAGCGGCTGTTCAAAAGTAAGAGTAAGTAGCCGACCAATTGCAACTAAGTAGTGTTGTTACAATTCAATGATTTGAAGTTTCTTGCACAGTTTCTTGAATACTCAGACCGTGTCATCAAAGAAAAAGCACTGCAGGCATTCAATCCTCTTCTCTGGTATTTCACCGAGCACCATGTGCCACTTGCTTTGTTTGACGAGAGAACAGTGAAACATGAAGGCCACTATGGTGAAACCTTACTTACCCACCTAATCCGCTATACATGAAACGGCTGGACAGGAGATCCTTTGACCACCATACTGCACTGGAGGTGTATGTCACAAGGAGTTCTTTGAAACTGCTTGGTCTTCTTACTATCCAGGGTCAAGAGCAAGCCAAAGCTTTCCTATCGAAGCTTTCTGCTCTCTGACCATTGAACCCTACATTCCAGTCGATGAAGGCTAATGTCAAACTTTTGATGTAGTCAATGACTGCGCAGAACGTGGAGTGGCTCTGATCTAGTCTCACAATGATGTAGGCCCTACTAACTAAAGATGAGTCACAGAAACAATACATGCTGCAACTTGACTCCAGTCATCGCACAATGATTTCTTTTCTGACAAGAGCAAAATGAAATAATCGCGGTTTTCGCATTTTCCGGCACTTCAATGGCGGTTATTTATGCAGACTGAAAAAACTACTTTAATAATAAAAAATATATTGCATTGCAAATTATTTGCATTTAATGCACTCTGACTAAGCAGTAACACTGAGGTATATAATATTTTATTAGGCTGTTCAAAGTTCAAAATAATAACTGCCTTGAAATTCAAAATGATACATGTCTTTTGACGTTTCATACTATATAGTGTAAAAGTGTGCAAAAGGCGCGACCTCTAAATATAGTTCAATCTGTCCAAAATCTTGCATACAGGGTTATATTTTCATGTGTAACAAGGGCAGCCTTGTGGAGCCAAACATTTCCAACTTTTGTTGTTTTGGGCCACCCTACTGTCAACCCATAGGTCTTGATTCTGCCCTCAACGCAGAACAGTAATTTGAGATATGTACAATGACTGTGTGCTGTCAGTTAGAAGATCAGATGGCAAGGTAGAAAACTAGCAACATACCCATATATGCTGGAGCTGTGGAAATCAAGTTGCTAACACTTCATGCCTATGGCTACCATTCAGGGTTAGCTGCTGTTCTCTTTTAAAAGTATGATTGGATCAAATATCAGATGTTAAGTGCTCCTGATGTAATGTTGTAGCCGTTCACTGTGTCCCTTTGTCTCTGCGACACATCTGGAAAAGATGATGAATACGATATTCACATCAATGAGTATCTCATCGAAGAACAGCACGCCATTCTCTGCGTTGATGTAAGTATCATGCCTGTATCCACGTAATGAGAGTATGCTACATAGTTACTAAGTAGCGCATTCACAATACGAATTATGAAGTTGCAAACACTTTGTATCCATGACTGTCTTTCAGGCTTAGAATAAGGAAATTTTTCTTCACTTTTGTGCTATTTGGAGTGACAGAATCATACTATCTGTTGCATGAATAACTTGTGTTGGTTCGGTGTAGAAATCCCAAGAGGATGATGCGGTTGCTGATGAAGAAGATGTTGGAGCTGCTGCTGCTGTTGATGAGTATATTGTCTGCAATGGTGAGGAAGATTATGACGAATATGAGTTTAGCAGTTCAGAGTCTGAGATGGAACTGAAGGTTGTGAACTCGGAGCCTGATGGTGCCAATGCCTCACAGCCTCATGCCACCAGGTAACTGATCTTATGCACAGCACTTAAATGACGTGTTATTTAACCATAACCATTAATTTTATTGATCCCATCAAAACAAGCTGAAATAAGTCAATAAGCAGAATAAAGCTTGTCAGGGAACAATGGAAAGAAAACCCTTTCTTTGAGGGTTATGCAGCAGCAGATTTGATTCAATTACACCTGTGTTCAGTATAGCATAACTAGTAAACTAATTAATCGGTGCACACACATCAATCGACTGTGCTATCAAGTAGTTTAACAATCTTTGTTTAAAGAGACAAATATTAATCGAACATCGTATTTCAACAGGTATTCTGTTCCAGGTATTAGGTCCAGCACACTTGATCGAGAACTTGCGGGTAACAGTACGGGAATAAATGTGCCTATAGTTATTAGAGGAGCGTAAGCTGTAAGGATTGATTTCATATATTGAAGGGTGGAATAATTATTGAAATTTGATGGTAGTTGTTTCTTTACGTAGTCAGTAGAGATGTGCGAGGCCTGCTCAATCTTTAGTATATGCGTTTGTGCCTATAGTTATTAGAGGAGCGTAAGCTGTAAGGATCGATTTCATATATTGAAGGGTGGAATAATTATTGAAATTTGATGGTAGTTGTTTCTTTACGTAGTCAGTAGAGATGTGCGAGGCCTGCTCAATCTTTAGTATATGCGTTTGTGCCTATAGTTATTAGAGGAGCGTAAGCTGTAAGGATCGATTTCATATATTGAAGGGTGGAATAATTATTGAAATTTGATGGTAGTTGTTTCTTTATGTAGTCAGTAGAGATGTGCGAGGCCTGCTCAATCTTTAGTATATGCGTTTGTGCCTATAGTTATTAGAGGAGCGTAAGCTGTAAGGATCGATTTCATATATTGAAGGGTGGAATAATTATTGAAATTTGATGGTAGTTGTTTCTTTACGTAGTCAGTAGAGATGTGCGAGGCCTGCTCAATCTTTAGTATATGCGTTTGTGCCTATAGTTATTAGAGGAGCGTAAGCTGTAAGGATCGATTTCATATATTGAAGGGTGGAATAATTATTGAAATTTGATGGTAGTTGTTTCTTTATGTAGTCAGTAGAGATGTGCGAGGCCTGCTCAATCTTTAGTATATGCGTTTGTGCCTATAGTTATTAGAGGAGCGTAAGCTGTAAGGATCGATTTCATATATTGAAGGGTGGAATAATTATTGAAATTTGATGGTAGTTGTTTCTTTATGTAGTCAGTAGAGATGTGCGAGGCCTGCTCAATCTTTAGTATATGCGTTTGTGCCTATAGTTATTAGAGGAGCGTAAGCTGTAAGGATCGATTTCATATATTGAAGGGTGGAATAATTATTGAAATTTGATGGTAGTTGTTTCTTTACGTAGTCAGTAGAGATGTGCGAGGCCTGCTCAATCTTTAGTATATGCGTTTGTGCCTATAGTTATTAGAGGAGCGTAAGCTGTAAGGATCGATTTCATATATTGAAGGGTGGAATAATTATTGAAATTTGATGGTAGTTGTTTCTTTATGTAGTCAGTAGAGATGTGCGAGGCCTGCTCAATCTTTAGTATATGCGTTTGTGCCTATAGTTATTAGAGGAGCGTAAGCTGTAAGGATCGATTTCATATATTGAAGGGTGGAATAATTATTGAAATTTGATGGTAGTTGTTTCTTTACGTAGTCAGTAGAGATGTGCGAGGCCTGCTCAATCTTTAGTATATGCGTTTGTGCCTATAGTTATTAGAGGAGCGTAAGCTGTAAGGATCGATTTCATATATTGAAGGGTGGAATAATTATTGAAATTTGATGGTAGTTGTTTCTTTATGTAGTCAGTAGAGATGTGCGAGGCCTGCTCAATCTTTAGTATATGCGTTTGTGCCTATAGTTATTAGAGGAGCGTAAGCTGTAAGGATCGATTTCATATATTGAAGGGTGGAATAATTATTGAAATTTGATGGTAGTTGTTTCTTTACGTAGTCAGTAGAGATGTGCGAGGCCTGCTCAATCTTTAGTATATGCGTTTGTGCCTATAGTTATTAGAGGAGCGTAAGCTGTAAGGATCGATTTCATATATTGAAGGGTGGAATAATTATTGAAATTTGATGGTAGTTGTTTCTTTATGTAGTCAGTAGAGATGTGCGAGGCCTGCTCAATCTTTAGTATATGCGTTTGTGCCTATAGTTATTAGAGGAGCGTAAGCTGTAAGGATCGATTTCATATATTGAAGGGTGGAATAATTATTGAAATTTGATGGTAGTTGTTTCTTTATGTAGTCAGTAGAGATGTGCGAGGCCTGCTCAATCTTTAGTATATGCGTTTGTGCCTATAGTTATTAGAGGAGCGTAAGCTGTAAGGATCGATTTCATATATTGAAGGGTGGAATAATTATTGAAATTTGATGGTAGTTGTTTCTTTACGTAGTCAGTAGAGATGTGCGAGGCCTGCTCAATCTTTAGTATATGCGTTTGTGCCTATAGTTATTAGAGGAGCGTAAGCTGTAAGGATCGATTTCATATATTGAAGGGTGGAATAATTATTGAAATTTGATGGTAGTTGTTTCTTTACGTAGTCAGTAGAGATGTGCGAGGCCTGCTCAATCTTTAGTATATGCGTTTGTGCCTATAGTTATTAGAGGAGCGTAAGCTGTAAGGATCGATTTCATATATTGAAGGGTGGAATAATTATTGAAATTTGATGGTAGTTGTTTCTTTATGTAGTCAGTAGAGATGTGCGAGGCCTGCTCAATCTTTAGTATATGCGTTTGTGCCTATAGTTATTAGAGGAGCGTAAGCTGTAAGGATCGATTTCATATATTGAAGGGTGGAATAATTATTGAAATTTGATGGTAGTTGTTTCTTTACGTAGTCAGTAGAGATGTGCGAGGCCTGCTCAATCTTTAGTATATGCGTTTGTGCCTATAGTTATTAGAGGAGCGTAAGCTGTAAGGATCGATTTCATATATTGAAGGGTGGAATAATTATTGAAATTTGATGGTAGTTGTTTCTTTATGTAGTCAGTAGAGATGTGCGAGGCCTGCTCAATCTTTAGTATATGCGTTTGTGCCTATAGTTATTAGAGGAGCGTAAGCTGTAAGGATCGATTTCATATATTGAAGGGTGGAATAATTATTGAAATTTGATGGTAGTTGTTTCTTTACGTAGTCAGTAGAGATGTGCGAGGCCTGCTCAATCTTTAGTATATGCGTTTGTGCCTATAGTTATTAGAGGAGCGTAAGCTGTAAGGATCGATTTCATATATTGAAGGGTGGAATAATTATTGAAATTTGATGGTAGTTGTTTCTTTACGTAGTCAGTAGAGATGTGCGAGGCCTGCTCAATCTTTAGTATATGCGTTTGTGCCTATAGTTATTAGAGGAGCGTAAGCTGTAAGGATCGATTTCATATATTGAAGGGTGGAATAATTATTGAAATTTGATGGTAGTTGTTTCTTTATGTAGTCAGTAGAGATGTGCGAGGCCTGCTCAATCTTTAGTATATGCGTTTGTGCCTATAGTTATTAGAGGAGCGTAAGCTGTAAGGATCGATTTCATATATTGAAGGGTGGAATAATTATTGAAATTTGATGGTAGTTGTTTCTTTACGTAGTCAGTAGAGATGTGCGAGGCCTGCTCAATCTTTAGTATATGCGTTTGTGCCTATAGTTATTAGAGGAGCGTAAGCTGTAAGGATCGATTTCATATATTGAAGGGTGGAATAATTATTGAAATTTGATGGTAGTTGTTTCTTTACGTAGTCAGTAGAGATGTGCGAGGCCTGCTCAATCTTTAGTATATGCATTTGTTTGTAGATGAGTCAGTTTGAGAGAAGATAGGAGCAATTGACAATGACATGAAGGGCTCTTTTTTGAAGGATAATTAGCCTTTTTAGCCTTCAATGCCCATATGATGTTACAATAAGTTAGGTAAGGATGGACAATTGAGTAGTACAGGTTTATGCATATATTAGTTGGTAGAAGATAAGCAGTTCTAGACAAAATTCCTATGTTTTTTGCAATTTTTCATGATATGTTCTCAATATTATGATCACTCCATGTAAGAAATTGGTCAACATAGATGCAAAGAAACTGAGCAGAGATTACTTTGGGTATGGGATATTGTTTATATTACCAGTATGCAATTGACTAAATTGTCTTTTAGATGTAAAAATTGTGTAACTAGTATTATTTGTGATTTGATAGAGCCACGGAAACAGCACGTGGGCCAGGCTCTTTGTTCAAATTGTAAGTATAGGAAATTTGTTCTGCTTCATTCCTCAGATAGGCTTGACCTCCTGGTTCCTGCACTAGAACAGCTATAGCTCGACTCAATCTTTTGCTTTAATTGGCCCCTCTCTTTGGAATGCACTTTCTCCATGTGTTCGATCTACGATTCTACCTGGCAATCTTTCTTCCTCTCGTTTTTCTTAAAACGTGCTTCTTCTCCGTGGGCCTTGCACACTGGAAGCACTTCTGAACGGTTTAACCCTACTAGAGATGCTTTACAAATGCTTAGATGCAATACACTGTTCTTTTGCTGGGGAAAGCAGTAGCAGTAGTAATATCAGTGATAATAATTTGCCATATTTGTTAGATTCCCATTAATTTCTCAATTGCTTTGGGGAAAAACTGATGGAAATTATATACTTTTTGGCAAGTTATTTTATGCAGTCGATCCAATGCAATGATTTCAGTAGTGCTGTTATGATGCATCAAGTGCAAATCAGTGATCACTTCAGTTGAAGCTGAAGTGTCATAATCCATTACAGAAAACAGGTTGAAATCTTTCAAATTAGAGAAACCAGAAGTCAAGCTGCTATTGACGGTAAGCCAGATGAGTTTAAGTTTTATTCTGAATGACATTAGGGAACGGACAGCTCGTCAAACTTGGCAGGGAATTCCAAGCTTCAGACTAGCATCTGAGAACACCCGAGAACCCAACATTGTTTTCATGCAAGGCCCAGCGAGAGTCGGAGTGTAACTTGATCAAATGTTTGATGACATATAGGAGGGTCAGCAAGCAGCAGCAATAGGTTGGCTGATTTTAATGCAATGCTTTGTGAACTACAAGAAATTTTAAAGTGAATTCTTTGATCAGTGGTTTTCATTTCTGTTGCCTCTAGTGTACAGCTGACGCCTGAATACAGGTTTCATTTGATTAACATCGATGAGAAGGCATACGTCATCAGCTCCGAAGTCTCGTCATTCTTTTGGGAAGAAGAAGAAGATCTTATTCGACCATTGGTAAGAACATTAGAATCAACACATGTCATAGTTATCGGAGAGAGAGAGAGAGAACCATCTACAGTGGAACCTTATAATGCTATATTTGGCGACCATGTCAAGTACTGTATTATAATAAGATTGTATTGGCCTGCACATGCCTGATTGAGTGTAAACCGTGTTTGAGTTAGATATGATATTGACATTTTGCAATTGAAGTTCAAAGTTTCCACAATAGCTTCTGTCTTATTAAGATTTCCAGAGCTCTTGCTATTGAATATTCAGTTTTTGGGTTAATTTTTATCATTCCAGATTTTAGTTCTGAGTGTATTCTACTTCACCCTTTCGTCAGTATTTTATAGCATAAACCTGTGACGTCGCTTGGCTGATGTCATGACAAAATCCCAGCTTCAGATCTGGTTAGGTTAAGATCAACCATTGAAGCTATAATGCAAATGAAGGAAGTACAACTAAATAATGATCTGAATAATGTCAGTCAGGTTCATGCAAACTGTGGGACTGTGGTTAATTGTTAAAAAGCCCAGATTCTTTAAAAACCTGCTTCCTATAGTGAACATCTCAATTGTTTTGCAGCTATTAAAGCGCTACATGGAAAATTGCAAAAATATCCTATCTTCATTTGTGTAAGGATAATATAAACTATAACATTTTTTCTGTGTGTTAGCTTCGCAATCAGGGTAAAGCCAATATTTCCAAAGTTGTCCTGACCGAAGATGAACATGGAGAAATTCTACGGCAGCTGTTTGAGTAAGCAATTCACAGCGGATTGAAGTTTTCCTTCTTCATTTGCTGTCGTCCCTTCTGCAAGTGTGTGTGTGTGCGTGCACATGTGTGTGTGTGTCTGTACTCTTATATCGGACCTTCACGTTCTTAGTTTTTCTGGAAGGTGCTCGTCACTAGCCAAAATGACGTTATGGTTAGTTTAGAAGAACAAGTTTTGAAAAATTGTGTACCCTATGAATTGGGATATTAAATGAACTCTCGAAATTTTACTGATGTAGGCTGGAGTTTCCCGGGCACTGTTACTTTTTAAAGTGTATATATTATATTTATTATATATATAACTGCATTAAAAATATAGCACCTTATAAGACCTGTCACAATGGCTGCATGTATGGATTTAGAACAGATCGACATAGATCGGACTTAGGAAAATAGAGAATGTACATCATGCTGATTGTGTGGGAAAAGTTTGCTGTGCTTTACCTTAACCAGCACATCCTCTGAGAAAATGACTTCTCTTTCTACCATCAGTTGCTGCTTTGTACGTGTTGTGATGCTATACAAATTTAAAGGAATTAATTACACTTGTTTATATATAATTACACTTGTTTATATGTTAAAATGTTTTAATTGTGTGTATAATATTTATTCAGTGCTATGCTGCCTGGAACTTCGAGAAACGGTATGCCCAGCCAGATGGTTGTACTCTATGAGTTGTCAAGGTTTGTTAGTCCCTTTCTTATTTTGAAAGTTGATAAAAGATAAATTTTACCTCTGCTCAGATCTGTCAGAACATTATTTCAGTATAATTGTAAATGATTAAAGTTATTAATTTATTTTAATATATTGTAATTGATTATCAATATTAATTTATTTAATATAATTGTAGTTCATTTAAGTTATTTCAATGGTTTGTAATTGATTAATTATTGGTACAAATTTATTTAATTTGCATTTGTGCACCATTCACCAACACTTGAAAACTTCTGGGACGTACCTCTGACTAGATACCTTGAAGTAGTGCTATATAAGTGCTACTGAAATATTAATGATCAAGGATTGATGATGATGGTGATATGTCGTGGATGATGATTGATTGATAAGTATTGATTGACAATGGTTGATGATGACTTATAAATGGATGATGATGATGTGCTTTCAGTGTGGTTGAGATCCTTGAGCTCTTCAATCATTCATCGGAAGCGCTGAAGTTGGCCGTTAAGCAGCAACTTGATCTGTTCAACTCTCAGGACTCCTTCTGGACGGTGAGCAGTAGCATTTTCAGTAAAATGCTGGAAGGGATTTTTTGCGATGTCAGAATGTTAAAAGGGAGTTGAAACATCTGATAGATTGAGTGACCGAGTTAGTGAATGAGTGAGTGGTTGATAATTTGAAAGGTTGATTGATTGCCACAGATGATTAACTCTTTCGACAAAGAAACAGATTGCTAAGCCTGTTAATAGACAAACATTTGCGGAGGCAGATGAATGTTTGTGTAGATTGTAGAAATATGTCACTTTATGTCAGGTTTTCCTGTGATCATTGTGTTGATCAACTCCTTGCCCACTGAGCTAACTTCCCTGCCTACTGTACACCATTTTAAAACACAGTTGAACATTATTTGATGGAATCACTGTGTGTATAACATATGATGAATGGTTGATATGTATAATTCATTGGCCTGCATGCACTACTGCACAAGCACCACCTTGTACATTTCTGCACCTGGCACATCTTCTACTGGTTTTGATTCATGCTTTGATGGTCAGTGTTACTGTATATAAAAATAGTTATAGAAAGGGGCGACCCTGCCAGCGGAACGATATTGTTCCTTTTGGGTTTACCCTTTGACACCGTGAACTACTGCGTCAAGAGTACATGAACTTGTATTTGGTGATCAAAAAGCAATTGAATTGAATTGAGCAATCTTTCAATTAGCTTTGTGATTGAAGTTGAACATATTGCCTTCTTTACATTACATTTCCTTATATAACATTACACTATTTTTATTAGGAAAAGAAGGAGCCGGAGGCAGACAATCAGTCATCTGACCTTGAACAGGATTTACAACAGGCTTTGAATGACCTTCACAAGAAGAGGTGCACCCAGTAAATGATCAATTACTTCGCCTTGTAACCTTTACTTTACCCTAACTTATCTTAAGTTTTGATATATTACACGACCTTATCGCTCGTAGCTTACTTTACCACATCATGTAACAATATTTTATCATTGTACCTGACCTTCCTTTATGCCTTATCTTACCCTACTGTACCTTACTTTTGCAGGGACTGTGCTCTGAGACAGATAAAGAACACGTCACCTTGTGAGACTGCTCGTCTGGTTGAGGAAATTGAAGACATCGAGGAACAGCAGGAGACATTAAAGACTCGCTTTAGGCAATTGACAAACAGGGAACCAGCCTCTGGTATACATGGCTCTATATGTTTACCAGTATTTATTTGGTTATACAGTGTGGGCTTGTTAACACAGAGTCATCAGGGACATGACTTATGACACAGCGTGTAAACCAGGTCACACGTTAAAAGGGATAATGCTGAAAAGTCAATGTTTAGTTGCAGTTGTTTTACGGCACATTGACCAGTATGGTATGCTAAGTTGAAAGCTTTGGGACATAGCACCATTTTGTGTTAAGCAGAGTGATTCATAAACCTGGAGTGTGTAAGAGTCTACACTGTGCAGCTGTGTATTTATTATTTATTAGTTGTAGGGTGCATGATAGATAGTTTAATATCCTGGACTGTGAACCAAAATGTTATATTCTGAGATTTATGTTCTGCTAGCGATACCTAGAAAAATAAGCTTTGAAATGAGTACATCAGTGATATGCTGTTGGTGGGAGGACTTGCATAAGGTCCCGTTACTCAAGAGGGGTCTCAAATTCACTCATACATTAGCAGATAGCCATGTTTCAGCACTTTGGAGAAGTACTTGAACAGTGCTATATAAATGTTCAGATGCATACTTCTGTACATACATACATAATATGCATACATACACGTATACATATACATCTATTCTTGTACATACATACACATCGTATACAATATACATGCATACACATGCATACATTCTGATGTCCATATGTTTGCTTTGACACTCTGAAGTATTTGCAAAATAATGCTGTTGTACTTAAATTTCCGGATATGTAAATATGTTGTTGTCATTATTGCCTTGTCTTGTTGTCTTTCAGAATTGAGTTTTGGGTCCCCGCAAGTTCCATCAGCAGATCATGTCTCACAACGGGACCAATTGGATCTCAACCAGAACAGAGCTGAATCATCTTCTGCCCCTTGGGTAGGAACTTAAGCCTCAATAGCCACTAAATTGCCACTGTATAAACAGATGATTATATTACGTTTTCAGTGTCTCTTAAGACAGTATTAACTAATCTAATCTTCTGTTAGCTTATCTAATCTAAGAGTATAATTGCTGCCATAATCTTATGTTAGTTTTCAGAATCTAATTTGATCTAAGCTGACACTATCTAATCTTACATTAGTTGCCGGAAATATGTAGTTTCTAGCCTAATCTATTTGCTTGTAATATCGTCATTTATTAATTTATCCTATCTAATCTTGGTTCTGTTATTGTTGTAACTTATGAAAGTATTGTTGGTTATTCTTTCCAGAGCATCCACAGTAGTGGCTATTTCTTTGGACATTCCTCGTCACCTTCACGCTCACTTCTATCGACGACCAATGAAGAACCTTTGCATGCAGTTCTTAACAATTCATCTCATTTGCCAGCGACATCACTTCCTGTCTCAGCGGTTAGGGTATCAAATCTTGGAGGAAATTCGTCATCCAGTTTGTCTGTTCCAGATCAGGCTTCTCTTTCTTCATCTGTTCATTCAAGCAGAATTTGCAGTCAACCATCATCAAACCATGAGTATGCAAATGCGCTCGCTCCTAGTATGGCCTTAATGTCACTGGGTGGCATTCAGACACGAGCGCCAAGTTTTGCCGCTGCAGCAAGTTTACCCAGCTCTGGAGCTACTTCTCTTACATACTCAGCTGATTATCAGGTTCCAATCAACAATGGTCTTGTTTCAAATCTTCCACTGATCTTGAACAATTCGACCATACCTGGCTTCAACCCGCTCCACTATAACCCTCTGCTCCTAGGATCCATGCCTTACCCCTCTGCGGGTCCATGTTATGTCCCTGGACCATATCACACGAATGGACTTCTGCCTACTCCTGGATTGCTGCCGTCCCTCAGCATTTACACGAGGATGGCCAACGGTGGGTTTCCGAGCGGTTTAGTTCTTCCGAACACGTTCTTCGCCGGAAATCCCAATATGCGGAATGTGCCACATTAAGAGGCACCTTTGTCAGATATCATGTCTTGTATGAAAATTAAAAACCGTGTTGAAATTCTGTGCAGGATGTAATAATGGTTTACGGTTGAAATGATTTTCCTTAAATTAAAAACCAGAACTACTTCATAAGGCTTATTGTGATTTCCAGGATTTGTTTTCAATTTCAAGGCTATGACATTGGCCACAGCATTTAAACCCTAACACGAATCAGTTTTTAATGTATTTATTGCCTAAAGACTGGATTAGTGTTATCAGACAGACGTTCTGCAGATCTCTTGATAAAGATTTTTTTTAAAATTTAAACTATAGGACTGTCTGACTGTGTCCCTGTTCAATTCATTTAATTTCGTAATTGGGTTTTAATCTTGCATAAATCTTAACATTTTATTAGTTTTCCAAAAACATGGGCAGAATGTTGTGCAAACGTATAAATACTGAGGTAACACCTGTTTATATCCAGAACAACTGGTAAAAGTACTGCTTGTTTTACACTCCTCTGTCAAAACTTCTCCGAAGCATGGCCTGGGGTTAAAAGGTCATTTGGCCGAGGCATAAACCTAACCACAGCAGTTCGTCAATAGGACGCCTTTGACCAACCAACTTGCATTTCACTCATTCATCAACGCCTTTTTGCATTTCGTAACTACTTCATCTACTTTGTGTAACTGTTCTGCGATTCTGCTGATGATCATGTTTTGTAACGGATTTTGTTTTGAGACTTTTAGTGTAACTTGAGTTTGTAGCAGATATTCAGCTGCTGTCGTCATTTTTATGTGTTTGGTCAGTTTTGTTTTAGCAAAGTCAACTGGAGTTCGTTTTTCAATGTTTTCTGAGAAAGTCAATATAGTTTTTCTTTTTCTTAAAGAGGTATCAATCTCTTGTCTTCCTGTGTTTGTCTTCTGTTTTGCCTGTTTATAATTTCTGTCTGTGTTGTGTGTATTCTTGCTGCATCTCGTGTTGCGAGCAGTTAAAAACACCTCATTTAAAGCGACCTGTGATTTCGAGCATAACTGATGAGTAGTCCAACAATATAAATAAACTAATTAATTAATAAGGGTACCTCTTTCTTAGATTGACATGGTGGTTCATCTAGTATTAAGCTGTTAGTTATCATGCATGTGGGCGATTATTTGTGTTACATAGAGATTATGATTATGGCCCAAGATGTGTTTGATGATTAGGTTGGCATATGTATATTTTTCTAAGAGATGCACTTAATCCAATTTCATTTTGTCTTGTTTAACTGCAATGTATGAACTTCATGTTTGATCTGTGTTGGCATGGTTACCAGTATATGGTGGATTTGAGCATTTATATATAATACCTTGCATGGACGTTAAAGGTGCTATATAAATATATGTCCATATATTGTTGTAGTGATTACAAATCGGTTAAACAGTTTACTAATTTTGATTTTCACTGTAACAGATATAACAGACCATAGCTACCTCCATTGTTCACTCAAAGGCTAAGCACGATAACTGCAATTCCCTCTTCCTCAACCTTGAATCTACCCAAATTAAGCGTCTGCAACTTATCCAAAACTCACTAGGCCGAGCTGTCACTAGAATGCTCAAACATCGTAACTCTCATCTTCAAATCACTCCATTAGCTAAAAATCCCAGAGCGAATCCACTTCAAAGTTGTATCACTAACCTACAGCTCCCTACAATATTCCCAGCCCAAGTATCTCGGCGAACCCTTCACCATCCAGGCAACCCAATCCACCCGATCATTCTCCTATTGCAGTCTTTCTCGACCCGTACTGAAACCGAGCCATATATCCAACACTGCACTACAACTTTGGAACGAACTCCCACCCAAATTTAAACACAGATTCTCGTTTCCTCCATCATTGCCACTAAGAACCTGTAAGATTTTAAAAAAAAACAGGTAAGATGAAATTCGGTTAACATGAGTTGTTCAAACTAGTGTTCTGCATTTCATGTTGAATGATTTGCACTGTATTTGGCTCTTCTCCATTTTAACCATATTACCATAACTTCTCAGCACCTGTATCTCTAATCTCAGTCCAATTTGTATGATTTGAGGCGTCTACATGCCATTCGATGATCCGTCCCCTCACCGATTATTTCGATAGTGTAGTGGTTAGCATGCTGGGCTGTCAATCTAGAGGTTGGGGGTTCAAATGTCCACCAGGACAACATTTGGTTCAAGATTTCTGTTCCACCGGCACCCCCTAGTCAACTCGGCTATGATGGGCACACTGATTGCACAATGTCGGTGGCAAGATGAGACGGCGAGGGAGAGGATTGGCCACCCACCCTCATATGCCGAGGCTAAGAAAATGAAGTCGCTAACGCTTCATACTCATGGCCGACTCAGGGCTAGCCTAAGGGACTGCTCTTCTTCATTGCCACTCGCCCTCCATCATCCGCCAGAAGCTCCTCTAACCATTCCCCAACATAAGCATAGCACTTGTAAGTAAGTGTTAACTTTTGAATATCGGGGTCACTTTTTCAAAAAATATGCACATTAAGAAGCTACCTACGAAAAAAACAGTAAAAAATCGCAATCAATAGCCAGGCTGAGTATAAATACAAGTAGCACCACCCGCTGTGCGTGAACAGTTTCTCTAGGTTGTTACAGGGATTCCGCTGAGGAGGTGTTAACCCACCATCTTTAGTTTACATACGCAGTCGTATGGGTAGGGTGTGGGGAGTTAAAAATGTTTTTTAATGGGATAGTTTGTCATTTTTGAAGTAACGTCGCGGTTCTAGCGGATTTTTCCGACTATCTAGAGGGCTTGCCATAGGACGGTAGGCAACACATTATAATAATTCTTGCTGAGAAGACCAGAAGGTGAGAAGGTTTCAATCTCATCGATTTCTTTCTTAAAAGCCTAAAATCACGATAGAATATACACTAACGGTTGCGATTCTTTATCCCTGATAAAAAAGATTATTGGCTTTTACTGAAATTGAATAGTTCGGTTCTTATAGACCGAATTCTTTCCCTCTGCGCTGATGGCAATTGGAGACTGGCGTCTGATGCAGCGCAGTGTAATGTAATTATAAAATGGTACCGTACGATGCAAAACTACCACCAAACGAAATGGGTGCAAATCGTCAAAAGATTTGCTCTGTACACTGCAGATTTTAAACATGAATTGGCGTCTGTATGGCGAAAATTTATTGCTCCAGTGTCAGTGCCGGCGCTAGGGCCCCCGAACCCCCGGTCGGGGGCCTCCAGTTTGTTAGGGGCCTCCAAATTTAGCTAATCATTAAGTCTATTTGTGACGTGGGGCTTCCAGTTTGTTAGGGGCCTCCAAATTTAGCTGATCATTAAGCCTATTTGTGACGTGGGGCCTCCAGTTTGTTAGGGGCCTCCAAATTTAGCTGATCATTAAGCCTATTTGTGACCGTTTGTCTCTGAAACCCAAGCACCGGATTATATATCTAAGCAATATAGACAATTGATACGCTGGAACGTGAACTAGAACTACATGTAGAAGCCAATGAAGACTTCCTACAGAAGTATCGTGAAACTGGATTTAAATCTGCCATTACAAGTGCACAGGAAATTGCAGAAGAAATGGAGGTGAGCACCACTTTCCCTGAAATGAGAAACCGACGCAGAAAAGCTCAGTTTGACTAGGAATGTGCAGATGAAATGAATAGACTTACACCTGAGCAGCGATTTAAGGCAGATTTATTCTACATGTACAAACTTCTGGATCAGGCGCTGGTTTCAGTTAGTCACGGTTCCAGCAGATCAAGGATTGGAACAGCATTTTGGGATTTCTGTGTCCTTCTTTGAGACGATGGGAGACATAGAGACAAATGAACTTCTAGTGGAGATTTCACGTTTTGTTGCAGTCTTTTGTCGAGACAATCAGGCTTATTGCCTCGACGAAAGACTGCAATAAATAGCTAACAATAGCATGAGACTTTCTACAGTAGCCTACATTTATGTGAATGAACTTCATGACTTTATCCCAATCTGTCAATTGCACTGAGGATTCTTCTGACCGCCCCAGTAACAGTGGCCAGTGCAGAGCGCAGTTTCAGCAAACTGAAGCTAATTAAAACAGTTAATCGTTCCACCATGCTCAGTAGCAGGTTATCACCCCTGGCAATGATTTCAATTGAAAGTGAAACTGTCCGAAAGCTGAACTATGACGAGCTATTGGAACGATTCGCAGAAAAGAAGGCGAGACGAAAACAGTTTTCCTGAGACATGAGCTCCAGTAGGCCTATAGATGCCAAGTAGGCCTATTGATGCCTATAAATTATGTACTTTGCTGAATTAGCTGTTTCTGTTGTTGGTGAAAGAGCTGGGTTTAAAGAGACAATTAAGGAGACTAAACGTTCGATCAATCCCGGTTGCAGTGTATTTTTCGTAGTTATGGGGGGGCCTCAAGTCAGACTTGGGGGGGGCCTCCAGTACCCTAGCGCCGGCACTGTCCAGTGTAGTATACCAGTTACCTCAGTCCCTCAGGACTGACTGTTTCTCTATTTCTTTTGACCAGTTCCGTCAGCGCCTGAAAACCTCTCTTTACCAATGAAGACACTGGCCCGGGTCGGGAGCTCCTCTGTTTTGAGTGGCGCTATATAAATGTTCGATTACGATTATACGGTATCTGATCAATGGGAATACAACAGTGCAAAATCACTGAAATCAGTCAATAACAATTGATTTCTGCAGCATATTTTCCATTCCTGATGATTTAGCTGCCTGTATATTAAAAAGTATCAGACTTGTCTGAGGGTGACAGTTTTATTCTAGAAACAGTCTTGTTGTGTTTTAGAAAAACACGTTCTCATAACCAGTTTCTAAACTTCAGTCAAATCAAAGATGAGTAAATTCCAGGAAGGCCTCCAGACTCAGCGCCAGTTGGTGGAGCAGCTCCGCATCGAGGCAGCTGTGCACCGGATGACGGTTTCTGAATCCGTCGCCGAGATCATGAAATTCTGCCAGCAGCGTCAGGATGAAGACGTCCTGATGAAGGGATTCGCAAAGCAGAATGACAATCCATTCAAGGAAAAGGGTGGCTGCCTGATACTCTGAGCAGCAGTAAAAACTTCCTCTTCAGAGCTCTAGATCAGTGTCATGGACAAATTGCGTCAAGTTCTAGTTCTCATATTTGTTTTTGCTGTTGTCTAGTTCTGTGCAAGAAGGCATACATGTTGCCATACATACATGGCATACAAGCCCAAATTGTTGTGCTTAATCATGTATCTCTTTGGTCTTGAAAATTTCGTCTTTGGCCAAGTTTGCCTGGAAATGGAGTGTCTGGTTCCATTCAGAGTTGCTCAGTTGAGCAACTTTGTAGTTGTCTTTAAGATTTTTTGTTTTACTGTACGATATGTGCCATGAAGGAAACACCGCTGACCTTACATGAAGAATGAAGCCAGTCATTTCTGTACATTTATGATAGCAAGGCTTCAGTTTATGAATATTTATTGCAGTTATGGAAGTTCTGTTAAACTTAATTTCATTTTCGTGCATGGGTTTTAAAACCATCTGTTGAGATGAAATGTTTTACCCCTAGATGTTAAACACAAGATTTCACTGCAAGATATCAAGATATGTTGCTGACTTGCTGGTGAATATTTACAGGATGGTACCGGTTGGTACATATTCAGTTCAGATATTGTACTAGTGTTGTGATTTTCTTGTCAGCAAATTCAGAATAGAAATGCTTTAAATTTGATTAAAAGATTTTGAACCTATTTTTTTGGCAGGACTCTAATAAACAGCACGTTTTGTTTGGAAATATTACCTCATAGGGGTGAAAAAGGTCTAGTGTTTCTGTGGTCTAATTGCTTATTTCCACTGGAAATCAGTAATGTTAAAAAAATAACATACATCTTGTGTAAACCTGATGTGCTTCAAATTCAGTAAATTATACACATGAACAGAAACAAGTTGATCTGTTGAAGCATTTTGCAGATTTATTTATCATAATTATGTTTAAGTAATATTTGTTCAAAACTTTTGTATTTATTGTATCTACAAGTGCAATGTTAGCTGCTTACAATATTACAGATATTTATTTTGGTTTTTAATCACCTCATAGGATTCTCAACGTGTACTTTTGTTGTAACTTAATTATTCAAGCTTGTTTGATATGTTTGTGGAGTCTTTGGAAGGTAATGAAAATTTGGCAGTAGTCATCGCCAACCCAGTGAACGATTACATCCATCCATGAAGTGGTATCCTGTAGGACAAGTATTCTTAGATCTGAATGGAAATACTGAAGTTTGCACCATTTCATAGAATTGGTTATCATCAAGCTATCTTATCGGTGGTGTGTGTTAGTTATCGTCAACTAGACAACTACTTACATGTATCAACAGTTTGTAAAAGTGATATTCGACTGGACTTGGTTTTAAAACAACTGTTTGTATTTTATTTTGATAATTTTTTCAAAATTTTCCATGTAACCAATGGTGAATGAAATTGTGTCACTGTTAGTAGCAGAAGAAAGTTATTGATTGGTGCAGCTGAATCAATTTCTGTAGTTATGGTAATATAGCTAAAATGGGGAAGAGCCAAATACAGTGCAAGTCATGCAACATGAAATGCAAGAAATTAGTTTGAATAACTCATGTTAACCGAATTTCATCATACGTGTTTTTTTATAATTTTACAGGTTTTTAAATTTTTGTATAAGCAGGTACTGTTTCGTATACACAACTGTCAATGGGTAGACTCGTAATGTAGTGCATGTAGACACATTAAACAAACTGCAAAATTCATTCACTTTTGGTGTATGTGGTAATTAATTTAAAAGATAATGAACTAAAACTTTGTAAGAAATTTGAAGATGCTGCTACCTTCAAAATTGAAGTTAACATACTATGTTACCCAAGCATTTCAAAAGACTTAGAATTATTAATGTGGGCATGCAACAAATGAGTAATTACATGCACTGAAATGACACTACATCATCTTGTCTCAGTTACTTGAGACATCACACTGAAAATATATTATTCATGACATGGTTGTGCATTAATGTTTAATCATATCAACCATAACACGTGCAGCATTAACGACTGAAGAGGTGTTTGTAACATTGTCTACTAGCCAAACCCGACAAATATAACGATTTGAATGATTTTAGAACACGGGCAATCGTGCACGTACTCAGGATGATGCAACTGTTCAAGAAAGGAAAATTTCAAATAAAGGCCAATAATGCAATTTGAAGCTAGTCGTTAAAAGTACCATTAGCATTTTCATCCTTACTAAAGGTCTGATTAGCTGTACAATTCAAGCAAGGTTTGCTGTTTTGAAGTTTGTTTCTGCAGATGGAAGAGTAAAACAATGTTCACTCCTTTTCTTCAGTCGTCCAAAGATAGACCATACTGGGCATAGAGATCTTTTGTGGTGACACCTTGACAAACAGCTAAAAATGAATGATCCAGCTGATTAGAATATATTGTATGTACCATTCTAAGGAAAACAACCCTTTAATATTATGAAAATCTTGTTGTAATTAGTTGCTTATTGGCTACCCAATCTTAACCAGTTATCTAGACCAGTTCAAACTTTGATCACATACAACTCAGCACCATCCAAAAACAAAATCCTTTGCAGATTTGCAAAATAACTCTAAAATGTGCATTTGTTCACAGTAGAATTCTGAACATATAAAAATTACTGATCAAATTTCAATCAACTTACTTTGTAAGAAACCATACAAAAGAACAGCCAACATGGATGCATCACAAGACTACTGTTCCCATGGTCATTGCAAGTCACATCACAGTTAATACTTCCACCTGCCTACCAGGAGTGTTTCTTCCACAAGGCTACCCCATAGCAAAGCAGTTATTTTCAGACGACTAACTGAAGTGAAGCGAATCACAGTAATTGTTACTCCCACATCACTACATGAAGTGTAGTGATGTGGGAGCAATGTTCAGCTCACATAGCTACATAAGACATGTCAGTTACTAAATTTGGAAAACTAACCAATCCTGCCTAGCAGCATCTGTCCAATGTCTTTAATTTCATTATAGTCGTGTAACTTTTGGATATGATCTTTCAGCTCCTCTTCTTGATGTCCACTAAAGAAAACAAAATAATGCATCACTGGCAGCTGTACAAGAGGGCCACAGCCATTAACCCTTGACACTCAGACCCTCCAACATAAGTCACTTTAAAAATTGAAAGATGTGTCGTGAAGAAAAAAGTCATTAATATTATGGGAAAGAGTTTAAACAGTCATTGAAAATACAACAAAGCCAAAATATATTAAAATATCTCCGCACTAACAAGGGGGCATTGAAACGTTCATTACACACAACATTTGATTACTACAAGAAGATTCTAAAATATATCTACAACACAAACTGACAAAAGTTTTGATTATTACAAACAAGAAGTCAAATGTTCATAAGTATGGCCATATGAGTTGTTGCTCCCTTGGAAACTGTAACAATACAATAATTTCATTCTGAAACTTACAGTGCAGTTAGTGATTCGATTTCTTTGTCCAGCTGCATTTCTTTTGCTCGAAGGGCATCAATTTCCTGCTGTAAGCTCACCTCCTCATCTTCACATGAAATTTGGGACAAATTTTCGTCCAGCTGCCTCAGCTGTGAAGACAAAAATACATAGGAATGCAAAGAAGTACATGTATTGTCAAACTTACACAAAAAGTCATTCATAAATTAAGCTGTTTACCTGTAAAATATATACTACAACAGAGGTTTTCAAACTGTGGTACGCGTACCCCTGGGGGTACGCCAGGTGTCGCTAAGGGGTACGCGAAAAATTTCAAAAAATTAAAATTTTCTATAAGTTTATGGACTTCATGTCCATCTTTCTTTCATTAGCTACGTCAACCGTTCGTTTATTTTCTGTACATTTCTATGAGTTTATGCCATCGCATGTAGTTTTGCCGGCTGATTTATCAGTCCAGGAAAGAGACCAGTTTGTTGAACTATCCTGTTATGGTGGATTGAAGAACGAATTCAGGAAAGTCATGTGTGATTTTTGGCTGAAACGAAGAGCTGAATATAAATTAATTTCTGACCGAGCTTTAAAATATTTGATTCCTTTCAGCATGTCATAACTGGGTGAAACCGATTTTTCAGCTATGCTTGCGATCAAAAACAAATACAGAACAACGCTTGAACTCGAACCAGAGTTGCGTTTGAAATTGACAAATATTAAACCAGATATTGTAAATATGTTCTTGTCAAAATCCTGCTCAAATGAACACTTTCTAATAGTGATTTTATTTTTCCTTTTTTTGATATGACTACATTCTTAAGTTAAAAGTATTTTACTTTTAAAATGTTCTACCTAGGACTAATACCCGGTTTGCACCAATGATTAAAAGGAGTTGTTAATTGCAAGGGGACTTCACGCTCGCATGTTGTTTTTGACCTGACCATGTTGGGGGTACGCCAAAATTCAATTTTTTACCTGGGGTACAATAAAAATAAAGTTTGAAAACCGCTGTACTACAACATTCGTTTGACATTAAGCAACCACATCATGATTACCAATATGATAACCTTCACAATTACTATCATAATTACAGTGCAAAATGCTCAAGATGAAAATGGATAGTACAATATATTGCTTAGTACAAAATGAAAACGTGGTCCATTTTGAAGTCATTGCATTTTGACGTTAAATTATTCTCTCAGGATGAAACTGACAAGATGAAAATATCTGTTATTGTGAAAACGATTTTTGTCCCATGAATAAAACTCAGTGCAAAGTCCTGATGGTTGACTGAAACACAACAGCTGCAGATTGTGAATATGTCTCAGCTTCGAGAAAGCACACTTGTTTCCAAAAAAGAAAGCTTGTAAAGATGTCATAATTACCGGTACCATAACGACATATATTTATAGTAAGTTCATTCATAGCATATAACAGTTATACTCTACAATTATTTGATCAACCCGATGGACAGATGAAGCACGATTAATGATGGATGCTCAATCACGATTTGTTTGTTGGCCAGCTCCAGGGTTTTAGTTATCGAAACGCATATAATTGCACCCGAGGTCTTCTTGTGCATTCAAAAATTTTTACATTTTGTACGAGTTAAGCCCACCCTTCTTTGATTAACCAGATATTATAAATCTGTGCTTGTCGAAGCAAGCCCACAGCTCATATTAACACTTTCTAATAGTGATTTTATTTTTCCTTTTCATTGATAAATTATGATTACATTCTTAAAATTATATATTAATGTTTAGATTTGTCTACCTACGACTCTAATACCTGCCCCAGACCCTGCAAAAGAACTCACAATACCATATGAAAACAAGTTAACCTACGTTTGAATTATTCAGTTTCCTTCAATTGATAATATGCAGCCAAACTGTAAATGTACACATTTTTTCTATAGCAACTATATGGCCTCCAGCCTGCTCATTTTTCAGTGAATTACCGATAATTAGGCAAGATCCGTCACCACCACTGCCCATTTGAATGGATGCCACGCCTTTTAGCATCCCCACGTACGGACCATGGCAGCCTGAGATTAAATTCTTTGAAAAAGGCCACTATCGGGATGCGAACCCGCATCCTCTTGCTTAGAGGCGCCTTGGCGTAAGCTCTAACTAATTAGCTAACCGGGCTAAACTGGAATTAGAAACAACATATGTGAGCTGACATTTTAGATAGCACATTCTGGATACTGACTGGAGATTTGAAAGCCGCAGAAAGACGTCTTGATGGATTCTTTGAATTCCTGCATGATAACACAAAATCACAGAACATCCCTTTATTTCAAAGGCTACAAACAAATATGAATATTAACAATAAACGTTAATTATTGCAACAACTAGGCTTCAGCTATGCTCTAAATCCGACATAAAAATACAAATTATTAGCATTCTATTATACTCGTATATTTTATTTACTTTCTGAACATTTATAACAGTAAAATATACGTTTCTTACACTATGTCGCCGAAATCGTATTTCTACAGCACCCAAAAACGTAAGTAGCAGAACTTAGCTTATTTATTGGTCTCTGTATGCTAAAAAAAGTTCGGTAAAAAAGTTCTACGTGTAATGAATATTAATAAAGCAAAGTATTTTCTATATTATTTTCCATTCTGGTGGTGTACTAACCCCGTTGTTGAGGGAGTTGCCGTTCGAGGGGTGTTAAACCTCACCGGTCTTCGCGGTACATCGTTTCTCGGAGTTGCAAAGTTTTCAGACATTTTACTGACACGGACGAAAATTAATAAATAAAACTATCAATATTGGTAAATAAACAAGGCAGTTTCAAATAACCGCGGATAGTTAGGAAAGGGGTCGTCCAACTACTACGCTGCAATTAAAGCACTAATTATTACTATAAAGTAATCCACAACGTTAGGCTAATTAAAACATGAAATTATCGCTGTTTAAACAACAACATATCTCGCTTTAGTTCAATCTCTCGTTAGCTTTACCGTTCGTTAACATTAAAAATCATTCAGCAAGGGAAGCATATAAAGCAGCACATCAGATACAGAACTCAGTTTCTCAAGTGTGTGCCTGTTTTGCTTAAACGCGTGCAAGCAGTAGTACCTTATTTTAATAATTATTTTGAGCTGTGGTTCAAGCTACTCAGTGATCCTGGGAGCCTCTGGTAATCGAGATAGGTTTTAAGAGAGGAAAGTTACGTAAGAGGTTTGGCGATGGAGACGATTCGAAAGCACATGACTTTTACGTCACGTGACAAAACACATTGACACGAGAGGGCGTATGTCGTCGGAGTATTAAATTAGTATTTACGGCTGAGAATATTCTACTTCGGTCATGAAGGGTATTGTAATTTTTGACAAATCCAACGACATCGCCTTTCTGCAAGCCGACGATGAACTTCGCATCTATCTCAACGGGATTGCAATAACCCGAGGCCTGATCGAGGTATTGTTTCTGCTGTTTTGGTACTGTTTTATTTGCCCATTGATCCGCGGTAGCGTGCCATACATTGCTATAGCGCATTTACTTTGAGGCTGAAACGGAAACGAGCTGGTATTTAGTGTAGAGATTGTTGGAGTACAGCATTTTGGTTTATTATTTGGGTAGGCTATTTGTTTCAAGTGTTATGACGGTCCATACTAGATGAGTTTCGTGCTTCACGCGCTTATGGCGTTGCAGTGTTGTCTTCCGTATACGAGAATGTTGTTACTGAGGCTCCAACAATGCAGACGACATAACTTACAAATTTTGTATTCCTATTCTGCAGAGTGACTACTGTAAAATTTAGAAAACTGGCTTTGACATTATCATCTGGGTCTATAATGAAAGATCTTCGGTTTTCTATAGTAACGTATTAATTTATTTTCAGTCGATTGCTAGATGGCGACAATGAACACCATAATTCGTGCGGTCCTTTATGCGATTTGTAGGCGTTGTTAATATGTTCGTTTGAGTTGGGTTGTTTCAAAACGTGTTATCAGCAATTAAAATAAAATACTTTTGAAAGATATTAATAATAATCTTGAGAGTTTTCGTCGGAGTTAAGCTAGTCTAAAATTGTCTCAGAATGAACGAACAGGTTTTGTGCGCTGAATGTGCGGCGGTTGCTGCGTCGTGCAGATGCATTAAGTGCGAATGTTTCATGTGTTTCGCGTGCTTTGAAGAAGTGCACAAGGTGTCCAAGTACATGAGGAAACACCAGTACGAACCTCTGGCAAACACAGATCTCTCGAAAAACTGTAAAGAGCACGTAGATCGACCAGTTGAGTACTTCTGCTTGGACGATGAAAAGGTGATTTGTGCGCACTGCGTGGTTATGGGCAGCCACAAAAGTCACACAGTCTGCTTGCTGGAGGAAAGGAAACAGAAGCTGCTTGAAGCGATTGTGCCACTTTCTAGTACGGCCAGAGACGCCCTGGCTCACCTGAGAAAAACCCTGGACGTGGTCGACACACTCATATTGACAAGTCATTCTCATGAGGATTCAGTGGTCCTCGATTTGCAAAAGCACTTTGAGAAACTATGCCTCATGTTAAAGTTACGCCAGGAGAAGTTGGAGCAAGAATTTCGTCATGCATGTACAGATAAACTGAAGGCTCTGAATGACATCCGTTCTGATATTTCATCGAGAAAGAAACATCTAGAAGAGGCCATGGCAGACTTGAGCCGACTCGAAGTGAACAACGTCATAGAGAACTGTCAGCTGCTTGAAAAGCTGCAGGATGCGTTAGCTCGTGACTGTGTTGTTCCAAGTTCTTTTCCAAGTCACGTCACAATGGATCTGAATGCCACTAATTTGATTGATCATATAATGGTACATGGCAAGGTGGTTGGGAATGGAGACAAAGCTGCTGCTTCAGAAACAGTCAAAAGACTAGATGCTGGGGACTGTCAATCGACATTAGAGGTCATTCCAATGACAGTGAACGAGGTTGTGACCCTTCCAGAAGAAGCTAAAGTTTACGAGCCACATTCCCCACCAAAACTGCACAGAATGACCCAGATGCCTCGTTCACCACCATGTTTACGAAGAATCACTGACCTTCCTTCCTCGGTCTTCCGCAGCCAATCGGTGGCCTCAAACCAGGAGTTTCAAAACAGTGAAGTGGACAGTGTTTCAGTGAAGTCATTTGGTGCAACAGTTGCCAGTCAAAGTCGCTCTGTCTTCAGTTCTATGCCAGTTAGAATTGAGAGCCCTGTCTGTAATTCTGTGCCAATTAAAATGGAGAACTTGTCACTGAGTCAATCGAAGATCATTCCGCTGTCTTCGACTGCAGCTGTTCCTTCAACTGTAGCTGTTCCTTCAACTGTAGCTGTTCCTTCAACTGCAGCTGTTCCTTCGACTGCAGCTGTTCCTTCGACTGCAGCTGTTCCTTCAACTGCAGCTGTTCCTTCGACTGCAGCTGTTCCTTCGACTGCAGCTGTTCCTGCGACTGCAGCTGTTCCTGCGACTGCAGCTGTTCCTTCGAGTGCAGATGTTCCTTTGACTGCAGATGTTCCGTCAACTGCTGCTGTTCCTTCGACTGCAGCTGTTCCTTTGTATTGCTCACAATCTGGTCAAGAGCTGCCGCACAGTGTGCAATCGTCAAATATTCAAAATTTGATAGATGAAAACCGTGCTGCTTCATGTTCTCCTTTGGATGTTGTCCGCCCAAAAAACACCAGTCTTGGTAGACTGTATCAGCTACCATCTGCACAAGATCTGTCCTCGCTGTCGTGGAAGCAGGGCCTCAAATCGTCAAGTTACTTAGAATCTTCTGAAGCAGCCTGCCAGTTGTCTGCTTCCCATGGGTATAGCAACCGCATGGAACCAGTCGTCATCAGCCACATCCACCATCCAGGATTCTTCTGGGTCCACTTTACCAAAGACCTTGAACAGTTGAACCGACTGTCGCGGAGCATTCAGGACTACTGCAATGGCAGTCATCCAGTCAACGATAATTTGCAGAAACAGTTTGATGTTGGCGATATGGTGTTTGCAAAGTTTCGCGATGGGACGTGGTATCGTGCGCAGGTAATCACGAAGCAAGATTCTGGAGCAGAAGACACTGTCGAAGTGCGCTTTATAGATTACGGAAATACGGACGCTGTTGCCCTTGACAAGGTTCAGACCATTCGCCCGTTCTTCCTCAAGGTTCCGCAGCTTGTGTCGTCCTGCTGTCTTGCAGACATAGTGCCATCTGGTGGTGCTTTGTGGTCACCGGAAGCAGTGGAGTCATTTGCGCGCATGACCAGCAACTTACCAATGATGATGAAGATTGTGGAGCAGGAATCCATGCTCAAGGTCCGGTTGAGCTGGCCTCTAGGAGACAGTATCCGTGATGAACAGATGTTGTATGTCAGCGACGCTCTTGTGTTTCTTGAACTTGCGGCTTATTCAAGTCCTGATTGCAAACTACCAAATATTGATAAGAAGGTGGCCTCAAAGTTCATCCGTCCAGTTCTTCCGCCAAAAGACAGAGCGATTCCTGTGATCATCACGAATGTCAAGTCTCCTCACGAGTTTTACGTCCAGATTCATGAGAAAGATGCTTTGTACTTCGTCGAGATGATGAAAGATATCCAGAGAACGTGTACAGCTGATCGTCATAACAGTCTGGGACTTTTCCTGCCATTTGTCGGAAATTCGTGCCTTGCGAATTTCAGCAATGACAATCAGCCACACTGGTGTAGAGCAGAGGTCGTGGAACTTCTTAGAGAAGGTCATGTTCAGGTGAGGAACATTGACTTCGGAGGTGAGAAGGAAGTGTCAATTTTCCATCTGAAGAAGCTAATGGATAAGTTCCAGGTGATACCAGCACAGGCAGTTGCTTGCCGTTTAGCCGATGTGGAGCCAGTGCCTGGAAGATCATGGGATACAGCAGCTTCTGAGCTCCTGGAAGGTCTCAGCTCTAAACCTCTGTTCATGAGCATTAAAGATTTTTCAAGTGACCAAATGGTGTACGTTTATCTGAGCACTGATTCTGGGTTCCCTTCTGAAAATCTCATCAACTTCATGCTTGTATCGAGGAATTTGGCTGTAGCTGTTGCTTCCAGGACGATTGCAAAGATGTCCAGAGAAGTCCCAGAAAAGTGCACGATCGTACCATCAAAACTGATTTCCAGTGAGAAATTAATCTGCGCAAGTCCGAAATTGAACAGTTCGGCAAGTCCAGCAAAATTGAACAGTTCGGCAAGCCCAGCAAAATTGAACAGTTCGGCAAGTCCAGCAAAAGAGCTTGTGACGTCTGTTACAAATCTTCCAAAGGTGGTCATCAGCCATTTTGTGTCGCCTGACGAGTTCTACATTCAGGTTGCAGCATCAAAGAACATGAAACGTCTGGAGAGTCTGATGCAGGAACTGAATGCAGAGTATGAGAACAGCACACCAACTGTGGATGCCGAGTGGAAATGCGCGGATGAATGTGTTGCAAGGTATTCGAAAGATAAGCACTTATATCGGGCGAAGATCACTGCCATTATCGGCGACCAAGTGAAGGTTCTGTGCAGGGATTATGGTTACAGTGACATCATCAGTACCGACGACTTGCGCCCTGTTCACCCCCAGTTCATGTCCACCGCCTGGTTTAGCACACGTTGCCATCTTGTTGACATTAAACCTTCGGGTCGTGCAGACGGTTGGCCCCAGTCAACCAGTGAAGCCTTGAAGAAGATGATCTGTCAGAAGATGTGCCACCTTGCAATCAGGGGGCCTGCGGTCGATGTTTCCTTGCCAGCCGATATTGTGGTGACGGAGTTGGTAAAGGGTTCTGCGCTGATGCCGGACAGCGAAAACTACGTCAGTATTACTGATTGGCTTCTTGACCAACGGCTGGCACTGCCTATCAACTGCCCAAACACTCCACCAGTCCTTACGAGCGAACACAATTATAGCGATGCAGAAAGCAGAAGTTCAGAATTCACAGATGGTGACGAAGACCAATTTATTGCACCTGAGGGACGTTCCACCAACCACTCTGTGGAGCGAAAGACCTCGAGCAGGTCTGTTGTGGATTTCCTTATGCCAGAAGTGCCGAGCACGAACTCTTTCGTCCTTGCTGTCACCTTTGTCGATCTGGACTGCTGCATTTATGGACAGGAAGCAAAGAAAGACCTTCGACTTCTGAGCGACCTGATGGACCGAGTCCAGTCGCACTACCGATACACAATGCCCGAGTCCAACTACACGGTCTGGACGCTTGGCCAGCCAGTGGCCGCCCAGTTTCTTGATGACAATCTGTTCTATCGTGCGAAGATCGTCGGTTTCCGCGATAATGGAATCGAGGTTCAGTACGTTGACTACGGCAACACGGAGGTGCTGAGCAAGGAAAGATTGAGGATTCTAGATGAGTCGTTCCTTGCGATTCCAATCCAGTGCTTCTCGTGTCATCTCTTCAAGATCCGGCCAGCTTCCTCCAATAACAGATGGACTGAGGCAGCTATCGGTGCTATTGATGACTTTGTCAACAACAAGGCATGCAGGGTCACGATCAGAGAAAGAGACGCAAGACGGTCGAAGCTATTTGTTGATCTGAAGCTGCCGACGGGTGAAGACCTTGGGTCCGTTCTGTGTGAGAAGGGACTGGCATTGCGCGGGTACGAGGTCACCACCGAAACGTCTTCTTCATGCGAATCCCATTCTCCACCGATGATTTGCAATGGAAATGGATGGTCTCAACCGTCAGTCAAGTCGAAAAGGCTTCTGCCGGAACGTACCGTCGCCTCGCCATACTCCCAGATGATGCTGCCGGCACTTGGCGACATCTTGCATGTGATCGTCACCGAGATCGACCACCCGAATGCCCTCTTTGTCCAGCACATCCCACTGGATTATCCAGATATGGCTCTCCAGCGGATCAAATTGGACCTTGACCAGCTCCTCCATCTGTCCTCAGTCTATTCGTCAGATGTGGCCCGCTACCGGTCACTGACGGAGCACGAACTGGTCGCCGGGACACCCTGTGTTGCGAGGTACTCGGCCGACGACTGCTGGTACCGAGCCGAGATCATACGCACGGCCCAGGTCAGAGGTTGCGTGGAGGTTGGTGTGCGTTTCGTTGACTATGGATCGTCAGACTTTGTCTCGGTTGACCGACTTCGTGCCATTCCAGCGGAACATCTGAACCTGCCGGCACAGAGTCGAAAATGTCAGCTCTATGGCGTTGAGATGCTGTCAGACAACGAGTTGTACATGGCAGATGTGATGCAAAGACTGACGGAGCTCTTCACCGGCCGTGTCGTAGTTGCCGTTGTGAGATGTGTATTATCTGAAGGCGATCTTCTAGTTGATTTCTTTGACCGTGACATGTATCTGGAAATCGGGTCAACCTGTCCGTGTTTGTATCAAGGACTTATTGATGACGGACTCCTGGATTTCACCGACAGCAAATCGAGAGACAGTATCGAAATCGAGAGTGGAGAGGAAGAGGAGGGATCGATTTCCATACAGTTGGAGTCAGGTACCGATTAAGGTCGACCCACTGTTCTGAAAATCAAGTACTGAATCTTAGTTTTAAGATGTACCGCTGAACTTTATGAAATGTCAATGCTATAGAAGTTTGTAGATAAAAATGAAAGACCTTGGGAGCCCTACATTTTGATTTTATTCAGTTTTAATGGCTTATGGCTCACCTTTTAAGTGTGTGGAGCTTATTTTATTTAGTGGGTTTAATTGTTTATGCTTAATTGTTTATATCGTAATTCTTCATGCATCTACAACTTTTACGATGGAATAAATTCTTCTGTTAATGGAGTAGTAAAACAAAAAGTGCCATTTATGTTAATTGATTTAATTGTTTCTTGAGGTTTGTGCGTTGAAATGTTTAATTAGCAACTAGTCAAATGCTGCATTCTGTTGGCATGGTGAGCTTTGTGTTTATGGCTTTGCTACTTCGAATGTCTGTCATGGCTCGATCCGGTCAATGTTTTTATTATTGCTAAATTGCAAAAACAGTTAAACAGGTTGGCTGCGGTTGATTGGATGTTAAAGTGGGTGAAATTTTTTGGTATGAAGGGAGATATGGAAACATTTTAGTAAACATTGTATTTTGCATAGAAATTTCTTGAGCACTGTTGAAGATTTCCGTTGATGTGGTAGGACCATCGATTGATGATGCATTGTGCATTATGATAATGGTGCTGTAGAAGAATCCAGAATAAATTTTGATCATTTAATGTGATTGAACGTTTATATAAATAAATTTTGATTTATTTATTTAAACATGGCCATGTCTCACACTGCAATGCTTCCAGTACTTTTGGGAGATTTCTGAAATGTCTGAAGGCATATATAAATAAATGCATGCCTTCTTGTGTACCTACCTACATGTATTTCTGCATACATACGTGCTTTTTTAAATATGCATATGTTCGCATACAGCAGTCCATTAACGTTACCCTTTCCAGCAGAAATTTGTCAGCATTATATTTATTGCCAGTTTAGAAGCAAAAACAATAAAAGCATGGTCCTGGGATTGAAGAATCTTTTGGGTGAGGCACAAACACAGAGATCCAACAACATTTCACCTTTCTGGCCTCGAAAATTTTGTTGCTATTGTTCAACTGTGCAGGGATAGTAGCCTGAGTTTGTATCAGATGGCCTGTACTATGGACTTCGAACAGCACTCACCCAGATGGCTTGTTCTGTCCACCCACTCCATTAGTTGGCAATTATTTGTCCAATGTGTGGCATCCCTCTTGGTTTAGTGTTGGTTACCCATTCCAAGTATAAATTGCATTTGGCATTCTTAATATGTTTGTGCTTGCAAGCACTGCTTTCACAGCACCAGACCATTACCCTCGCCTTAAACATTGTTTGTTGGGGGGGTCCATAAAGTAGTGGTAACAACATTGGCGTGAAGAGCAGTAGGAAGCGGGATTCCTTCCCGCAACCCTCCCAAATGGTCCACTCGGCCTATCATTCGCGAGATGGCGCATTGGTAAAATGAGATGTAGGACGTGATGGGCGCCTTGCATGGCTGCCGTATACGGTTATATTCGACTCCTGTAATAACTTGTGATCATCCATTCATACCGAATTGTAATCATACTGCATTTGTCAGTTTGAATTAATAAAGAATATGATGATTATTATTGTATCATACTGGATTCTCCTTATACCACGCAAGTCTGATATTTCATTGTACACAGTCCAACTCTATGGAATTCACTACATCCAGCTTTGTGGACCCTCTGATTTCTCTCGTCTTAATTTTGAAGCAAAGAGTTCTCTTTTTCCAAGTACCATGCTTCTCTTTTTCCAAGTACCATGCTTCTAATTGAATTCATACATTAGCACAATTTGAGTATCTGAATAATTGTAATAGTAATTGCAGTCAGTTAAATGTTAAGCAGACAATTTTTATGGATGCCAAGTGATGGCAGTTTGAATTTTGAACACTGTTTGATTTGAGTAATTGTACCAAGGGCAAATCCAGTGGGCAATCCAGTCATAGACCCTTCCATCCCAGTTTGACCTTTGACTGGGACATTGTCCCTGGACCCCACTAAGGGCTTTGCCCCAGAACCCAATTTGAGCCCCTGCAAGTAAATAAGTATCTGGAAACTAATAATTTAGTGCCTTTCAAGTATGCCACAAAATCGCTGCCTTTGCTAGCTGACGAGGTGTTAAGCTTCATTAAAAACAAAAGTTACCAGTAAAGAGTGCTCAATTTACTAGCAGTCATCACTGGCAGGCTCCCGCCTACTTGTAGAACCCAACCAATGGATTTCCATGTAGAATTGACAGCTGATACCACATTCAGGCTTCCTGGATTCGTTCATGGTACCAGTTAAGTTAAGCTGAGTTAAGGTAGTTTGTCATCTTCATTTATTTTCCTGTTTAATCAGTGACTTTGTGTTTAACAAAATTTGTGCAGAAAATGTGATTCTTTTCGTTGCCAAGTGACATTGTTGAGTTATTGCTAATGTTTGCAGGCAGTCTGTTAGTTTTCAGATTGGATTGTTGCAACTTGGACATGTAGATCTGATTTTTAGTGGACAGTTTATTTTCCCGTGTATGCAGTTGTTAAGTTGTAGTCAGTGGCTTGAACAATTGACCAAATTGGTGCTTTAAAATGTCTTTTGTTGTCTTTTAATATCTTAGGATTTCCAGTTGTGCACTTAAGGACTCCTACCTTGGCTTACCTTGCAATATCTTACTTTGCCCATGCTTACCTTACAATTCTTAACCTACCTTAAATTACCATACCCCGTGTCCGATTTGCTGGGGGGTCTCGGGGTTGGACCCATAGCTTCTTCTTTTGACCTCTGCTTCTAGCCTTTGGCCGACCCCCGGGGTCGACTTGACCCCCTCAAATTCTTTACCCACAATCCTACACCAAATGACTCCATAATAATAATACAGTCTCCATTATGGCCAATCGTACGTTATTTCCTGGCTGAAATCTTAGCACCATGGTGCCTTAGATATTAGTCAACTGGCAAGGCGATTATTTTTCTCCTAGTGACTGTACTAGTGTACAGTACTCTAAGTACTTGCAGGCCCTTAGCCAGCCACCCGTCCACCCGTCCTTTGGACGGGTGGAAATGATTTTGGACGAGCACAAATTGTGTTAAATGGTGTCCGTCTATTGGGCAGTTTATAATCCAGACCGCAGTCACAGTTCAATAAACCTAGGCCTACTGCTCCAATTACTCTGGGCAGCAGTTAATTACATTGGAAACTGCAGAAGGGTCAAGTCTTTGATGTAATTGGAAACTTGTACAATAGGCCGTTCACCATTCACTTGGGTTGTTAAGGCCCTTCCTTTTCACAGCCTGTCACAGTTGTCAATCAATTAAATGCAGACCCTTAGCCAGCCACCCCTCCAAAGGATGGGTGGAAATTATTTTGGAGGGTTCCTAAATGTGATCAAAACTTATAGGTCATTCAGTGCAGGGTACAAGCATTGCCGTCAGACTGGAACGGTCGCGCTTTTGGACGGGTAACTTTTTATTTCTGGCTAAGGGCCTGAGTACTTGGTGCAGTGGTGCTCTAGTTCAGTGGGTCTGCTAGTATTTCCATTTTCCAATGACAGTACTTGGCACAATGGTTTGTTAGCTTTCATTGACATGTATTTGTATTTCGTCTTTCAGTGCAATTTAGTCACGTCCGACGCTTATGTGTACAATTTGTACTAATTTCCTATTAGTACTTCAGCTAAAAGTTTAAACTGCAACTGAAAACTCCTTTTAATTTTTAATTTAAAAAAATGTGATCAATCAATCAATGAAACTTAATATAGCGCCCCTTCAAGATATCTACTCAGAGGCGCTCGTGATGTCTTGTTTGCATCATTCTTGACTGTTGGTCATTGCAGAATCCTGACACATTATGGAAGTTCATTAAGTTCATTTAAAAAATAACGAAACTTGTAAGTGTTAGTTATTGTGATTGTTCTCTGTGTGTGAATCAGACCATTCATTTTGCAAACCCTGATAAATTGTATCCACAGTAAGGACTGATTTTATATACATACATGTACATACTGTCGTTGACCAATGACCACAGTTTAATATTTTATAAACCACCAGTTCTAATTTGAAAGATAATTTGCTAAACAAGAAGTCAGTGCAATAATTTAAGATCATTATTTTGAGGTGCTGGTAATAACCATAAAGTTCAGAACTCTGGAGCTTTTTCAAATTTGACTTTGTAATTATAGTAAGAAGCGAGTTATAGTAATCTAGTCAACTTGAGACACAGAGATATCCTAAATGGACATAGGTCCGTGATGTCTGTAATTCTGTTCAAGTCACTAATATGCATGTATGGAAATATGCAAACACCTTTGACATGTTGATGAGTGGCATACATGTAGTCAAGTCAAAAACCAAAGCCCAAGTCACGAGCAGAATCAGTCAACGTGTGAGTCACCCAGTCTGAAAGATCTAAATTATTCAAAATTTGCACCTCATTGGGAGTGCCCGACAGCAAAACTTCAGTTTCCGAGGGATTAGAAAGACATTTATTTGCACCATCCAAGATTGCCCCTCTTCAGTTGCAGTGAACAACAGCTGTAAATGTCTGCAAAAGTTGGCAACTTCATGGGCAGCGGAGTGCATAATACACGCATATGCATATGTTATGCATGGCAGATGTTCCCACTGACTGTATATGGTCAATGTATTCATTACAACTAAGTTGGCTAGCAGTATAAGCAAATTTCTTCCCTGGTAGTATTTGAACCTCTAACCTCATGATTGACTGTCCAGCTGGGTAATCACTAGGCTGTCACTCACCCCTCTTCCAAGCTGTGATACAGTCAACACAAAGAAGCAGCGTAAGTAACTTCACACAAATTCCATTGTCAGAACAAGAGACAACAACATTGCTAAATACATACCCGTTTATACTTTAACCATAAGCACGCGCACGCCTACACACATTCGCCTTCACATACACAAAACATTTTTAACCTATGTTAATTTACACATTTTTAGATGTAGCTAGCTATGAGATGGTAAAAAGGCATTACATAAATATTGATAAAGAGATGCATCAATTTACACACAAACATACTGTTGCTTTAGTGAATGAAGTACATTCCAGTTGGCATGCACTTTCTCAACCTGTGAAGGGACCTTCCCTCTTCTCACATTAACTACATCTTTTTTTGTTTGGCCACAGCCTTCAGATGCCAAGAGGCCGCTCGATCGTGATGTCATTATGCAAATCCTGTCACCGTTCATGACGTCACAACGTTTTTTAAACGAAGTTCTTAAGACCGCCTACCATTCGATCCAGACGGAGAATGGACACCTGTTCGTTTTCATGCAGGTTGCAGTTACGTTTTCGTGATCGTCAGCGTCATCATTGCAGTCACATATTGTTCTTCGTCATCATCGCTGTCGTCATCTGTGTCATCATTGCTTTCTATCGTTATCACTATTACCACTGTAGTTGTCATTATCATCTTTCCTGTTATCATTTGCATTATCTCTAGCAATTTTTCTTTATAGTAGTAATTTGCTTCTTGTAGCTTGGCCTACTAACACATATTTGTTGGTCTTGTTGATTGACATGAGGTTATGAAACTTTGTAATGTTGAATTATAATTTAAAATGTAATGCAACATGTTTTAAATACAAGTAATGCTGAATGTTATTGTTTTATAATGAAAGTGTTTTTCATTTGTCAAGTTTAACGAACAGATCTACATTGCAATTAACGGTGATGGAACCGAAACTGAAATGTTTCTGACGAGAAAGCTGTCCATCCTGAACCGAATTATTCGTTTCATTCTCGGTCCACTTCTCGATGAGTAAGAGCATTGTGAATGTACAATGTATATACACTGTACTTACAATACAATACAATACAGTACAACTAGATACTTATAGCGTGCTTTAACAAAACAAGTCTTGCACGGGAGGGTGTTACGCTACATTCCTAGTCATGGTGCAATAAAGTTTTCAATTTTGATTTAAATTGAGCAACAGATGTGCATTCACTGCATTGACGAACTGAAGTTGGAAGACTGTTCCAATGTTCCATTCTTTGGGTCCTTATACATTCAAACATTCATTGTGCATAAAAATATGGACACATGCAAAAACTTTAGTGGTTTTAATAAGCATATAGATGTCCATGCCTGTTGGACAACTTGAGGTGAGAAGTGCCTGGAAGCTGAAAGAGTGAGATTGGAGGATGGGCAATTGGCTGATGAAGGGATTCCGAGGGTACTTTGGATGAGAATATTGTGGGGAGTTGCTGGTTAGGGATATGACTTTGAAATGGAAGCACTTCGGGATTTTCAGCCAGTTTAAGAATGGGGTGATATGGGGATACTTGGAAGTCTTGATGATAGCTGGGCAAGCGAGTTTTTGGACCAGTTTCAGACAGAGATTCAATGTTGAGGAAAAAAGAATTGCAGTAATCAAGCTTGGAGTGGACAATGGATAGTGGAAGCAGTTTCAAAGTCAAATATGGATTGGATGCAGCAGAAGTCACGAATTTGCATGAAGCAAGTGCGTGAAAGTTTGGAGAGGTGATTAGAGGAGAGTTTTGGGTCAAAGGTAACGCAAGATTGCGCACAAGGAAGTTGGATGTGAAAGGGAGAGATGAGGAGTTAGTGATAGGGGTAAGGAAAGGTTGAGGATTTTTTGATCTGGGAGGCCTAAGATGATGAATTCTTTCTGGCAAGGTTGAGGCAGAGGAGGTTAGAGGACATCCAATTTTGAGATTAGGTTGACCACTTTTAGTATTTAAGCAATGAAGCAGAAAAAAGAGCTGCAGAATAAAGATATAATTATAGTTGAGTGTCATCTGCATAAAGGCTATGTTGATTATGTTAGTGATAACAGGAGCATTAACAGAGTCGAATTTAAGCGAGTTGGGAATAGGATGTATACTTCACAGTGTTTGTTGGGAAAAGAGTTTAGGAGGTGTGACGCTTCTAGTTCTGAGACCGGAAAAAGAGTTGGGAGTGGTGACTGAGAGGCGGGGAGGAGGTACTGGATTGGTGTTGGAGGAAGCGGCAGGGTGTGACTTTGATTTAAGTATGGATTGCACTGAGAAGCAAAGGATAAGATTTTAGCAGAGAAAATTGAGCAGGAGCTATTGCTGATAGAGGGAGAGGGCAGGGATCTTGGGAATTGATGGAGACTATGATGAAGAACAGAGTTGACAGCTTTCCAAAGACGTCTTGGATTAGAGAAACTGTAATGAATAAATAAAGTTAGAACTTCTCAAAATTTCTCTTTTGTTGTGGGCTTGTGGCAAATACGAACATGAGTGCAAATTATGAGACTTATCAAAATTTCTCCTTTTGGTGGAAAATGGGAGATGTGTTCTGTATCTGATCAATTGAAGTGACTTTTAAAAATCTTCAAACTTTCAGGTTGAAACCAGATACTCCAGCCAAGCGCTCCGAGCGATGGAACTTCATTGGTCTGATACTGTCAACCTGGTGTCAACTCCATGACTCAGAACAGGCATTTCTTGTTGAAGTAAGTCATTTGGATGCAAGTATTGGATAAGTTCATGACTGAATGATTGATGATGATGATGACAATGATGGTGATGATGATGATGATGACTAAGAGTTATGATAATAACCTATATTACATTGAAATACATGGTAGTGATGAATGTGATTGAATCAAGGGCGTAGCCAGGACCAATTTCGTGGGTTCCATTTTGGGAATTTCCTTTGGACGTGGTCGCTGAGTACAGGGTCAGTTTGGGGGTTTGAACCCATAGCCCCTCCCCAATGGATTAACTTACTTTATAGGTACATTGAATTGCACAATGCTGCTGATGACGATGATGATGATGGGGATTGAATGGTGATGATGGTGGTTTTAGATGATGACATTAGATTGAGATTGATGCCTTGTGAGCTATGATAGCAGCCCTGAAAGAACATCCATGTTTAATTCGATTAAGTCTCATCAGTAAATCAAATAATGATGATGTTGATGATAACGGTGATGATGAAAATGACGATTACTCACCACAATACAATAGTAGCCGTGATTTGTAGATAATTTTCATTTCCTTTTCTGGTAATACTCCAATTGTTTAGAGATGATGCCACGCACATCTATCTACCATACCTATCTCATTTATCATACCTTCCTATATCTACCATACATTCTTCAGGAATTGTTTAGAATAACAGCTGGCTCGTGCCACTTACTCTTTTGGGTGCAGAGAAGTCTGTAGGTAATGGTTAGGCGTACAATTGTCTGTAAATTCTTTTCAAAGGCTCCAGAAAGACTGCACATCAATCCAGAACTGAATGGTAAATGTGTGGGATTCTTGGAATGGGCTTTTACCGCATTCAAGTCAAAGGAAGATGGAGCAATTCATTCGATGCTTCTCATCAACAACAAACTCCTCGCCCTGTTTTCTGAGTAGGAATTCTATTACTCTATTATGCAACTGTGATATGCTTCAGTACATGTAGTTATGTGATATGCTTCAGTAGCCAAGAGGTTGTGCAATTGTAGCCTTTTTTATAAATAATAATAATAATAATATTCCTTTATTATTTCAAACTGACATGTACACAGTAAATCAAATCAAATCAAGATATAAGATATTTGATATAGTAGTAACAGACGATAGCAAGTTTAAAAGCAAATTTAACTGTGTGGCAACCTGCATGGCACCCATCTGTCCTGCTCATTTTACAGTCGCCCCTAGGCTGAGTCAACCTTATGGGGCTATTGGGTATCGAACTCGCATCATTCTGATCTTTGTGTAGGCGTGTTACAATTCTACCATCCCTCCAATTGTATGCAATCTCTGGATGTGTAAGGTATGCACTATGCAGTCACTTCTGGATGGGACTCTGTTGGGTTTGGCTTTACTTGTCTACAGAAGCCAATTGCTTTGGACTTTTCCAGTTACATTATCTGAGCATTATTTGCTTATGGATGAACTTGTTCTTCTTAATGAACGTTAGCACCACTTGGCTAGTGAATGCCACGTTTATAAAGGTACTTAATAGATGCAAGAATATTAAGTGTTGTAAATACACTCTTTTTACAAATATACCTTACATACACTCGAATGGGAGTAACTGGGAACTTCTTAAGTTAGTTTTGTGTGTAACCATGACCTTGAAATAATGACACGAGTAGTGCAAAGCATGTCAGACATGAATTGTCCATGAAATCTCTTGTTTTTCAGTGCACATGCACCGGCAGTGGATGTTTCAGACCAAATGATGATCATCATTTTGGTCCAGAGTCTCTTCTGCAATTCTTCATTGAAAGTGTCTACCCATTCTTCTCCACTGTCAAGTATATCACAGAGTAGTATTCATCAGGAAAAGGTTCTTGGAGATAACCAGATCCAGTCAACAACATCTGGTGAGGTCTCTCAGGGTCCCTTCGTCAAGAGCGGTTTCAGTGAAGGTGAGATCGTTGGAAAAGAAAACAAGACAGCGGTACATCAGCTTAAGAGTGAGGAGGGACCAGGGACCTTGACCAGTGGCAAAGACATGGTCTCCTCTATGGACGAATCATCACTGGGTTTGTCGGATAACCTTCTGTCGTTTGAGAAGCGAGTTGTGTTTCTCCGACGCGGTTCAACGAACAACGTTCCTCATCTGTTGCACTTTGTTCCAGTGACAGTGGACATCACTCTGGTTTTTGTCTGTCAGGTAATAGCTCATAATCTAATCTTACCTAACGTAATCTTATCTTATGTTATTCAGTGCTATGCTGTGCTATCTCGTGCTTGATTGGACTGGATGAAGTGAAATTGATTTAGGCCTATATTAGATCAGTTTAGATATGATCTGTTGCAGTCAGAGGCTAGGGTGTAGCCAGGAAAATATTTTGGGAGGGGTTTCCGTTCATGGCGCGTCAAGATAACAAATGAAACCATCAGAGTGAGGACGGGTCAAGAGAAAATGGAAAACATCATCAGAAAGAGAAGATTGAAGTGGATGGAGCACGTGTGGCGTATGGATGAAGATAGAAGAGCCAAACAAGTGCTGTCCTGGAATTCCGGAGGGAGAAGGAAGAGAGAAAGACCACGGAAGAACTGGCCGGGAACCATCAGTGACGACTTGTTATTTCTGGAGATGTCACGGGAGGAGGTGGAGCAGCTGGCGATGAACAGAGACGAGTGGAGGAGATGTGCAGACCTGCACAGGAAGGACTAAGTACCAAGTTCCATTGGACATGGTTGCATATATAGGAAAAAATAGTTAAATTTTGTTCTGCAATTATTTATTTCGTTGTAAGGGATTTGAACTTGTAAAACCCCTCCTCACCACACCCGTGGTCAGAGACCTGTTGTACGTGTTTGTGGGTGTTGTTGGTCGTGGCTGGAGTAGGCCTCTTTAATCCACCATTTATATACCGGTAATCAAATTTGATATAATATAATCAGTTTGAAGTGTCAAAAGTCTAGTTGAAACCCAACAGGTTTGGTTTTCTTGTTTCTCATCATTCTCGCATTTAATTCCTGGATGTCATTCTTAAACAGATCTCCCGTGTAGAAGATTCCATGGCTTTGGTCAAATTTCTCGAAATCTTAAATCACGTCGTACACGTTTCTTGGAGAGACAACATCGGGTCAGCTACAGTGGTTGCAAAAGCTCTCGACTCATCTGCGAAAGCAATTGTGAATATAGCCCAGCATTATGGGGTCAGTATCCTGTAGCCAAATTTTACTCTATATTTAATTTTGTGTGTAGCCTATATATGTATATGTATTTCTACATTTAATTCTATATTTAACTACAGGTAGTGACAATAGGGTTGATTAAAGGTGATAATGTCAGTGCTATGAATCATCACATCATCTTATTATGAAACAGACTGAAATTTTGTTAAGAGAATTTATGTTTAATTAATCCCTTATGGGCAGAAATTTTTTTCAGGATTTCTGCTCCATCTGCGCTTGTTTACTGTTTAATGACCACTGTGTGGTAACAAAGACCATTAGCGAGGCCCTCCTCCTTCATCCAGGCTTGGGACTGGCGCTGACCTCCATCTGCACCCCTAGCCAACTCAGCTATAATGAGAACACTGATCATACACTGTGTGTGTGAAGATCAGGTGGCGAGGGAGGGGACTGGCTGTCCACCCTCATACACGGCCTAGACTAAGAAAATGAAGTCGCTAACATTTCATACCCATGGCTCCCTTTCGGGGTAGCATAAGGGGCACTGCTCTTATTCTACTCTTCTATCTTTAATTCTATATTTGATTCTAGATCTAATTGGAGGTCGTAACATCATTGTTGCAAATTAGAGAACAAATTTTAATCTTCAAGTCTTGTTTTTGTAATTACAAGAACTTAGAGACGGTGAGTGGTCCAGTCAAGATGTTGACCGACAGATGGAAGGAGGTGAACACTCCATCGTTACTTGCCCACTTGGAAGAGGCAGAAACCAGTGGATCTCTCGATCAAAGGTGATCGCTAGTTTTTGGTCGGATTTTGTGCTTTCAAATTCATTTTGCCTGCATGTGCATGTATGTGAGAGGGATCTCTTCTTTTCTCTCTGTCCATCTGTCTCTATCTCTCTGGTAGTGTCTGTCTGGCTGTCTTTTTCTTTCTCAATATTGATGATGATGATGATGATGATGATGATGATGATGATGATGATGATGATGATGATGATGATGATGATGATGATGATGATGATGATGATGATGATGACTATACACACACACACACTCTACACACAAACACGCTACACACACACACACACACACACACACACACACACACACACACACACACACATACATACATACACACACACGCATTCTACATACAATACACACACTCACAATCTACGTACACACACTGTAAGTTGATGGTTGCTATTTTCTTGTTGCCAGGGTTCGATTTGATCTGCAGCAGATGTACAGTCAGGCCCTGACTTTGTTTTATCGGTTGTTTTTTGTGCCTCGTGCGATGACCGCCGACGAGGAACGAAGCCAGACCGAACATCTACGGGAGATTCAGGTTCGCCTTAGGGCGTCACTCGGGGACTATGCCAAGTTCCTTCACGCCAAGTCACTCAACAACTTGACGCTGACCACATATCCTTTCACGTTTTTGAAGCTTGATTTAAGTGGATGGGCAATTCATTTGATTGACAGACTGACTGACTGACTGACTGATTGATTGATTGATTGATTGATTGATTGATTGATTGATTGATTGATTGATTGATTGATTGATTGATTGATTGACTGGGCACTAAACTCATGGTTCCCACTCTTGTGGAAAGCCTGGAAATTCAGGGAATGTCAGGGAGAAGTGTCTGGAAAGTTATGGAATTTTAAAACAATAATTGAGTGGGAACCCTGTAGAGTGTAGACTGATTGACTTACTGCATAACTGATTGTATAATTGACTGACTGATTGATTGCCGGGCTGATTGATCATCTGATTGTCTGCATAGTTGTTTGACTGAAAGACTCATAGATTGACCCCTGCTGTTTGAATTGGCCTATAGACTAACAGATTGATTGATTGATCGACTGATTGCGTCACAGATCTATAAATTGATATATCAACAGATTGACTGACAGATTGATTGATCAATAGATCAAATGAGGAATTCTTTTACGCAGCCTGAGTAGTTTACTGTTTTCACCTATGAAGAAATTATTGTGTATAATATGATTGTATGTGTTAATCTGTTGTATCTTCCTTTACTCATTTCTTTACGTATCTCGAGTTGTATCCGGGGATGATCCACTTTCTTTACGTTGATCGAACAACCAATCAGATGACTGGAACTTCGTTTGCGGTTGGCAGCGATCAGGAATCGAACAAAGCTCAACGTTTGCTTATTAAGAAAAATGTGAGCTTTCGTTTTTTTTTTTGTTAAAGAAAAATGTGTGTTTTCATTTATTTTGTAAAGAAATTGTTGAGAAGTTGATTTTTAAAGAAAAGTGTTTTAAATTTACTTTAAAAAAAAATTACATGGGCTTTATATCATTTGTTTGTTTAAAGGATAGACCCCTTCAATTATGTAATTTAAGGGGTCTGTGGTTTAAAGAAAGCATCCAAATTAAATTTGTAAATAAATATATGGGCTTTGGTTTTGTTATTTAATGAAAAATGGGTGCTTTAATTTAGTTTTGTAAAAAAGTACTTTTTGGTTTTTACAAGAATAAGTGTGCTTCATAGTTTTGGTTTAAACAAATCTGTAGATGCTGATTGTTTAAATGGAAATGTGGACTTAAATTGTGTTTACAACATATGAGCTTTTATTTATTTTTAAAGGAAAATGCAGGTTTTTATTTGACTTACAAAATATATTGAATTACAATATGTTTGTTAGATGTGGAAAGTGATTGAACTAATCCACCAGAATTTGCTTCAGGGTTGCACATCAACCCTGATCAGAATGGTCGACTACTACTACAGCTACAGTCTTTGGTTCGAAGATAATACAGTGGGTATCTGGTAGTGACATTAGTCCAGTTGTTATGAGTTACCTGCTTGTTACTATAGCACTTGTATGACTTTACCCTTCGTTTAATACCTCACCTTACATTATTAACCTTACCTTTCGTTCCTGACTTGCCTCACTTACCTCATCTTATCTGGCCTTACTTTGTCTTACCCTACCCACCCTCCTTACCTTTTTTAATTTACCTTCTCTGCCTCATCTTGCTTTATTTTCCTTACCTTGAGGCTTGACTTACTTACCATACCTATATTATATATTCGTTTAATATGAAAACCAGTTGACACACCGCAACAAGGAACAGAAAAGCGACTACAACTGAACTGAAAATGTCTTTAGAGCGTCATTTTTGGCTTAAAGATTGCGGGCCTGATTTTACTGATTGTCGATATAGGACTCTTGGGATAAAATTACGGTCGTCCTTAGCTGGCCTTAACCTTACCTTAACCTTATGAACTATGAGCATGTCTTCTGTAACAAACCTTTCTTGCTTGCTTCTACAATGATTGCAATTTTGCAATGCTTGTTTGTGCTTTTAGGGCAAACCGCTAACAGTCAAAGCTCCGTTTAAAACGACTCAACGGTTTCTGCTTCCAGGAATCATTGCTCACAATTTCTACAAGTTAGTATGGCTTTTCAATAATCAGTTTTATTGGTGTTGTTTACATCTGAACATACAGGTCTCTTTTACATGCAGACATAGCACACTCTTTGCTCACTTAACTAGATAGTTACTTTACTACTAACCTATTTAGCTACCAGCTACCTACCTACCTATCGTGCTAGAAGCAAGGTAGCTTATGTACATGTTTTCATATCAGCTTACTTAGCTACTAATTTCTCCACTTACTTACCAATTTACTCAAATACTGACTTGCCTACGCATATATACTTGTTTATTGGAAACATTAAGTTGTCAAACCACATCTTAACACAAACATAGAAATGACTATTAGGCTGATTATCATCGGCAGCCGATCTATTGAATAAAGTACCTAATGGTCTTAATGTTGGTTATTTCATCTGCTTACTTACCTACTTGTTTAGTTATTGTGTTTGTGATGCTGCTGTTCAAGGAAGTTGGTGAGCCGCTGTTTTGCGAAGAGCGAGCATACGGTCAACTGTTACGAACTGATTACAGTGCATACAGCTAACATGCCTAAGTCGCTGATGCACGACCAGCGTCAGAAACTGACTGGCCGTCTTGTCCAGGCATCTGCTGTTGCCAGCTCTCCTCTTCCACTCTTCTGATTCTTCCTCATTTTGGTTTATAACTTTTGATCTGCAAATGTTTGTTATATATGTTTTCTTAAAAGAAAAGACTGCAGTGTTCATGTATGCAGGTTTCTTCTGCACATAGTCAGTAGATATATATATATTCTATTATTATTATTATTGTTATTATTATCGTATTATTATTATTCTTATTATTTTCATCAAGTAATTGCTCAATAGAAAAACAACTGTTAACATAAGCCGGGTTTAGTGTTGTTGTGACCATGATTGCTCCTGCGTTGAAACGCTGAACCGTCACTGACCAGTTCTGAGAGAGGAGGCATTATGTCTTTCGGGTATCTCCAGTGGTTGATGTAATTAGCAACTTCTATTGCGCCTGTGTCTAATGCACAAGGCATCAACCAATGGCACACTGATGTCAAGCGGTTATTATTATTATTAGTAGTAGTAGTATTATTTAATGTTATTATTATTGTTCTTGTTGTTCATCTTTATCTTCACCGTCATCGTCATCATCTTATTATTGTTACTATTATTATTTTTCCCCATCTTCTGATCCATCCTCAACTGCATCACCGAACTACTGGCCGACATGTCAAAGTTCATATGTATCAGATTGTATGAGGGAGACGTTGCACTGCTCCCCCTCCCCATCGAGGAAAGAATAAAGTTGAAGAATCATCTTCTGAGGAGAGCCTCACTGGTCGGCACTGCACCGATATATAGGCCTATACATATGTGTTTGTGTATATATATATATATATATATATATATATATATATATATATATATATATATATAATAGTCCCAAGCATCTTTCTTATGACACCGTGTCTTTTAACAGCAACTAACTTTCTAGTCTGAAGTCGTTCACTGTTGTTTATATTTAACGAAATTATTGCTTATTTTTGGATGATGACGATGATTGAGGAATAGCAGTTCAGTTCTTTGTGCTAAGCTCAAGCGGCACTGCATGGATATGTATACAAGATCAGGTGGCCATGCATGCAGTCCTCTCACTGTTTCAACTTCCCACCCATAGTATTCGGTCAGTGTATGATTGTATACCATAGTTCGCTATATATACAGTGTATAAGGAGCACCAGTAGGGCAGAAATTCTGGAACTTCTTTCTGCTCCAATAGGTATTTAGCGCCACCTACTGTAGGCCTACTTGCACTTTTTTCACTGACATTGTGCTACATTTCCACTTTTGTATGTTTGCTGTTTAAAGTGTAGCGCTATTTATCTCGGGTAATTAAGCCAGCACAGAGTGCAGCTTCGAGCCTTCTTGTGATTGGGACAGTTATAATACTTTAGTATACGATTGTCTCATTGAATATGCTTCTAAAGTGCATTTTCTTCGTAAAATGTGACACTGTGACACGTTTACTATAGGCCTAACCAGTAGGATAGAAAATATCAAGATAAGAAATTTCTTAAAGACAGATGTAAAATGGACACTTGGGCCAAGGCCTGTAAATATTACAACACAATCAATTCTGCATGTATGTTGAAATATGCAATAGCTGTATGCATCAATGTCATCTGTTCTCAATGCCGCTGCCTTTCTTATGGGAATTGTCCCTAATTTTGGCCATATAGCTTCCATTGTGTGGGATACTTTTGACTGGCTCCCCGTCCAGCAGCGTATTCAGTTTACGATTGTGACTCTTGTGCGGAATTGTCTTGTTGACTCTACTCCATCTTACCTTGGGGAGTTCTACATTTCGGCCCTGAGTCGTGGCACCCTTCAGTTGGCTCTTCATTGCATGTCCCTCGTATGCGTACTGCTACAGCGTTAGGCCAGAAGCTTAAATTTTCAATGTTGGACCTACCAGCTGCAATCGCCTTTCTCGAGAGCTGCTACTTAGTTTGTCCCTTTCACAGTTGAGCGCCTGAAGTTTGTATTATTTTGACAGTGATTTCAATGGTTCGCGTCGCAAGCGCCACTGATGAGTTTATTCTGAAAGTGGCACTTTATAAATGTCAGATTACAACTGCAACCATATTTCCGACAAATTAAAGAAAATTACCTTAGGCATTTTACCACCCTTTTAAAAGTAGCTTAATTGGCTTAATGTTAAGCGTTTAGGCCTAGTTATAAGTTACACAAAGTGTCTGATTAAGATACATATGTAGCCAGCTAAGTATAATTGGCCTACAGGAATTTAAATGTGCTAAAAAAAGTAGGCCTGTAGGCTATACATACTATAGCCTGTTTTGTAATTATCTCCGATTTATCTGGTGGTCGTAATCGTAAACTCTAAATTTTTTAAGCGCTACGCTAAAAAATTAAGCTAAGCGTAGAGCATCAGATTACTTTTATTCACGAGAGCTGTTTCGAACGTATCCGTCGACGTATAATAATATACGTTGAGAGGTTGTCCAGATAAGAGCATTGTCCAGTGCAGATCCGAGTTCGGTTGCCAGAGAGACGTGCCATGCAGAGACGGGAGGCAGAGCGCCTGCTAAGACAGGTTTCGTTGAGCAGTGTTTAATCTAGTCCCCTTGCTGTCGGGGGAATTGAGGGTTCTGGGGGGGGGTATCCAGCTTATTGTAAAAGTTGACGACCGGGGGGGTAGTAACGAGTATTTCCCAGAACAAGATCTCAAAAATTTTCGAGGGGGTAGTAAGGAGACTTTTCCAAGGATTTTCTTTCGAGGGGTGGTAGTAACAGCCATTTTCCACCAATATTTTCGAGGGGGGGTAGTATCGAGAGTTTTCCAACACATTATTCTACAAAATTACATGTCTAATTTTTCTTGGAGCTAAAATTTCATCTCTTTACTTTTTCTGGGGCAGTGTGATTTTCGTTAACGATAACGATAACGAAAATGTTCGTTAACGAAAATAAAATGACTTCGTTAACGATAACTATAACTATAACTAAAAATATCATTAACTATAACTATAACTATAACGAAAATAACACTAACGAAAATTCATCTTTATTTTCGTTAATACAAAAATAAAAATAGGAAGTGCAATATGGACGATTCGACATAAATGAGAACGAAAAATGCGAAATTTTTATTGTGAAATTTGTCAGTTACTTTGGAAACTCGTGTATTCATGAAGCTGACTGTACCCATGCTTCAAAGGTTTTCATAGCTCTGAGTAAATTGTGAAACAGCGTATTAATACGCACAATTTTGCTTATAGACTTAATTATTGTAACTAAGTAGTAACTAAAATTAACTAAAATAAAAATCCATTAACTATAACTATAACTATAACTAAAAATAATACTAACTATAACTATAACTATAACTAAAATAAAAATCATTAACTATAACTATAACTATAACTAAAATAAAATCTGTAAGGAAAATCACACTGCTGGGGGAGAAAACTCGATCCTGGGGGGAACTTTACCCCAGATTCTAGATTAAACACTGTTCGTTGAGGACGAGAAAGCTTGGAAGGTGGAGGATCAGATCTATGGATTAGGGTAGGAAGGCTTGAAGAGGTGATTATTACTTCAATTTGAAATGGAAAGCCTTTGAGGTGATAATTATCTATAGGAGCCTGAGACAGATGACGGTGGATGAGTGGCGGTATTGGTTGATGAACTGAGAATAATAGTCTCGGTTCATCAACCAATTGCGTAGGCCTACATTATAGGCCTACGTACGCAATTCAGAAGGAAGGTAATTCCAGAGTCGAAGTGCAGTACGTGTGGAATAAGCCTATGTATCGGTTGGAGCAGAGCCTTGGAGAACTACCAGTCCTGTGCATTAGGCCTAGTGATTCTCGGACTGAACCAAAACTTTTCGTTGATTTTCTGTATCTGTTAGGCCTATGAAAGCAAGATGTGATGCATCCTGACGACAGAGGCTCTGCGCTGCTTTAGGCCTCTGGCAACCGGATTTGATCTCCATTTGCAACTCTTTGAACAACCCCTCTGACTCTACCAGCAGTCAGGAATAGGCTTAGGGAAATGGCGCTTCATAACGTTGGAGTTGACCCTTCCTGTGGATTATTGGTCCTTGCTAAAAAAACACGACTCGCTATTAATAGTAGCAAGTATTACCAAGGGGATTTTCATGCGTCATTGGAAACGCCCCATTTCTTGTTTACACGGGTTTGTTTAAGTTAATTAATTAAGTTAATTTTAATTAAGCTTATAAACCCGTTGAAAAGTATCTAGGAAATTATTGATAGAGTTAGGATCTCTAGGTTTAATTTAGAGTAGAGTTAGACTGAGTGAGATCCGTGAGAGGTTCAGCTAGGACATTTGGTGACAATGTTTTGAATTTTTTACAGATGTATTGATGAATCACGTTTTACACTGCAGGCTTTTCCTTACGCGTGGTGCTTCTGCGGCGGAAATTCTGCCACGCAACCCGCGAAAACTTACTTCTGCGGCGGAAATGCCGTCACGCAACCCGCGAAAACTTACTTATGCGGCGGAATTTTTTTAATCCTTTTATCTAAAACTACTCCAACCCTAACCCTGGCCCTAACCGACACACACGACGCCTAACCTGACCCTAACCGACCCTCACGACGCCAATTTATAGGAAATAACGCAATTTGAACAAGGATAAATCTTCTGGGAAAGTTTTGTCCTATCAACAATTCAGCCATTTTAAGATGTTTTCAAGTCGTATGCGCCGCGCATGCGCAAAAGGTTACCGCCGCAGAAGTAAAATTTTCGTTTATATTGCGGCGATGTCTTCCGCCGCAGTAGATTTATCCTTTCCTTATATACATTTTGATCGCTAACGTTTTGTATAATAACATGTGTAAATAGTTTACCTTTACGACTTTGACCGTACTATTTTACCACTATTTTACCATATCCACAGCCAATATAATGTGCCTATGATCACATTTATTATTATTATTTTTATTATTATTATTATTACGAACATGTATTTGTTGCGTTTTCAAAAAGAAATTCCGCCGTGATATTTATTTAAGAAAGTCTTGTCAAGGTCATGTAACTTACATACGACTTAGTTGTTTTGCTGGTTTCGTGTAGCATTATATTGAGTCTGCCAGGCCTATGTATGTGTGCTTGCATAAAATGTATATGAATTATAATGCGCTATTTAAGTGACTTTTGAAAACGGTACTTTAAGTTGCATTGTAATATGCAAAAATTTCTTTTGTGTAGTACTTTCACCAAGATGTCGGTGAAAAATCTGAGGCACAGTGACATCTTACGGAAGAGCCTACCATTTCTTATCGAGAACATCTATGATGTCCACGATATCCTGGACCATCTTCTGGCATCGGAGGTCATGTCATGGGATGAGAAAGATGAAATCTCAAGCCAAGCAACACGCCGTAAACGCATAGAAATGCTGCTCACCTTTCTGAGGGTTAAAGATAAACACACGTTCGACATATTCCTTGAGGCATTGACGTATAGCGGAAATGATTTTGTACGTGAGGAGTTAGAACGCGTTGCAACACAGTTGGAGGAAGAGTTGCTATCAGCCACAGTTGTGGCCCAGGCAACAGAGAGCGGGGAAGGTAGTTTTGCATTTTTTCCTTGACAAAATTACAATAATTATACACTGGCTGTCCACGGAAGAAAGAATTTTGTTTAAAATCATATGTGTTACAGTTCTAAAAATTAAAGATGATATTGAATTACATTAGATGCGATTGTGACATTTCTAAAATTGTTTGAATAGTAAATACCCATATAGTAGTAAGTATTAATACTGGATATGACTGAAGACTTGATTTACCATTATCTTTTGCTTTTGCTCACTCAGTAATCAGCGACAATATTGACAGAAAAATGTGGCTAACGTGTGGCACTGAAATGGTGAAGTTTATTAATGGTACTATGTAATTTAGTTAATTTGCATTTTATCCTGATTTATCCTTTGGTCTCATTTCTTTTTGTTTTTTTGTTTACAGGAGATGACTGGTTAGCAAATATGAGTGAGGAGTGGAGACTTCGTCCCCTTACAACAGACGCAATATCGCTGCTGTCACGCCGGCTATCACCTTGCTGCTTCTTCCACGTCGGACAGCTGCTAGGGTTTTCCAAGAGCCGCCTGGAACAGTATCAGACCTCGGATACCTACTCAGTTCCAACTCAGTTCCTCAAGATGCTCTGTGACTGGTGTGCTAAGGACAGTGACAAGGCCACTCTTGGCAGACTTGTCCTCATCCTTCGAAGTTCTGGCATCGATGATGCTGACTATAGGGACATTCTAGAGCAGCAGTCTGCATCAACTGGTTGTACCTCTCAGACATTTGATAGCAGCAGCAAAATGCCAACATCGATACCTACACAGCGGATGCCGCAATGGGTCTAGGCTTTACGATATTACTAACTTCATCCTATATGCGGTTACTGAAACTATGGTACAATATTAAATCTTGAAGGGGCGCTATATAAATATCTGAAATGAATTAAATGAATGAAATTGACATATGCCACCAGCCCACCAACTTTGTTCGTTTTGCAGTTTCATTCATAATTTAAAACAATACTTGCTATAAAAAATCCTATACTGACTCCCATTTTCTTACCTTTTTTGCAGTTCCAAAGATCATCCACTATAGGTATTTTGTTAACTACTATGTTAAAAGAGTCTTACAAAACTTCTTGCAGTTCGACAATTTCCAAGCTATCTGGCCAATGCAACTAGCTTGCACATTTTGCTTCTTTTACAATTTCTTCACACTCCTTTCATTTAAAACTGGGGACAGAATCTTATCCTCTATTTTTTAATGCTTATTGTTTTTCGCTGAGTGCCTGTGAATAAGTTGATTCCAATGACTGCTTATGTTGAATGCTGAAGAAATCCAGAGATTATGATTTTGAAGGACATTGTGATTTGTGATTTAAATCAGATGGGAAGAATAACGGCAAATGCTAAAATTCACGGCAAACGCCAAAATTCACGGTTTCCGTGAATTCCTGATTTTCGTCTAGCCCTAAAGATTTGGTTAGGCTACATTACACTTCTTAGCTTGTGTTCTTGTCGCGTCTCTTTAAACCAGAGATTAGACCGTTAAATTCACGGCAAACGCCAAAATTCACGGTTTCCGTGAATTTGTAAAGATTTGGTTACATTACACTTCTTAGTTTGTGTTCTTGTCGCGTCTCTTTTAACCAGAGATTAGATTAGACCAGTGCTGTCCAACCAATGAGATATATTTTATTAACGCTAGAGGGAACATGACGCATATTCCCTTCGCTAATTTTGGAAGCCACAACCATAGATATAATAACACCTTAAAGAGAGTTCCGCAGTTAATGGAAATTGAAATGACGCGTTTTGATTGGTTGAAATTCATGGACGCAGTCAAGCTTAAGCGAGACTTTGATTTCTTTTCGAAGCTTACGCCTTAAAAAATTCAAAAGACACAAAATAACAACTTATCCATTAAATAATATTCCAGCTGCCACGTTTTCGGGCTTTAATAAGTTGCTACATCCACACACTACACAATTTAGCCAGCGCTCATTAGGCTAACATAAATGGTGACGTGTCCACGCATTTCACGTCGATGATGACGTCGGTTTATATTATGCGTCTCAACGACCTTAGATACGTCTCTATGCCTAGCTTAAGGGTCACGGCTTCACCATAGATGGTAGATGCGGGGCTCTAGTGATATATTTATATATTATACATCTCTATGTGTCCAACCCGCGGGCCGCATGCGGCCCGCCGGCAGATTCTGAGTGGCCCGCCACAGCTCGCTAAATATTTGCAATTTCTGTTAAAATGAAGTAAAAGACAGTCACTGGCCTACTTACATAGCTATTCGTTCGTAACTTGGCTTATCATTTGACAATGTGTACACAAAATCCAGTTCCCCAAGACGCATTCATTATGATAACTCCATAATTATTTATAATACAGTTAATAATTTTCAATAAATTTTAGTCGCTGCTTTTTCCTAAGTTGATTGGTGCGGCCCTCGGCTTCAAAAATTACTTCTTCGGTGGCCCGCGGTGTCAAAAGGTTGGACAGCACTGGATTAGACTGTTAAAGTTTGGCTCTTAGATTATTCCTGTCGAGAAGAGAAGCCATGTGCAATAATAATAATAATTATGACGACAATTTCTATGGCGTCGTAACACAGCACATGCCGTTACAAGGGCGCTTTGTCAAAAAACAGCACACGATCAGTCAGAGATACGCCTTAGAAAAAGGTAAGACTCAGTGGCGTACCGTACGGGGGCAGAGGCGGGGGGAGGGGCGGGGGGCGAGTCGCCCCGGGCGGCACTTGAGCAGAGGCGGCAAAATAGAGTTGAAGAAAAATAAAAGGAGTGAATGCAGAAAAAATTGAAAAAGTATAAGAGAAAGTAATAAAAGTAGAAAAAGAAGGAAGGAAAGGAAGAAAAATAATCCAATAAATAGCATACAGTGGCGTAATGAGGGGGCGGGGGGGGACAGGGCGGCTTCTGACAATTATAGTATAGTAGATGAGGAATCTGTTTTTGAAAAAAGAGGGGAAAGCAAAAAAAGGTCATCCGAAATTTTGGCGGAAGTAATAAAGAATATTTTCCGGAAATTTCCAAAATTAAGTGCCAAGGGCGGCATTTTGGGCCGTCGCCCCGGGCGGCATTTAAGCTCCGTACGCCACTGGTAAGACTTGTATACCCCGCAGTCGATCGAGTCGAGTGTATACGATCGACTTGGCTCGACCGACGATCGACTTCGTCGACTCGCCGACCTTTCGACGACTTAATCGATCGACTTGGCTCGGACGACGATCGACTCGATCGACTTCGTCGACTTGGACTGTAGTCTCTTGGCCAAAATTGCTGACGACTATTGCATTCTTATAGGCCTATTCCAGTAGGCCTACCTAAATTACTCATGAATTTCAATTGCACACTCTTTCTGAAACTGTCAAACTGTAATTGAACTGGTAAGTAACATTTAAGGTATTATAATGATATCGTGTGAGCCTGTGGTTGACTTGTAACTTGTAAGGATTAAGCCTCACCTAATCAGTCAACTTGATCAGCTAGGCAACTAGGCTACAATGGAATTTCCTACAGTACGGTACAGAATTTAGTAGCCTACCAGCTCAACAAATAAAGACGGCAGCAGGGGCGTCCATCCCCCCTTACGCCTATGAAGCATTCCCCCTCTTTTTATCAGAATGCCCCCCACGACGACAGCCCCAGACGACTGGTCGACTGTCGACAAAAGAGAAAATCTTTATTATCGAAATTTGAAGTATAATTTTAAGGCTGAAATCTTTAACGTTTAAGTCATTAATCAAGCAACATTATGCATTACACAGACAGAGGCGTACGGCCAGAACGGCCAGACAGTATTATAACATAAGTACTAAAATTACAATAGGTGCTTCTTCAAAGCAGCAGAGTGCGTAGCCAAGCGATCAACAATTTCGTCCAGTTTTAGCGATAGAGAAGCGTCTCGTTCACAGGCTAATACTGTCAGAGGTGCAAACCAGTCATCAACTATGGTTGATCTCAGTCGATTTTTCACAATGGTCTTCGCTGTTTTGATAATTTTCGTTTAGGACTTTAGGTATTATATTTAAAAGTAAACGAATGACTGTATTGTGAACATGAAGGACTATAGATACTTATATATAACGTCGAGTAACATGAAGACTGGAGACTGGAGTTATGTAGGCTTATGGAGTTATGGTGTGTACAGGCCACATGGCTTGCAGAGGGACACTGAATTGCGACAGAGACATTGCGACAGCCGACAGAGACAGCTCGAGAGACAGGCAGACAGACAGACAGAGAGTGAGTGAGAACAAGGCAGATATTATTTCCGGCATATTTCTTAGCGCTCGAGATGAGTTATCTACCGTTTGGGGAATGCAGTGGTTGTAAACGTGAAAGAGAGAATCATGCCTAGCACAGGCTGGGTCTATTGGCGCGCACCCAAGTTAACGTATCTTTTTATACAACTGAGTGTTTGCTTCAATAGTGTGAGTCACATAATCCGACCAGTGTGATTTTCCTTACAGATTTTATTTTAGTTATAGTTATAGTTATAGTTAATGATTTTTTATTTTAGTTATAGTTATAGTTATAGTTAGTATTATTTTTTAGTTATAGTTATAGTTATAGTTAATGGATTTTATTTTAGTTAATTTTAGTTACTACTTAGTTACAATAATTAAGTCTATAAGCAAAATTGTGCGTATTAATACGCTGTTTCACAATTTACTCAGAGCTATGAAAACCTTTGAAGCATGGGTACAGTCAGCTTCATGAATACACGAGTTTCCAAAGTAACTGACAAATTTCACAATAAAAATTTCGCATTTTTCGTTCTCATTTATGTCGAATCGTCCATATTGCACTTCCTATTTTTATTTTTTCTATTAACGAAAATAAAGATGAATTTTCGTTAGTGTTATTTTCGTTATAGTTATAGTTATAGTTAATGATATTTTTTAGTTATAGTTATAGTTATCGTTAACGAAGTCATTTTATTTTCGTTAACGAACATTTTCGTTATCGTTATCGTTAACGAAAATCACACTGAATCCGACACATCATAATCCGGTGACCTATATGTCTGTGGACCTGTGTATGATATAATCATGTATCATGAAGCATCCGTCATATACAGGCTATAGCTCGACTCTGCAGTCTGAACTATAAAAATTGAAAAAAGGACATTAATTTCTTTAGTTAAAAAACTTGGGCCCTTGGGACTTCGGGGCCTCTGGACTTTGTTTGTTCACCCTCTTTATATGGTTGTTGCGCCACTGCTATACTCTGTCGGCGGTAACAGACTTTACAATGTTCAAAGTTATACATACCTTGTAGTCTTCCACTTGTGGTGTGTAGTACAATGTATGCGCCATTTGTCACTACGGATAAGCATGCCGCACAACGGCTCGCAACATTTATACTTTAGTAAAACATTGTCTCTGGGCATGATTACAATGATTACTTGTCTAGTAAAATCAAATTGCAAATTCATAGCACCGCATTATAACTCAAGTCTCATACACAGTGTGACGTTATCGTACTACCAAAGTCTATATAACGATAGGCCAAAATAATGAAATTGAAGACTAATCGTCAGCTCGGTCGGAGAACAGCACAATGATTTTAATATTAAATTAAACAAAGAAAAGCATTTTCGAAAATCAAAAGCACATCGATTAATTTCAGAAATTCAAAAAATGAGTAGTGAAAAAATTCTTTTCCCCCCTGAAAAGGCTACTATGAAGATCTCTGCTTCATTCCCCCATAGGATGGACGCCCCTGGACGGCAGTACAGGTACTAGAGGACATGTAGGCTAACGTCTATACGCATCTTAATCGCTCCAATTTTCACCATAAAGCTTAGAAAAAACTGTGAAAAAAGTATCTCTATTACTTTCAAAAACAGAGAAGCGCCAAGAGCAGGGGCGGACTGGGCTGTGAATTTCTACCGGGAAAAGTTCCTCGAAGGGCCCGCACGAGCATGGGTGATTGGGGGCCTAGACACTTACGAAAACAAATAATCTACAGTTACGCGTGTAGACCGTTGAACTGCACTGAATAGTGTTCAACGATTCATTGCTCGGTAGCGAGTGGGTACAGCAAATCGTTAAATGAGTCTATTGCAGCAGCATCTTAGCAAAGACTTGTGAATCTTTGGCCATGACATGGATCAGATCATCTATAGTGATGTAGTCACGAACATCTTTTCGGAACACATCAGCATAAACATCTCTAGTTTTTCATTTCCGAGCGAGGCGTGTAGCCGTTTCTTGATGATCTTAAGCTTACTAACTCACAGTACACTTTTTTCACAGTATACACTTGTGAAAAAACAGAGTGAGTGAGTACTGATAAGCAAGGTACAGACTGGAGAAAGCAGATGCGTTAAATGAATATACCTGTGCAAAACCTTGTGACAACATTTGATACATTGCTTACAGGCTCCAGCGCCTTGACAACACGTGAATCAGCATCCAATGTATTATTGTATTTATTGTATTTAAAGATTTATAAAGCGCCTCTCACAGTGCACACCAATCAGAGGTGTGTACCGTGATGCAAATCTTCACCAGCGTCAGGTGGTAGGCCTTCATCCGTCCTATAGTCATATAGTGTCCGGGTAATCTTCAGATTCTGAGTCACACTGAATATTGCTAAATTCCTCCTATGCACAGTAACTCATATATTTTTGAAAATACAGACCACCGCTAGTCGCATCAGGGCCGGCAAATTCTGAAATAGCCTATGTTGTCGAAACTGCCCAGTGGAATTGAACCGTCGGCAAGTTCTTTAAATTGCCTTGGATCCAGACAGACTGTAAAAATGATCGTTTCATTGTCAATCACAGATGTGTTCTGACTGCCATCCATTTGCACGTTGAATTTTGTAAAAACTTAACACCAATTTCGCTGACAATTTTGTAAGACCAATTTCGCTGACAATTTTGTAACACCAATTTCGCTGACAATTTTGTTGTTCATAAGATTGCCGATTGCATCAAGAATTTTATTGACTGCTGTTTTTGACATCATTGTTGTTAGATCACCTTGTCCACCAATTTTTCTCCCATGCTTCTCGGCCTTTTAATTCTGCGTTTGCTCTCTTCTGTGACCTTATTTAGCGTAGGCCTATATATTGAGAGTGAGGGGAAACAATCTCGTCCCCATCCCCTGCCCCGCAACAAGTAAGTCTTCTCCAGGAATCCCCGCAGGGTTTGTCCCCATCCCCGTCCCCATCCCCGCAGGTTTTTCCCATCCCCATCCCCGCAGGACGACATCACATTCCCCGCAAAAGTTTACACAAATTAAAATTTAAAAATAAATATTAATTTTTGAGCTTACAAAGCTATTTGTATTGGTGACTGCATTAGACTGTTATTAGCTTATAATCTGACAGTTTGCATTAATCAAGTCTTTACCATTTCTGAAGGCTTCAGGAAATAAGAAATCTCCTTATCAGTTCTCAAGTTCTTAACATCACCCGGGTTTCTTGCCGGCTCATTCCCCATTAGGCTACCGCGGTACTACCGCGAGAGTTTGGGGACCGCGGTATTACCGCAATTGTTGTCCCCATTACCGCGGTATGACCGCAATTTTTGTCCCCATTAGCGCGGGATTTACCGCGGTCACCGCGGATTCCCCGAGGGGAAATTCCCCATGTCACTCTCTAGTAGCCTATATATGCTGCTTCATTGGAAGGTCAAACTCCGCCAGAAATAGAAATGACTCCAGGAAATTGCCATGTTCAACAGTTCTGTCTTCCAACCTGTAAGCTGACTCGTAACGATGTCCTCGGTATAGAATAGCCTATCTTCCAATAAATTTAATTGCAGACACAATGCGGCTGAATAGGCCTACTTCGATGTTTCCCATGACCTGTTTGCTTCACACATAATTATCTGTTAATAACTGAGGCAATATTAGCTTACACTGGTATCCAATCAGAAGGGCGAGTTCGGAAGGGCGACTATCAGAAAGGCGACTTCGGAAGGGCGAACTCCTAAAGGGCGCCTGTTCACAAAAGCGCCGCTCAGAAGAGCGCGCTATCAGAAGAGCGCGCGTTCACAAGGGCGACGATCAAAAGGGCGACTATCAAAAGGTCGCAAAAATATCCGCCCATTGCTAGGTACGTAAAGGTACGTAAAGCTCTTATGTCAATACGCGAAAGTCTGTGATTACCCTATTCGCCCCAAACCTTTTGATCGTCGCCCTTTTGATCGTCGCCCTTGTGAACGCGCGCTTTTCTGGTAGCGAACTCGATCAAAAGGTAGCAAAAATATCCGCCCATTGCAAGGTACGTAAAGCTCTTATGTCAATACGCGAAGGTCTGTGATTACCCTATTCGCTCCAAACCTGAAGGGTATATAAATTGAAGTCTGAACCAAGAAAAACTGTCAGTTCGTCGTAGGAGCAGTTTAAGAATGGAGCTAGAATTTGTCATGAGCAACAAAGGTCGAGAAATGTTAGTGGTCGATGGTTGTACATTCAGACTTGAAAAAACAATAACAGAAAAGAAAATCTGGAAGTGCACTGAATACCGTACAGCTAAGTGTAAGTCCCGCTGTCACTCCAAAGATGGAATTCTGACTAAGCAGCCGACTCAACACAATCACGTTCCGGATAAAGCTAAACTGGTTAGCAAGAAGGTGATGGCCGAGATCAAGCAGAACGCGGCGGTATGTAACGACACTTAGTGTTATCTAGTAAGCCTACCCGTATTGAAAAACATTTAGGACAACAGGGCCTACATTTGAACTGATGATTATCAATTTCTTAGTTTAATATTTTTGTCGTACAGATTAAAGATTTCAAACTATATTTTCGCCTTTATGATCGTCGCCTTTTTGATCGTCGCCCTTCTGAACGCGCGCTCTTCTGATAGCGCGCTCTTCTGAGCGGCGCTTTTGTGAACAGGCGCCCTTTAGGAGTTCGCCCTTCCGAAGTCGCCTTTCTGATAGTCGCCCTTCCGAACTCGCCCTTCTGATAGTAAACCTACTGCACTTACAGCTTAGAAACGCGGTAACTGCATGGGTCATACGGCAAATAATTAATTAACATCTCTTACATGTATAAAGCTTGGCTGAATCCTGTTGCTACTGATTTACTCAATTCTTGTCTGCAATGATGCACTTGACGGTATAGCCTAACAAGAGTTAAATCGGTGGCAGGTTTTCAGTGCCACAAAGCGACAGAATGACGTTAGCAGACGAGAATGTTGTTTCTGTATGAATCATAACTTCCGTTTCACCGCTGCTGTTTGATACTTCTACGATTTGACCTCTCTGACAAGCTTCATAACTACCCACAGTGGCCGCTCCGGGCCCTCAGCATCCCCAGATGTCATAAGGAAAACTGTCATTTGTTGGTGTCACCTCAATTGTTTCAGAGAACATTAGTTTTAGTTTAGGTCTACGTTGTTTTGGATCCAGGCCTGCATCTTGCAATTCTTCATTTCGTTTTTCAAGTCGGGCCAGGCAGTCTGTTGTAACTTGTTTTGGTCGTACGACGTATGCTAATAGCTACGGTTTAGGCAGGGGCCCACCGGGAAATTTCCCGGTTTCCCGGCGGGCCAGTCCGCCCCTGGCCAAGAGGTTAATTGTTTGCACTGAATTTCATTATGATTAGTAGTTTATGTTTACACAGAATTACGTCATTATAATTATGCCTATCATAATGTCTGTCATTTTGTGAAAAATAGTAAGTAAAATATTTCAGAGTCGAGTCGAGTCGACGATTTGTCGATCGACTCGACTTGGCCGAGTTTACGATCGACTCGATCGGCGAGTCGATCGAGTCGACGATTTGTCGACCGACTCGACTTGGCCGAGTGTACGATCGACTCGATCGATCGACTCGATCGGCTGCGGGGTATAACTTAGACTTGAGTCTTTACTTGAAAGACTCGACTGAATGGGCTGAACGTGCAATGTCCGATGCGTCCGTGCGAACTCCTATCGACAATTGATTATAATATTATTACGGTCGTTTATGTCGACGCCTTGCTGTGGACTTGCATCGCAAAGACGCAGACTGGCCGCTGCAGCCGGACGTTTATCGTGTGAGGACGCACGGACCGGCACGGTGATAAGCCAGCCGGCGCCAGTCGTTCGCCGCTGCCTGTTGTACGCCTGGCACCAGCAGCTGCTTGTCTTGGAGGGAGACCTGCAGGTCTACGATGACGATTTAGTAGCAGGTAGTTAGCGGTAGTAAACATCGATAACATATGGTCGCGCGTTCTGGGAATATGCTCGGCTTCTATATTATTGATGGCGGGCGATTTGCGCTGGCGTGGAGGTAGGTTATAGATCAAGCTGTTTGCGTGTGTTTCTGTCAGATTCGAGCGTCCTTTTGCAGGTTCTGATGAGTCAATGTAGTCTTTGTAGGCCGCGTAAAAACTCAGGCCATATGTCGGTTTTCTAGGATGCGAACGGAACAGTTTTTAAGGGTTTCATGACCGCTGTCCTGTTTACTGACTGCCAAGTTTAGTATGCCTGCCTGCCCTAATAATTTCCCAAAGTCAGCTGGATTGCCTCTTTCCTATGGATCAGCTCTTAGTGTTGCAAAGCTGTTGTTTTTGATCATGTATAGGGCCAAGGCCTACTAGTTTGGACAACGAAATTTTCATTTCTTTTCAATTAGAGAAACTGTAGCTTTGGTGGGAGATATTCTGAACAGGTCGGGTAGACCTTTGGTCAGGAGCAGAGTTAATTTTCTTTCGATTTTTGGGAGGGTGTTGCATAGTTTCAAAGTATTTCATGACCATGTGAATGATCCTGTGCCCTGCACTTATGGTCAATCAGAGAATCTTGATTGAAATCCAAACAATCTATAAACTAACTGCTAACCCTGTGGAGCCGGTTTCTGTTGCTTTGTTTTCATTTCGTGTCTGACTGTTTGCACAATGTGTCTGTTTTCTACAGCTTCAGTTACTCGAAGGCGTTGACCTTTGCAGTAGTGACTCTCCTGTTGGTAGACAATGTAAGTGAGGCACATGTTCATGAGAGGTCGAACGATGGTCAAGGATTTCATGACAGCAAGGTTGTCAGAGATCCAGAGTGAGTTATGCTGGTCTTGAATCACGTTATTCATCCGATTTTAAGTTTTCGGGGGTTTCCATTGGAAATAGTCTCAAAAGTTAAGGTTTTTGTATTTTGCATGTAAAAGCATATAAAAGTTTTTTCAGAAACTTATTGTGGGGTTTGAACCCGTAAACTCCCCATAAATACGCCCATGCTTAAGAGGACCACCCATATCATCGCCTAACCACCCAACCGCTCTCCTCTCGCTCTCCCCTCTCTCCTTTTGCTCTCACTCTGCCCTCTGTCCTCTCACTCTCTCCTCTCACTCTCCTCTCTGTCCTCTCACTCTCTCCTCTCACTCTCCCCTCTGTCCTCCCACGCTCACTCTCCTCCTCTCTTTCCTGTTACTCTCTAACTGTCTCATTCTCTTACTGTCTTACTCTTTATCGCCAGTCTCTTTGTTCTTCACAGTCCTTACGTACATTCTGTCGACATTGCCCAAAGCCTTTCATCTCCATCTATTTGTTCTTCTGTCTCTCCTATTGTTTTCCTTCCAAAAGATGCATCATACCTTCAGTCAGTGGATGGATAGATGGATGGATGGACGGAAGGTTGGATGGATGGATAGATGGATGGTTGGATGGATGGATGGATGCCATTGGATGGATGGATGGATGGATGGATGAATGGATGGATGGATGGATGGATGGATGGATGGATGGATGGATGGATGGATGGATGGATGGATGGATGGATGGTTGAATGAATGGATGGACGGATGGATGGATAGTTGGATGGACGAACGAACGGACGGACGGATGGATGGATGGATGGATGGATGGATGGTTGAATGAATGGATGGATGGACGGACGGATGGATGGATGGATGGATAGTTGGATGTACGAACGAACGGACGGACGACGATACCCATTCAGAATGATACAGCAAGAATGCAACTACTGTATAATATAAAGTCTGTATTTCGAAGTGCAACTCTAACATCAACTGGGATGTTATGGCAACAATTGCTAATGTGAGTCACTCAGAAGGTGTTATGCTCAGATACATACAACGATGCACGTTTCACCGAGGTTCCAGTTTAGTAATGCCGTCTATATAAAAAAATAATGGCGTTTTGCTTACTGTCTGTTTGCAGACACATCAATGAACATCTTCAGGGTCAGGCAGCAATGAACGTGAGTCAAATGGGTGCAGAGGAACTAGAGTTCTACTACTTCAAGTAAGCCTCTCAACATGCTAGAAATACAATTTTTTCCTGTTACCATTACTTTTTTTACATTATGTTTGTTTAGGTATAGAGTAAACAGACAGACATTTTTTTGCATGAATGTAACATATTGTAACATTACAATTACACATTTGACTGTACTATTTCCTTTTGTTACAGTACTACTAACTTTTGTTACAGCAATATTACATTTTACATTACTATTACATTTCTTATAATTGTGTAGGTATCAAGCAAGTAAGCACTGTTGCAAGAGTTGCTTTTGGGAGCCTAAGGGCACAACATAAATATTTTTTTGTATTACGCTTGTGCAGATTACATGATACAGACAACAATACGAAGCTGGATGGTCTCGAGATTTACAAAGCAATGGTCCATATGTTACCGTTTGATGAAATTGAAAATGCGGTATACAAGAAAGTAGATACGAGAGGAAAGACGCCCGAACAGATAAAGAAAGAGCGAAAAGAACAGGAAATAAAATATTACACTGGTAACTCTTGTAATTACTGTCATGGTAACAGACTGTAATTTGTGTAGAATGTGATTTATGCCAAAGAACAGCAAAACAAATATTGTAGGCCTACTTGTAAGTTGTGCTGTTACTGTTATGGTAGCAGACTGTAATGCAGTGGTTCTTAACCTTTTCAAGGGAGCCGAACCCCAAGAGAAATCCATGACCACTCACCGAACCCCTCAAGTTTGAACAATAATTTTTAACCAATGGGAACAAAAGAAAATTAAAAATTGTACCAAAATGTTATACAATATTAATACATTCAATAGGAAGTAGGCCTACTAACAGTTAACTAACCGTACCAACACTACCAATTGCATCTTAATGTGTCCTTTGTTGTTGCCGTTTGGAAACAATGTGAGAAATGCGTGACTCTGTTTTGAAAAGGCTCACTCTCATATCATTTTCGCAATCAAGCCTGCTCCTTTTCTTGGATTTAATCTCCACCAATTTTGAGAATCCTTACTCACAGAGATATGATGTGCCAAAAGTGTGAGGATTTCAAGGGCAGCTTTAGCAATGCGGGGATATCCTTCCATTTGGCGGCACCAAAATCTTGAGAGTGCTGTTGTACCAAAGAGCAATTGTTGAATGTGGCTCTGCTGAAGTTCGATAAGATAGTCCAGGGGTATGGATCGTTCACATTTGCTGTAGCAATATCGAAGCTGAAAGGCTGCTGGATCCATGCTGGATATTGTCAAATTAATTCACAGCTCCTCCAGGTGCGTTGCAATCAATTGTTTCAACTTATCTGAATATGTATATATTTCAGAGGACCTCTGCCGAACCCCTGGCACTGGCTCACCGAACCCCAGGGGTTCGGTCGAACACTGGTTAAGAAACACTGCTGTAATGTAATGTACTATATATAATTTGACCTCATTACGGCTGGGGTTGACCTGATTACAGCTTGGTTTTGGTACGACATCGGTTGATGCTTTTTGCATTAGACACTGGAGCAATAGAGGTTACTACTTAATCAGATGTGATTTATAGTAAGAACAGAAGTCAACTACTATACTCAGGGATGGGCAAATTACTCAGAAAACTGTAATTGAATTACAAATTACAAATTACTTTGTGACATGAAATGTAATTTCAAATTACAAAATACATGGGAAATGTAATTGAATTACAAATTAACAAATTACAAATTGCCCAATTTTTCAAGTAATTTCAGTTTAATACGTAATTTCAATTACTGCCCATCCCTGACTATACTGCAATTGCTCAAAGACTAATTTATTGAAATTTAAAATATACTAATGATTGATAATCTATCTTTCAAGCAGACACTTTGATGTTCTATCAAAGCTGTTCGTTATCCAGGCTGAGATAGCGTGCTGATGAAAACAGTTACTATGGATTCATTTTGAAGTTCCAATACATCTCTGGATGATTTTGATGTTTTTTCAGACATCGTTGATAATGTGATGAAGGCTGATGATATCGATGATGATGGGTACCTCACTTATCCCGAGTACATTATCGCCAGACGGAGGGAGGAGGCCTACGAAGAAATTGACCATCCTCAGAAGCAAAACTCCCACTAGATCAGAACCGCACTTAATCAAATGCCTATATTAAGATCATTTTATCTGTGAGGTTGATGAAATTCTTTAAAAATGAGTGACTGTAATTTATGAAACTTGATTAAATGATTGTATTTGTGTACTTTTTGGCCTAATAAAAGCAGACTTCAAGTTATAATCAATGACCAGCTTACCACCTGTAGAAAATTATTTGGGTGAATGTAGGGTCTGCTAGCCTACAAAATTTTGTAGGCCTAGTAGGCTATTTAACGTTTAACAGGGTCTCGTGGTTGCCATGACCGACGATTAACCATTGACGTTAATTTTACCTTCCTTATGCTTTGCACTAAGCCATAGCATAGGAGTTGAAGTTCTCATTTACAAGTGAGCCCTTTAGAGTTTAGACTAACAGTGGACAAAGTACATAGGAAATCCTGTGTTCACTGTTAGTCTAAAAGGCTCAAGTTAGCATTTGTTCTGTAGTACAAAACCGCTCAAAACCATACAAAAGATTCTCCTAAATTCAGAATAGTGGAACAAAAAGGAATGAAGGACGGTGTATAAGAACTTCCAGTAGAGTTTAAGCCTACTTGTTGCATCATGCTTATCCTTCATTGGTGTATAGACAGTTAAATGCAAATTACGTCAAAAGGAATTATGTTCACCAATCATCAGAGTTTGTGAAATTATTAATCAGGCCGAGACGATACGACGAATAGGGGGCATAGGCCTATACGTCGATCCCTTGATCTTCAAACTAAGTGTAGCCTATTCGTGTAATGTCTCCACCTAAAGGCAGTTTTGTTTCTTTGTTCAAAGTTCAAACAATGTAATGGTCTCTATAGGCCTATCCGTAGCTGTACTTTCATCTCGGTGACCTTTCAACTTATCTTAGGTCAGAGTAAACGCCTGACGAACCGACTAAAACGCTCTGGATTTATTTACTCAAATTCCCCCTCTACGAAAAATCTTGCTAATGAGGCAGACCTGACACTTCTCTGTTCAAAGGCTCAAAGCCGTCTTGTTTAGGCCTAATTGGAACCATTCACTCAGATGCTTTTTTCACAACCAATATTTCGTCCCATATTTTCTCTGATTTCTCATGACTTTAACCTTCCTGATAAAGACTCGGGAGTTATGAAACTTTATAAATATTATTGTCTCGTATTACGGTATGTTATTCCTCAACTGTTATTAAGCTATTACATCACTATAGTTCATACCACCACATTTTTTCTTTGTACACCTAGGCTACAGCGTTTTGCCTGTTGTTAACTCAATAGCCGAATAGGCCCTATATGTTTATAATAAGAACAGATAGGCCTAATGATAAGAACACGTTGGCTTGTGACACACTGGTTGCTTAGTCATTAAAATTTCTCTGCTCATTCACTTCAATAGTATAAAATATTATAGATCCTGAGACTTCTCATTGTCTCAATCTTTCGACCACAGAAGTCTCTACAACATTGTTATAAAAGCTGTTATAGGCAGGGCCGGATTTAGGTTGGTGGGGGCCCTGAGGCAAACACTAAGCCAAACAGTATGGAATACTTTTTTATAATTAACTATTAACTAATAACTAATGTACTGTAGTCTGTAGGTAAGTTACATCTTTAACTGTATTACAGAGTACAGACAGACTCACTTGAAGTCACTTCACTCACAGAGTCACAGTCACAGTAATGACAGTAATCACAGTATGATCAACTTATTGACACTTTTCTTGCTTTGCTATTAGCGAAGTCTTTAATGATGTCACGAAAGTCAATGCTTCGCAAGACATCGCTTTCAATGCTCATCAGTGACAGCCAATTCAACTTCTCCTGGTCCAAAGTTGTTCTAAGACGATTTTTTATTATTTTAAGCTTGGAAAAGGATCTTTCTCCACTGCAATTTGAGACCATCATACATAGATATATGCGCAGCATGATATCAATGTTAGGAAACACAGACTTCAAATCTTTTGTGGCCATCATTGTGTACATCCACTGTTCAATACTTCCTTGCAGTGGTTTTTTGTCTTCACCAAGGAGTGCCATGAGCGGCAAAAACTGATTCAGTTCATCACCAAGAGTGTCCTCGATGTCAGATGAGTAGATGTCAACCAAGTTCTTTGCAGCTGTTCTCAATTCTTCAGTAGTGAGCTTGTCGATATGGTGAAGAAATCCAAATCTATCACATATTTCCTTGTAGGCACTGACACGAGTAGATAAGGCTGACACCAACATATCAATCACGGGCACGAATGAATCAATTCGAAAACGATCTCTGGGTGATAGGTGCACTTCAGAAGTATAACCATAGTCAAGCGGATTCAGCCGCACATTAGCTCTGCGAACACGTTGGTTCTGTTGGGCATGTTTTGTGCCGGTCTCCTGGTCTGCTCATGATAACCACTTAATAAATTTCAATAGAAAAATTATTATAAGTGACTTACAGATTTCAGGATAACAATCATAACATCATAATTATTAATTTATTATAATATAATAAATTAATAATATAATAATAATAATAAATTAATAATTGTAAAATAAGATAAATTTCAAAACAGACAAGAATATTATTTCTTGTCTGTTTTGAAATTTCTTATTTACAATTTCAACGTGACAATGTCTGCCGTTTTGCCGGAAATCAACATCAGACTCAGTTTATAATATATTTATATAGCGCTTACATTTTTATATCGCGACGCTGACAATTAGTTACAAGTAATATGACTAATATCTACTATTTTTAGTTTTGTAGGTCTATTTACAATATTTATTACATTTATTTCTATTTATCTATTTTTTGGTGTTTGGTGGAATTGGTGGGGGCCCTGAGGCAGCTGCCTCATTTGCCCCATAGTAAATCCGGCCCTGGTTATAGGCCTAATAATTTCGTTCCTTGTCTAGTTGCCTACAAAATAAGGCCACAGGAATGAAGCGTGCGACTGAAAGCGTCGCGCCCTCTGACGTCAATAATGACCAATCAGGGTCGATCATTGTCAAGGACGGTTGTCAGCTGGTACGCCAAGGACTCTATATTAAAGGACTGGTTACTCGTGAAAATATCGTGTACTTCCGGTTTGAGGCAACGAGCCTGGCGGGTGTAAGGAGCGTCTTTGGACGTAAAAATGCATGGTGAACCCGATGTGTTGTTCAGCGATTAATTGCACGAATTTGAGGAAAACAAATCAGAATTATTTTTATTTCAGTTTCTAAGGAACGAAGAAAGGTAAATAATAATAAATCTTAAGATATTTTTAATGACTTTCAGTTAAATAATCTAAACTACGGAGATAGGCGTTTAGCATGGTAAACACGAGGTTCTACGCCTTTGTCGCTAGGTGGCCAGGCTCCATGAGCCGCCATTTTCTCTCCAACGCGCTTACATAAGGAGATTCCAGTCCTGTGTATATTGGTCCTTGCTGGTACGCAGAGAAATAGACAAAAAGCATCCGGCGAGATAAGATTTTATTGAGCGCCACTGTCGTAAAATAAACTGGTTAAATTCAGTGTGATTCTCCTTACAGATTTTATTTTAGTTATAGTTACAGTTATAGTTAATGATTTTTATTTTAGTTATAGTTATAGTTATAGTTAGTATTATTTTTAGTTATAGTTATAGTTATAGTTAATGGATTTTTTATTTTCGTTAATTTCAGTTACTACTTAGTTACAATAATTAAGGCTATAAGCAAAATTGTGCGTATTAACACGCTGTTTCACAATTTGCTCAGAGCTTTGAAGAGGCCTTTGAAGCATGGGTGCATTCAGCTTCATGAATACACGAGTTTCAGAAGTAACTGACACATTGCATAATAAAAGTATCGCATTTTTCGTTCTCATTTATGTCGAATCGTTCATATTGCATTTCCTATTTTTATTTCTTGTATTAACGAAAATAAAGATGAATTTTCGTTAGTGTTATTTTCGTTATAGTTATAGTTATAGTTAATGATATTTTTTAGTTATAGTTATAGTTATCGTTAACGAAATCATTTTATTTTCGTTAACGAACATTTTCGTTATCGTTATCGTTAACGAGAATCACACTGGTTAAATTGATCATCCGGAGGTGAGGATATTTTGGCAAAATAATCTAAAAGTGTTAAAACAATTGGCCTACCGGCCCTACCCAAACAATATTAATTGGATACACTTAGGTTTTAGACCAAAATCTTAGCCTAATCTCCATGGCGAATCTCGTTACCAAGACAGACACATTCACTGGGCTGAGAGCGGTCCCGCATTGTACCACAGGGGGGGGGCAACTGATAGCCCCTAATGAGTCCAAGGTGGGCCCAACAAACGCGGCTCCATGGATACATTCGCTATTCAGAGCTAATTCGAGGAAGCGCGGTTGATAGGTTTGCCCACGCGAGGCTAATAATGAATGGCCCGTATAGGACCTATAGCTCATTAGCCTGTCAGATTCATGTCTGTGACTCTGAAGTTACATCCGGGACCTTTGCAGGTCAGATCAGTTTTAGTCCCGTTTCTTTTCTGGACGATCTGTCGTTACGAAACGAAAGCGACTTAATTCAATAAAAATATTTGCAACGTATGTATCTTGTAAATTACTAAAACAACGTCGAGAATGATTTATTTGGCTTTGTTTGCGTTTGCTCCGTCGAGAGTATTTACCTGCTGAGTGCCCGGATGACAGTGTAATGTTAAAAATAGATGATCACATACATCGCCCGCGATGTTTCAGAAAAGACGCCTCTCTGATTGGCTGACATATTGCCGCTGCGTATCCCGTAATAATAGTCCCAGCTAATTCGAGGAAGCGCGGTTGATAGGTTTTATCCCACGCCAGGCTAATAAATTAATGAATGGCCTACAAGGCCCTACATGTTGCTGTAATGTAACAAGACATTTAAATAGCGCCGTGTGCACCTAAGCCGTCTGAGTGACGTCTGACCCCTCTGGATCTTAGCCTGTCAGAGTTCACGAAGGTTGCCAGATGTTGGATGTGCAAAGCCCATGCGAAGTCTCCGCTGCCTGTTCTCGAGATTACGATTACCGTGGTAGGCCTACGATTTTTACGGCGAGGCTTTTGATTAAACTCTACCCTGTGCAATTGTCCATTTGCTGTTCGTCGGTCGCTCCGCAGTTTACGTGTTAATATTCCGACCCATGACGCATATGACGACTTTGGCATACTACACTTTTAGATGTTCTTAAAGAACTTTATAATTATCGCTTTTATTGGACAGTATTTATACAATGCTAAGCAACAATGTGTCATTTTAGTTTTAACTATAAATTATAGCTTGATTTGAGAAGTGGTTAAATGGCGAATCGACAACTATGACGTCATTAAGGTGGTTTCTGCAGATGATATATCGTCTGTGAATATCGTTTCCACTCGGAGGTGGTGGAGGTGTGTGGGGTTTTGTTTTGCAGTTTTAGTATTTCTCTCATTAGTTCCATCTAAAACTGATATAAATGGCCAAATGGCGTCATTCGAGAGGCGCAGATGCTGTCTGTGGGGGATGATCGTGTGAAAACGGAGACGGCTGCCAACCGGAGGCTACGCTTTGCTGCCAAGGACGCATACATCGGACTCGCTTCGTAAGTGTCACTAACCGATGGGGCGTCGTAATATATGTCTTAAAAATATTATTTCGTTGGCCTTTTTGTCGCACGTTAGTCAGCGTATTTCTTCTGTTAATGGTCTTTCTGTTTTTGAGCAAAAGTTCGATGTAATTAGTATCGTAATTGTATATTTGGTGGACGAGCAAAGGCGGTGTAAACAGTATGGCCTCCTAGACTGGGAGAGAATGTTATGTACTTATGTGCGACCTCCCACAACGAATTTCCATTTAAGCGTGGTGCTTGTGCGGCGGAAAATGCAGCCACGCCACCCGCGAAAACTTACCTTCTGCGGCGGAAATATTTTCACATTTTATCTAAAAACGACTCTAACCCTGACCCTAACCGACCCTCACGACGCCAATATAGGAAGTAACGCATTTGAGCAAGGATAAATCCTCGGCGAAAGATTTGAACTGGCCACACGTCCGCCATTTTAAGATATTTTAAAGTTGCATGTGCGGCGCATGCGTGACGCATGCGCAACAACGGGTTTCAGCCGCAGAAGTAAAATTTTCGCTTATTTTGTAGCGGTATCTTCCGCCAGAAGATTTATCCTTCCATTAAATAGGCATGTAATCAATGAGTGCCAAACACAAGAACAGACGTTGGCGAAAGAGCCTTTTTTGTTACAAAATTATCAAGTGGTGCATTTAGGAAATACTGAAAGAATGGTTGCGAAAATCTGTTCACTTCGAAATGTGCTTTGCAGGACGAACTCCTGAAGACATACTGGGAAAATCAAAACTTATGTAGAGCTGTCTTTTCAATTTTCAATCAGGTTGCTTATACATGTCTCCACGTTTTGTGCGTGTATATTATTGCCATGTGGATCTATGAAGTTCTTGTCTTTGGGTGGAAGAGTATGGTTGTGTGCTCGGCAAACATCTACTATCGGGGGCTGACAGTTTAAGATAAATACAGTATATTTGGGCATGCTGTCATTGTCCATGCAGAAATTAATAATGTGGCGGAAGGTTCCTTGCCATGTTTTCTACTGACGACGTAACCCTGACCCTCACAACGCCTAACCGACCCGTTAAGACACCTAACCCTAACCCACCCTCACAATGCCTAAACCTGACCCTAACCGACCCTCATGATGCCTAACCCTGTCCCTAACTGACCCTCACGACACCTAACCCTGACCCTAACCAACCCTCATGACGCCTAACCGATCCACATGACGCAAAACCTGACCATAATGGTGACGACATAATACGTCACATCGTACACTCCCCTCTAGGTATATATTATATAGCCCTTGTATATTTCAGGTTAAACCAATCACAGCGCAGCAACACCATGGCATAAACATTCAGCTCCCGATAGTAAATGTATGCCGTGTGCTCTAGGTCTTAATAACAGAATGTGTGAAATGTTGTTCTCCATATTTTCAGAATGGAATAAGCTTGCCACCTATTGGATAATGATTGTTTACTTAATGGAAATTTGTAAAGGCCGCAGCACTATATGCTATTGTAATCTATGGTGACCATGTTGTTTTTAAGTGATCAGCTGTAAGTGACCAGACATGAGTTTTAGCACAAAGGTGATGTGGTGCAACTGTAAGGATTTTTCCCTTGGAACATTAGGATAATGTCTGTTCTAATCTAATTGTGTCAATAGTGCCAATTTCATAATGTCCATGGTATTTATCGATGGTCGCTTCAAGGGAAGTCGTAATAAAAAATCATAATCTGTTGGAGGAGCCAGGTTAAATTTCAAAAGGTCAGAGAATCAAACAGTTAGACCATGATATTAAGCAAGTTGGGAGTGACAAGTCTTAAGTTTAGACCTGCAGGACTTCAAAGAATTGTCAGAAAAAATAGCTGATCACCATGGAGCTAATTATGTGAAATCGTGTGAATGGCAAATAATTCAGTTTCAGTAGAATGGTATAATTGCAGTAAGCAGATTGCAAAGTAAGGCAGAGGTTATGGGACGAAGGCTGACTGGTCGGTCAGGTGATTGGAAACTAGTTTCTCAGGATTTTATTTGGAAATAAATTGAGAGTATAGCAGCCTGGGCAATAGTTTGCCAATTGTCTGAAGAGAACTTTTAGGGCTTTTAAGGAGAGGCTAAACTATTGTATGAGTAAATTTTGCAGTAAATAAGCCTTCAACAAAGGATAGATTGGCAATGGATGTCATGATTGGACACAATAAATCAAAGCATTCTTTCAGGACGGCAGCAGGAGCAAGATCTATGGCACATTGGTTTTCTTGAGATGAAAGAATGAGATTACTAATCTTAGTCCGTGTTTTGTTTTTGGTTAGGGCCAGCTGAAAATCAGTGGAAGAGATATTGCCAGAAGAAGGAGTGTTTGAAAAATTGGGTATTTTGGCTGAGATTTTGTCTGAGAAGACATGTAAGAATGTATTGGCAAGGGAAGAACATGAAATGTTAAGTAGTATGTTGCACCTGTTGTGGTGTACTATTTTGTTTTTGCCACCTGCCATAATACTCACGGAGAAGAAGAGCTTTCAGAGACAAGATAAATATATGCAGGGACATGTTTGTGAACAATAAGACACTGGCACCTAAGTTTACGGAGGTCTAAGGTATGTGGGAGTGATGCCAATCTGTACATAACTTTGGGGGATGGGGACGGGTCTTGTAGTTTATAAGGGGAAAAATGGTCGTCCGAAGGACGATCGTTGAGGCCGCAGCGCCGAGGTGGGGATGGGTATGGGGGGGATGTGCCCCTCCCCACTTAAAATTTTTTGAATTTCCACACTGCAATGGTTGCATTTTAGGCTGTCATGTGAACAAATTGCTCTATTATTTCAAAACTGTTAGGAAGCAGATGTTACTCGTAGCTAAGATGTTGCTTGAGTCGTCTTTGAGTTTGTCTGCAGACAGTAGAAGGAAACCAGACATTTATTGAAATTAATATAAAACCTGTTTAAGGTATTGTATTTCATCCTTTATAAAGCGCTTCCCACAGCATAAGCCTTTCGGAAGCGCCCCCAGTGCAAGATATTCCGAGAGAAAAGGAAGGTTTTAAGGTGAGAAAGAGCTATAGAGATACTACCACAGAGGTTTGTAGAGTGCAGAGAAGGAGGAAGTCCATTCCATAGGGAGGGACCTATATGCAGGCAAAAGATCTAGATTGAGCAAAGGTAAACAAATTGCTTGCCAGGACGCAGATAGCAGAAATTATTAATATTTAACAAACGGTACACAAATCAAGCAAGAAGGATTCAACTACCTCATCGAGAAGCCATGTAGTAATGATATAGTTTTACTAAATGTTCAAGAAACACAACATTTTAAAATTTGATATTTTGAAATTTGAAAGACAACACTCGAGAGAAGCTATTTAGTTGTATAAAAATAATATATTTTATTTATTTATTTATTTTCTGCACGAAAGATCACAGAGTGAACATTGTCTACTTGGCGATGGGGGGGGCCACGCCCTGTGTAAATTTCAAATGGGGGCCATGGCCGGATTGGCACCCCTGGATCTGCCCCTAGGGACAGAGAATACACAAATATTAATAATTCATCAACTGCATGCTGATTATAATAGAGTTCATATGTATATGCTTTATTCACCACGAAGCTATAGAAAGTGCAAAAAAACAAAAAATAGGTAGGGCCTATACACAGATGCAAAACTGGCGTATACATGAGATGATCATTTCTGTGATCTAACGTAGCTACATTGTAGATGTATATCAATAGCATACTCATCACAAAGTGGTACAAGTTCAATATTGTAACTACATATAATGATATCCTGTGCCACAAACAATGAGGACAGTAGCTGTTATTATGACTTTCACACAACAATCGACCAAAAATTAGTTTAAGCAGGTTATATTTTATAGTATGTTTACGAGGTCTATGTATACGACCAGAATAAAATTGACTGTCTTTAACAGATTACCATTGATGCATGTTAAATATCTTTCTGTATACATTATTTCAACACACATTCAACTGAAAAATCCAAAATAGACATCACATAATATACATTTATTATTTATATACTGTAGGGAGGCTCAGGCTAGGCTTCAATGGATCGGAACTAAAAGTTATATTTTTCCATAAGGGGTAAGGATGAGGTTTCTGTAAACTCTCATTGAATCTGAGCAATATCGATGGTTCCAAGTTCAGAGGGTACGGACTCGAAGTCCAGATCCCACGAATCCCTCTCCTGGCCAGCTACAACGCTGTCATCGAGCTTTATTGGAACTGATATATATATTGTGATACATAGTTACATACCCGGTTTTTTCTTTTTGCTGGAACTGAAGCTCAACAATGACTGTCTGAGACGTTTGATTGAAGATGCATTAGAAGTAAGTAGAACCCATGACTCGTCAATAATGGGGTCTCAATACAGTGAACAGTGGCTTGGCCTTGCTCTCGATTTGAGCCTGTAGTCCGAGACCAAATTTAACATGAAGAACAATATTACAACGATATTAAACCGTTGATCGTATGTGCGTGGCTGCTGACATGCAGTGCTAGACTAAATAACGAGAAAGACACAAGGACAGAAATGCGGAGAGAGACACGCAGAGAGAGAAAGAGAGCGACAGAGGAGGCATATGATGCTACAGGCCGGCTAGCTCGAGAGCAGATGACTAAGATGGAATCCCGAGGCACGAGGAATTTTGTGGCCAAACAACTTGCTACACAAGATCATGTTTTAAGCGACAACCGAACCTTGGAGCTGATGGATGTAATCTGTACAACCCTAGATGATGGATGAGCGCGATGCTAGTCTTCTTTGTAGCCTATTACACAGAGGCCTTCCGAGCCACATTACAGACGAGAGTTTCTTTGAGAATTGTTAGAAAAAATGTTTAACTTTGGGGGGGGGACAGTCAACACTGCTGTCCCCCCAGTCAAAACTTTGGGGGGGGACAGTCCCCCTCTGTCCCCCCCATGATTTACGCCACTGTGTGGGAGTGATGCCAACTATTCATACTCTTCATTATTGTCATCAGTTCTTTTAGATCTTTGACAGATGAAGCCTGTGATGGTCCCTGTCTTAAATACAATGTGTAAACTTTAGTGTAGTCTGTTTACAAAGTGTAAGCCAGTAATGTAACCTGTCCATTGTGTTGTCCTTCAGGTCCAAACTGAAAACTCATTTCCCATTGCTTCTTTGTTGCATCCTGTCGTCTGCTCTGTCTGACAACTTTTATTTGACTGGACATCTTTGGCAAATTATGTTTTCAGATTATGATTATGGGAGATTATGAGTATGGGAAATTATTATTTTGGATATGATGATTATGACAGATTATATAAACTTGCGCTTTTTGGAGATTATGAATGTCATGCATTATGTTCATGTTGCATGAACATATTTTCCATATTGGATTAAATTATTGACTTATTTTAGAGTTTTAGGCCAACAAACTCAGATGGAGGACCATAGGCAAATTGCTCCACTAGAGGTGTCAAGACTTTGGTTAAATATGGGCCAAGTGCCTTTATAACACAGATTCTGATATAATGCACTTGAGACATGCAGTCCAAACTTAATATCGATATAGAAATTGGCCTGATAGCGTACTGGCGTAGAGCGAGAGGTACCAAGTTCGAATCTCGCCCGTAGGGGCGGATAATATCGATATAGAAATTGATCTTATTATAAAGTGATCTCGGTATAAGTTGGGCTTAGATATGGCTCCCAAAACAATGGTATTAGGAGTTTTTGTTGTATTGTGAAATTTCTGAAGCACGATTGCAGCTTCCTATTGGCTTTAGTGCGATGGACTAAGTCTAACCTGATGCTGGTGTAACTGATGTTACCTGCCATTGGTGTAGTTAGTGTGACCTGATTGATGCATTGTATGGTGTTGTGATGTCAATGATGTATGTGATGAGAAATTTGCAATGTCAGCTTTAATATGTGGAATGTCAGCAAGCTTCTTCTTATCTAATTCCTTTGTTATAGTTATATTAAATTATGTCTTATCAGCAGACAGACAGAAAGACAGTGACACACAGAGAGAGAGATTGGTAGGAGACAGGGAGAGACTGAAACAGAGATATAGAGAGATTGAGAAAAGAGAGAGAGGGAAGAGACAGGAAGAGGGAAACAGAGAAACAGGGACAGAGAGACAGAGAGAGAGAGACACACACACACACAGACACACTGACACATAAACACACACACACACACACACACACACACACACACACAAATGAGACAAATGAGACAATGAGAGAGAAATGAAGATAGAAAGAGAGACCAGCAAGGACAAACGAAGGGTGGATAGAGGCAGACAGACAGACAGAGAGAAAATCGTTGTATATGATTTCAGTTGGTCAGCCAGCGAGGTGGAGCTGACCATCCATCCTGTTTAAGCTGTTGATCGAAGCCAAACTGGCAAACAGTTCTGCCAAGGTCCTTACACACGTATAGCTAACTGTCACCAGCTGCGCTCCAATCAGAACCAAGCTCACTAATATTGGTCCACTACATCAAACCATACGCTAGGTATACGCTCTTAAAGCAATGTCTGGCAACAGCTGATACTAGGGATGGAATTAACACAGTGGCTGACGTGTTCACCTCTGTATGACCTGGGCTTGAATCCAAGGCCAGTCATGTGAAATGCTGGACACAGATTGCATTTTCAATATCCATTAGAACTGTTCAAATTACTGAACTGATTGTCAGTTTACCATGCACTGTATTGTTATTGCAATGGTGTATTGCATTAAAACAAAACACATTCATCAACACAAAGCTGAAGTTTCTCTCTCATAAACACCGAAGTAATATTAAAAGCACAGTCAGTTGGCCAATAGCCAAACATTACTTTATCCTTTTGAAGTGATTAAACAAACCTGTACAGGGCAGGTTACGATGAGTAAGATTTTATGCCAGAGGGCTAATGTCTACAAGCATTCTAGCCACATTAGTGTGTGCACTTGTGAGATGTTACTTATAAGAATGGCCTATTTACTAGCTGTAAATAAAGGATGATTGTGATGCGTGATACATACGGTATGTTACAAGTCTGATTCAACAGGGACTTTGTTTAATCAGAGATTACCAGATAACACTTTCAGTCAAGCTCTTAGAATATCAATAACTGAGTCCAAGGCCGACAGCTCGTCTTGAGGTCACGGCCCTGATCAGGACTGGGATGTTTGGTCATATTGCCTGGGACGTGATGAGGCCGGCCTTGGACATGCATGCCATTTGTGTAGCTTTGGTACTTTGATTAATTAGCTGCGCCTCCAGCCCATTGATCTTATGTGGTTGCTAAGGAATGCCAGTTGACCTACCTGTACCTTGACAACTAGTATGGCCTCTTCCTATGTCTCCATTTACAGACATCAATAGGCTTTTGGGTGTGCCCGCAGATCACACACAAACTAAATTGTCACTCTACTTATTAGTCATTAATTCAATTTATTATATATATTTTTCGGAATCATATTTGTTTTCCATTATTTCTTGTGGGCTGCCCAGTTGTGATGAATAAAAAAATTCTGTATAATTCTATTCTATTCGATTTGATGCAAAGCAGTTAATTGAATCATCAACAACAATAAAGCTGTATCAGCATATTCATTGTTGTTCTCATCTTTTTTATTATCATTAGTCGTCATCGGCATTATCATCAGTCATCATCATCAGTCATTGTTATCAAAATCATCAGTTATGATTATCAGTCATTGGTCATCATCTTCATCATCATCAATCATCATTATCCAATATGAGTAACAATTCCACAGTAAAAAAAGTACACTGATTGTAGGCTGTCAGTGGTGTGGTCAGACAGCAAGGGAGAAGACTGGTCACACGCCAACACATTATTATTGTATTCGTTTTCTTGAGAGAAAAACAATCTGTCAGAAGCACAGGAATGCTAACATGAGAGTTGAGAATTTAAAGAAAAAGTATTTTAAAATATTAAAAGTTGTTAGAATTGATAAATGAACTAGTAAATATTTTTATGTAAGGATCTTGGGATAAAGTGAGAGTTGTCTTTAGGTGGGAGAGTATGTTATGTGCTATATATCTATAGGTCTTAATTGATGAGTGGAGGGGACCTAGCAGGAGCGTAGCGAGACTTAAATTCAAGAGGAGGCAACTTCACAGACCATTGGCAAAAGTCTGGTTATTGGGGTCATTGGTCAATAGAAGTTCCTGTATATATAAAGAAAGCAAGAGGAGGCAACTGCCTCCTCGTGCCTCCATGTAGCTACGCCTATGGGACCTAGAGGAGGTAGGAGTTGATATAGGACATGTTTGGGGTTATGTATTATAAAGAAGAGGAGTTTAGTGTCCACTATATTATCTAGTTCAGAGACTGTTGGGAAGGATTGTTCCAGGTATCCTCGAGGCATTTGGCTCTTTTAAGGAGCTTTTCCAGTGTTTTTTCAGAGGATATATAGTGTAAGTCCCCATGAGGAGACAAAGAGTCAACACTTGATATATATCAATGGCTGTCTTGGGATAGTTTAAGGGTATGTTCTTCAAGATTTGCCTTGAAGGCAAAAGAAAGCAGGTCATTGCGTGGCCTGCAGACCATTCCTTTTAGTAGTGTTGGGATCTGGTTTGAAGTACGTCCTTAATTGATGGCTTTCTCTCAAACTTGGAAAGAGTGGACTGAGGGAAAGTGGTTAGTTTATGTGCTTTGAAAGTGCGTGTAACCTGTGTATATGTATCTGGACATTTGCAATGGATCCCCTTCATGAACTTTGCTGGTTTCATCAGGAGTGGTGTGGTAAGTTTTAGATTGCATGCCTTACCTTAAGACCTATAATACCAGCCTTCCATCTTATCTTAGTACATAGCTATCTCCACGGAACCCACCTGTACTATTGTGTTCGTCTGATACTGGCTTGGTGATGGAACCTATAGGTTGAAGACAGCAGCCACAGCTTTCAGTAGCTGTGCTCTTCCTACTTGGAATGTTCTGCTACAAAAGGCCCAACTTGCCACCATCCTTTAAATCACTAGTAAGTAAGTAAGAATATCCTTTAATAAACGAATTGCTAACTGCATTTTGGTGTGCACACATCATAGACTCATAGTAATCACAAAAATCTATATTAGCCAGCCTATCTTATTCAAGACTTATATATCATCCTAGTGCAGGTTTCTCGCATCAAGCTATCAATAGGAGTAATGATATGATCATGGGCCCTGGGGCAAAGAGAATAAACAGAAGTTTAACAGAGGGAAGCAAGGCATGTGACACATGCCCTTTAGCCAAGACTCATTGTTTTGCTCTGGCTTTTATCCCCACCTCAGATTCAGACTAACTGACTCTGCATGCATTTGCCTGAAATAAATGAATATATTTATATAGCTCCTTTAAAAGGAGGTGATAGTTTGTGTGTGTTGACGTTTTTGTCCAAAAGCCAGTTTGGGTGTGGGATTGTGAAAGTCAGCTACTACTTATTTTGTACCTATTATATGTCTTAGGTGGTCAGGAACTTTATGGACAGGGAGTATAAGCAAGGTCCGACTTAACTCTTGGATATACCCTGTTGGGGTTTACCCGGTAGTCCTTTTTGATGCAATTTTTAGTCATCGTGATTATTGACGACCTGTTTGGTTTCCAAAGATTTTCATGACCTTGTTTAGTTGACCAGTTGTGTTAGTGTCCCAGTTTTATCTTGATCTGTTTTTAATTTACAAGATTTGTAGGCATTGCTTGCACTGACCCTTTTAGGAACTGACTTAGTGACATACTGAAGTTATGATGGTGTCTTGGCCAGATTAGCCTCTGGATCCAGTCTTGATGCATTACATTTTTTTAGACTTGGAACTTTTTTATACTTGAACTTGGAGAATTGTTTTGATGTAATGCATTGCCAGATGATTAGAAACCTATCTAGTGTACATGGCAGTTGATGACATTTGCCCAGTGGACTGTATGGAATCTAATGATTACTGAATGCATTGTGACCGTGCATTGAAGCTTTTAACTATGACTGAGTTTACCTGGCTTTGTCGACATTGACTGATGGCTTCTGTCGATATCGATGGCAGAGTGCAGGTTGTGACCATGTTATTGGTTTCAGTCCAGCATTGACGTATGAAGCTCAATGTTTTGTTATTTGATCGGCCATCGTATGCTAATGTTAGAGGAGGTCATATGCATGATTTTGCATTACTGTATGCCAGGACTGTGCTACCCAACTCTACCACCTGCAGAAGAGGGAGGCAGGATTTGCCCTGTTCTCAGAGGGATCACTTAACAGCCAGTGGAAGTGTGTACTCTTTATCATTCATTCATGCATTCATTCATTCATTCATTCATTCATCATGCATTCAGAGCAAATAATTTGAATGTAGATTAAGCAACGTGTATGGTTGCCTGTTGCTGATTAAAGACACTGTGTCATAACATAGATGATTAGTGTCGCCCTCCTCCTTTTTCCAGGCTTGGGACTGACACTACCAGAGTACGAGTAGTGGCGGAGTTGAAACGTGTATGGTCCCTGGCCAGCACATGTTCATCCAGGGTAGGCTATAGACCATATATGGCCAAACTAAAGAGTTGTTGAGCCATCTGACTGTCGCCACCCCACAGGAGGTGGATTCTAAGTTGGTTTTGTGAAAGTGTGAGGGATAGGAATTTTCTAAAAGACTATCAGCAGAAACGGGAAATGGCAAACAAGAGGAAGCAGGTGCATTTTAAGATTAGAAGGAGACGCCCGTCTGGATGGGGAAGGGCGGGGAGGGGAGTGTGCAGATAGTGAACAAAAAATCAATAGAATGCCTGGGAAAACAGAAAACCAAGAAATTTAATTAATGCGTGGCACAGGTATTTTATTTATTTGACCTATGATGATTTATGTCAATGATAGAATGAAGAATGCAGCTGCTGAACTGATAAGAACCTTTCCATGGCAGCGATTAATTTGCGACGTTGCTTACTGTGGACGTTGGATTGCTTTTCACCTCGTTGTGTCTGGGCTTTAATTCCCATGCATCTTGATGCGAAATTGATAATTTATAGCCTTGCATTGACAGGTTTGACCTTTTGCTGGATTGCCATTGTCCTGCTTAAGTATCCTTCAACCCACGACCCTGTGCCTAAGAGGACTTGAAGAGGCTCCTAATAAATTAATAATTGCCATATACCTTATCTTACCTTACATATTGTTTTTAGTTTACGCTTTGTTGATGTTGTCTGTGACCCATTTGAGCAGTTACCTCACTTACCTTACATTGTAAGATACTTTAAGGTCTTTGCTAATTTATTACCTGCCTCTTATTAATAGTCCTCAGGTGTGCATTCCAATGTACCCAATTTTTTGCCAGTATGTTACAGATGTATTGTAGTTGGACCTCTACACCTGTTCATAATTGCACCTGTACACCCCCTGTCTACCGGATACTCTAGTTATGCCCAGGCCCGTAATAATTATTTTTATGCTCCCATTTACCTTTTGCACTTGTGTAGGCCTTCATGCTTTCTCCTATGTCTGACCCTGCTCTAAGGACAGTCTTCTACATATAAGTACATTTCTTTTGACTGTGCACATGGTACAGTTTATGTATATGTATCTATGTATGTGTCTGGACTTTATAAAGTTTATTCCAAACCCCTCAAAAGCAAAAAGCGTTATGAAAATGGCTGTATAAGGGGTCTGAACAGGTGTGCATTAGCATAACCAGTAAAAGTAACTTGAGCAGAGTTTAAAGGGACAGATTAAATGTCAACAGGAATTATATACATTGTGAAATGACCTCAATACAACAGCAGTGGTATGAGGGTACACATGCATACTACTGCAGTTGTATGGCTTTCAGATGGAGGTCGTTTTACAATGAGTATACACATACATACTTATATATGGTAATCGCTAATTTATATAGCGCCACTTCCAGAGAAACTCCTCTGAGTCGCTCCCGACCTGACAACACCAAACCATGATCGAAAAGAGTGGTTTTCAAACGCTTGCGGAAACGGGGTAAAGAAAGACGAGGTAGTTCATTACTGAGGTTGCTAGGCAACCTATCCCAGAAAGATGGGCCGACCACAGCAAAGCTTTGATGAAGCACGGTGGAAGTTCGAGTCATAGGGACAACGAGGTCGCCTTGCATGGCAGAACGAAGGAACCTACACCTACGCCCTGGTATGGATGACACCAGCACATCAATCTCCCTATCGTAAAGTGGGGCACGGCCTGCAAGACAATTATGCCTAAGCATTACATATTATATACAATTATACATACATAGACTTATGCAGGCATAACAATTATTTAACTTTTTAGCACCTGATAATGTGCAAGGCATCAACCAATGGCACACAAAAACCAAAACATGGTGAGGCTAATACCAGAAACCGAGTCTACTGTCAGAGGGAGGAGAGGCATGCACCCTGCGGTCAATAAGCCAGCTGAAAGCTGTAAGTCTTAAGACGAAAACGACAAAGAGACTTGGCCGAACAATTGAACTCAGAGAAAAGAGACTCTCCAGTCTCCAATATCCAGGTCCAGCACCTGAAAAACCTTATTCACAGTTTCAGTTGTGGTTATATCTAGAGAAAGGCAATCAGTAGACCTAATTGAATGGTGAACGGTCTGGACAAAGAATATGTGTACATGCAAACAAACCCACGCTTATGCGTACACATAACGTATGCATATACGTACACACTTGCGTACATACAGTACTTAACGAGTGTCGGGCATTGGAGCTCGGTCGGTCGATTGGCCGTCGTTCTCTGCAAGCGCCATCTTTTATGAATGAAGCAGGGCATTGATTTTCTGTGAGCCATAGCGTGGGTCGGGCGTCGTAAATATTCGACAGATAGTGGGGTGACATGCGACTCTAGCGTCGACCGGATGAACTAATGAAATATCTTTTCTGGTCCGTTTCCGGGCGAGCAGTACCACACCAGTCGCTGGTCGTTTCCTCCCGAAACAGTTCGTAAATTATGTGGGCTTTGTGCTTGATTTATCAATGATCAAACAGCTGATCTGGATCTCGTGACTAATAGGGGCTTGATTGTCCAGATCTGTGTTCCGTGCTGATTGGCAAAATCGATATACGAGATTGATATTTTGGATGGATATTCCTCATCAATATTCGAGCTGGTTGTTCTAGATTGTTATCCCAGAACAATTTTGTGGATTTCGTGACTGATTGGACGCGGATGTTTCAGATCATTAGTCTCTATGAATATTTCAGGTTATTGATCTGGATTTGTATTTGAGTCCTTGCCCTGATAGCACTTTGGTGTTCAATATTCTGGATCCATATTATGGATGGATATTTTGGAGGTTGATTTGTGTGTGCAGGCGCAGAAACAATTGGTGATCAATTGATGCTTGATACTGATTATAATCATATGGATTCGAGGCAGGGTCAATGACACGTGAGCTTGAAACTCCTTTACCTGTGTCTCTTGGGGTTAGTGTATATGGACTGCTCTTTGTTCATATTCTGCTTAAAACCGACCACTTGGATGTGAAATGTAAGCGACTTTAGTTTCTTGGCCTCGTTGTAAGGGGCCATGGGCCATTCCTCTTGCCTGGTGGAGGTTTTTACCTTCCCCCACCTTTGATTTGACTGTCCATCACGCTAACCAGTCCCACACCCCATTACTTTGCAGATGATGAGGGGCAATTGGTTAAAACGAGGGCACTTGCTGCTGTCTCTTCGGACTTTAGTCCCAAGGGTATGGATGTTGGGTGGATAAATATTTGGAACTGGTCATGGCCAGAGCAATCCATAGGTCGTCTTCGATTCCGAGGCGGATGCAACGTTTTCGTTGTCAACTGACTTTGATTTTCCTGCTGCGCCACGCACCATATTGTGGATTTGGATTACGGAAGGGTGTTTGGTGTGCCATCGATTGACTGTAATCGTAAGTGCGTATTCATGTAGCTCCTCTTTAAAAGAGAAATCCTCTGTGGCGACTTCTTTTTTAAACAGCCACGTATATGGGAAATGTATTTTCTGGTAGAGGTTACCACAATGGGCGGTGCAGTCAAGATGCCCTTTCTCGTGTACAAAAATCGCACCCTGTAAATTAGCTTGGCTGAAGAAAATAAGCCTGGTTGAAGGTAATGAGGTTGGCTTAAGGCAACATGTCTGGCATATGGTTACGACATCAGACATACATGTTCACACGTTTGTGCACAAACATAAACCTTACATGGCATACACATATGTGAATTTACACATATATATATATATGTCAGTTTCAGTGTGTTTGTGCGAAACACCTTCTCCAGCTATACAAGATGGAGTTGGTTGTTTTAGAACTCACACCAGTTAAGCTAGCAAAAACTGGTTTTGTGTGGCTCTGAAAGGCTCAATGACATAAATGCCTACACATACATTACATTTATACATGCATCGATACGTTACGATACGGTAGCGTATTATGTTCAATGTTTGCCTTGTAACACGAAGTGTAGAGGTTTGATCATCCCTGAAGTTGTTGCTATGTAAGGGATCTTAAGCAAGTTCTTAACTCAGTGCCATTGATTGATGCTCTGCCATTATATTGTAGTGCTTAACAAATATACAAATAATACTTTCATTGATACATGAATGCATACATAAATATTTGTTCGTGTATGTATCAGGACACTTAATATAGCTCATTTTAAGTACCTCACAAAAGTATTGTAAGGTATTAGTCATAGCTATAAACATATACATACATATATGTACATACATAAACAATTGTACATGCAGACATAAAAACATGTAGCAAGATGGACACGTTTATTGCGGAATTCGACATACAGGGCAAAGCTTAAGGGCTGAGTTGCCTGCGTCTGGCCTGGGCGCAGTTAAGGAAAGTTCTGTGGGGAAATTAGTTGCAATGCACATTTGCATCAGAGTTGCATGCGTCCCATTCGTGGAATTCATCAACTGCAGAGTATGTGAGGTGTCGTTTTTGGCTGGGGTCACAAGGAGGTGATGAGGTTCTTTACTTGCCAAGTGATATTGAGCGTGAATGAGTGGCAATGACTGTGGCAAAGATAGGGAAGGTGTTTCTGTAGTAAAGTAATTGTAATTGTAATTGTAATTACGACAATTTCTAAGAGCATCGTCAGTAGTCAGTAGCAAGCAAAGTATAATGAGGTTAGGTTAGTGCATGCTGTGGAAGGATGCCATTGACTGCAAAACTGTAGCAAAGTGCCTATCACTCTCTGGAAAGTTAAGGCATGGTATTAAGGTTTAGAGGTTAAATGGATATCATTGATTGTAATATTGTCTCACTGGTATGGTAATGTGTGGTAAGGTAAGCCTTGGTTGCTTTAGCTGGCTTAACCACCATAGCTTGGTCTGAGATATTTTATCCATGGCTATTGGTCAGTTGAAAAGATGTCTTTAAATTTTTATTTGTATACGTGTGTTTGTAAACATGTCTATTTGTAGTGTGTGTTTATGTTGGTGTGTTTACTACATGTAAAATGCAGTTTGTGTACATGTACAAGATATATATATATATACATACATATATATATATGCATATATATCTATATACATGTACACTTATCCTGTATACATATGTGTGAATGTGCAGTTGTCCACTTATGGGTATCTTGACGTTGACATTTATATAGCACCTTTATCTCTGCAAAGCATCAAGAGAGGTCCTTCACTGCTCAAGAAAAGTATGAATGCAAGGCTTTCAGCTTTTTGCCACTTGAGCATTCGTATTTATATTGCGCTATTAATATCTTGTGTTTGTGTGTAAGTGTGTGTGTGTGTGTCCGGTTGGAAGACATGCAGATGGGAGAACGAGAGGAGTGGGATGATAAGGCAATTCTTGTGTGAGCGAAAGTTGTTTGGCTTCCTCTTGTAGTCGATTTCCGGCCGAGACAATACTGACCCGAGATTAATCGATTGGTGTTCGAGTCTTGGTCGATTTTCCATTCCCAGTCGACGGATAAGGTGTCTCACGGCAACGATCGGTGACGTGAAGGAGAGCGGAGGAAAGGAAAGAGCAGAATGTGGAAAGAAGGAGAGAAACGAAAAACGAAGAAGAAGAAATAGGTTAAGTAGAAGAAAAAGAAGAAAAAGGACGAGGAGGAAGAGGAAAAGAGAGGGATAAAATGAAGAAGGATGATAACAAGAATGACAAGGAGAAAGAGGAAAGGGGACTTGTAGTGGCATAAGATAGGGAAGAAGAAGGACAAGAAGAAGAGGAGCAGTCCCTTAAGCTGGCCCAAGATATAGCCATGGATGTAAGTATTGGCAATTTCATTTTCATAGCCTCCACGTATGAATGAAGATGTCAAGCCCTCATCCTCATCCTCTTAGGCATAAACTAGGGAATAGGGCTGTCAAAATATTAGAAAAACGCGGCCCGGGGGCCCGACCTCAGTTTCAGTGGGGGCCCGTCGGCCCGTCACTTAAAGAAAGCAAGAAATACTTGCGTTACCTTACAGTGTACACAGCACATAAAATGGCGGCTGATAGCTTGCTAGTCGCTAAAAGTTATAATTCGCTAAATTACATGTAACTGCTAGTCCGCTAGATAATTAATAAGTGATGCCCACATTTTATTCCCAAAGTTTAAAAGTTACCTGCAGTCTGCACTGACGTGATTAGACAGTTAAATGCACAAAACAATGGAATGATTCTAATAAACTACTAAAACTTTATTTCAAACGAAAGCAACAGCAATGGCGGTTTGGCGGTAAACAACGAGATCTAGACAGTCCAAGTAAGTCAGTAAGTAACCAATCTTAATGGTAGTATTATTAACAAATTGCGCTAAGGCTTAAATTAAAAGTTAGTCACTCGTCGGCTTGCGGGTCAGCTACGGGCGGTGGGCCTGACGATAGGAAGCATGTTTCCCAATTTCTGTTTATAAGCCGAATGCAATAACAGCCAGTGTGTCACCAGACTCACCACCAATTCCCGATATAGCGATCTTTCTTCTTTGATTGACAGGCCTAATGGTCGCCGGCGGTCTGTCGCCGATACAGGGTAGCCTATACTGCGAAGGCGGCAGATTTGAAGAGGGGCACAAGGCTCTAGCAGCACATCATCCACAGGTCTGGTAATAGCAGTAATACCTCAACGCCCTGCAACGCATGGCTGGTCTTAGTATAGCCAGCCGACAAGTAAACAGGCACGGGTGCCAAGTTGCCAACTACCCTCGCGCCGATGACTAATACACCACTGTAGCTGGCCAACACATCTTCAAATCCACAGTGTTTTAGGCGACAGAAAGTCTGTATTTAAGCTTTTAAAATTTACTTAAAATAATATGCTGATTCGGACGGGTTTCGGGCCTTGATTTAAGGGCCCGGGCCGGGCCCTTCGAACGGGGCCCGGGGGCCCGTTGACAGCCCTACTAGGGAAACGACGTCACTGAGAGCTGCCTAATCAAATATAATCAATTGTAATGACTTCTATAGTGCCCTTGCTATAATGCACAGAGCATCAATCAATGGTCGCTTCAAAGCAAACCTTTGTATACAATCTTCAAAGGACAGAGAAGTGCCGTCAAAATGCAATAGACATTCTTCTAATCTGATGGCATCTGTAGCACCAAGTAATGAACAGTGCATCAATCAATCAATGATCACTTCCAAACTATACTGAAGTTGAAAAGTAGTAATCCATAAAGAAGTCCAGTCAAAATCCAGATTGGGGAATTTGCCACTTGTCCCCACAGAATGTACCCAGGCTGCAAAAGGGTCACTGCTAGGGGTCTGCGGGTATACCCGTACCCGCGGATTTACCGTACCGACCCGCACCGGCGCTGGGTCGGGTACGGGTCGGGTAGACATCTTACGGGTCGGGTACGGGTAGGAGCATTACGGGTACGGGTATACCCGTTTTTACCCGTACCGAACCGAAGTTTTGGGGTTACATATAATTGTGGGAGTCTTGCACCTTCAAAGACTTACTATAGGACCTAACTGGCGGTATTCTAAGTTCCATATACTGATATGTCTGTGTGCCTTAGTGAGCTTGGCATTCATTTATTGATGCTAAACTTACAGATACAAAATGACTTGTTTCCATTAACACAATCCGATCGTATTGTTTTTACATATGTTATTTCATCTGAGTTTCAGTCCCGATAGCCAGTGGAAGAGGTCGATGACGCCGCACCTGGCAGTACAGCAGCCGTGGTTGATGCAGTTACGGTTGTTGGGGCTAGGCGTAGTTGAAACACCAAGTCTGTCACCCTTTCCTCTGAGAAATACTTAAACTATTCAAATAGTGGTATTTTGTTGCAAACTGCCGTTTTATGGCTGGCTGCATAAAAGTTATTATTATAATTTTTTAAATCTTCAGGCTCTAAGAAACTATCCGAAGAATTTTGTCGTTCTGGAGTTTAACCCTTAAGGTCATCTTCACCGGTCAATTGTGTAAACGAGCTACAGCATTGAATCGTTGAGTGCAAATTGAACGATTCTGAAAGAGGCGTGCTGTCTCCTGCGGGTCCACTGAAGCCAATTATTATTTTTTTCTATCATTATTATTATTATTATTATTAATATTATTATTATTATCATCACTGTGATCATCACCATGATCCTCATACTCTTATTATTAAGCAAAACTTACTACCACTTGCTTTGTAAAACCACTGGACTGGTACTGATTGGGATTATGAGAAGTTCTATTAATTACGTGGCGGGTACGGTACGGGTACGGGTATACCCGCAGGTACGGGTCGGGTTGGGTAGTAATTTCGAGTACGGGTAACGGTCCTGTGTTACGGGTACGGGTCGGGTAGCGAAAATGCTCTACCCGCAGACCTCTAGTCACTGCTTGGTAACAGGACACCCTAATCTATCAGGATATAATTGAGTTGTGTCCGTCAGCGTTTATCCGAACTTGGATCGTGTAACTGCTTTCCCAGACAGTAAATCTAATTATTGAGTTAGTGAGGCTCAACGGACAGAACGACATGCTATTTACCTTCATCATCACCGCCTGATGATGTAAATCAGTCTGTGTTGAAGAAAGGTTATCGAGTTACTGGGTCCTGTAATACATGAGGCCGTGACTCCACGGAAGATTTGGTTGATATACACCAGTGGTCACCAACCTTTTTCTGTGAGGAGCCGTATTGCCAGGTTTAGCTACTTTTGAGAGCCGCCATAGTTTGAGGAGGACAACAAATAGTGGCTAGCACCATAGGACACTACCGTTAATCATAATATATAATATCATCATATTATATTGTAGGCTATAAGCCAATAAACAATTCTTCATAAATGCGATCACTGAGCTGTACAGTTCAGTTACCAAATGAGTAACTTGCAACTTAAAATTCAATTGATTAAGATGCCCTGTAATGTCACTTAAAAACGCCATGTCCAGCCTTTTTTCTCTCAAAATTTTTTCAGTGTATGGCAACAGTGAAAAGAAACGATCCAAAACCTTAATAAGGTCTTCATAATCTTGGTCCATGGACCATTTCCTCAAGAAGATGAAATTGTCTGTGATTTAGCGCTCTTGCCCGCATTAAGTTCTCGATTTTTCATAATCACATTCATCACTGAGTCTAGTTTTAATTTTTCTCACATAAAGTTTCCTGATGGATGATGCAGTGAAATTAATTTTTTTCTCCAAAATCAGTATCTTATACCTATTATTGAAATAATAATATGGATTCTAATCACTTATGTCGCCTATCCAACTCTGAAAGACTGGACCGATAGACAAAACAATTAGGCCTAAATCATAGAATTTTGAGCTCAAGCAACTTGGAAACATTCCATTTTTATAACATAATTAATTTTGTCATATAGAAATGTCATTTTCTGGAAAGCTCTGGAGAGCCGCCACAGAACTTTTCGAGAGCCACCTGCGGCTCGCGAGCCGCGGGTTGGTGACCACTGATATACACGGTCTGGATCTGAGACAGGAAAGAAAGATGGGCCTTCCACTACCACTTCGGGTGGTCACTCATTTGAGAAACTATAGTTCAAGGTGTAAATGGCATCGGTGCAGTGCCCGTTGCTTGCTGGTTCCAAAGTAGTGGTTCCAAAGTGTTTATTTTAGTTATAATTAGTTATTGTTATCTCCCAAGTTTTAGCTTTAGTTATGGTTAATAATAACTAGAATTTTTATCCTTTAGTTATTATTTTCCAAATTTTAGTTATAGTTTAGCTTTCTGAGCTGTGTCCTAAATTGGTTCAGTTCCAGTTGCTTTAAATAATCTTCCAGTTCAGTTTCAAGAATGTTTTAATTTAAGATGTTTTTAAGGATCAATTACATTTTCCTTTCTAGCCCTCGTGAACATGTGATAAATCCAGCTGTCTAGAAAGCTGGATGTCATGGCTCTCTTAGTCCACATTGAAGTCCAAATGTAAACTGAACTGGGTCATCCATGAGATGTAACATGAAACTTTCCATTCTTGGTTTTATATATATCTTGAGGTTGTTATTCTTAAATTTTCATTTCCATAAACAAGAATAAAACATTTTTGAATTAGAAAATTTGATTAATGAAACATTAGATTAATCAAAACCTGTCTAATTAATGCCATTTCATTGATCAGTGTTTTGGATTCAATGCATATAATCTTCGTATAATACTATAAATATGTAGTGGTAGTCTGTGATTTTCAAATGGAAGTCAGTTAATGAAAGTGATAAACGAGTCTGCCAACTAATTAGTTCTAAATGACTTCCTTCCCTGAAACTATCAAATCTTAGTGCTCTATTATTAGTCCAATGAGATTCAGAATGCACAGACTTTGCAGACTTGACTTGGAATTGTATGCAGAAGAGCTTTCATTGGCGAAATGTAATTAATTTATATAGTACCTGTATAGACATACATAGTATGCATGTTGCATGCATGCATGCACACTATGTATGTCTATACAGGCACTATGTATGCATGTATCTGAACATTGATTGAAGTCTTATAACAAGAATGGGCAACAGAGGGTGCCCTAAGATTATAAGGGCAGCTCAGGGGCCATAGGCCAATAGCAGGCTAATTTTTTCAGATTCATTTGGCCCAGAAAAGGAGACAATATTAAATTTATTCAAACTAAATATTTTGGAATCGAAGTGACTTGCGGACCGCCAGGCGGCCCGCAAGTTTGAAATACTAGCGGGCCGCCAGTCACGTGTCAGATCATTTATGTCGGGCAAAAGTTTTTTTTTAGTTTTAACGAGTTAGAAAATTGAAAAAGTGTATGAGACAACTAATTTAAGTAATCTTACAATGCGTGATGCAAAGACGTTTGAATTAATGAAAAAGTATGCGGCGAAGACGGCTGCACATGCAGAATTAGATCCAATATTATTCATTACGATTGTGTGGTGTTCCGTAGTCGAGTGGTTAGCGTGCTGGAATGTCAATATAAAGGTTTGAGGTTCGAATCCCGTCAGGGCAAACATTTTTTTTCTATGTTATACCCCGTTAAGTTCCTGCATATTTGAAAAATTAACTTTTTCCTTGGGTCTGTAGTTGGGAGTGCTTATGAGTAAGTTACCTTGGTTAGGGCAAAGTTAGGCGTCGTGAGGGTCGGTTAGGGTCAGGGTTAGGGTTAGTGTCGTCATTAAAAAACATAGTACCCTCCTATCATTATGCCAAAATATACCGTAAAACGCCAGTAAACTTACGCAGCCCGAAACTAAATGTTTGCCAACTTAGCGTAATGAAGCCTAAATTAAGGTTTTCTATCAATTGTCCGTCTTGGCGAACCGCTAGTATTCGAAATTTGATGGCCGCCTGTCTCTCTCTGGAGTCACGTGAGAATGGCGGCCCGCTAGTATTGGAAACTTGCTAGTATTGGAAACTTGCAGACCGCCTGGCGGTCCGCTAGTCACAGCCTTTTGGAATAACCGTTAAAGTAAATGAAGGTAATTTTTATGATGAAAATCTAATTATCCTAATATCTGAGTAGATATCTTGAAGGGGTGCTATATCAAGTTTCATTGATTGATTGATTGATTGATTGATTGATTGATTGATTGATTGATTGATTGATTGATTGATTGATTGATTGATTGATTGATTGATTGACTACAGTCCTACAATACAAAAACAAAATATGTTTTAAGTTGATTCAGTTTTAAAAATACATAAACCGATAAAAGCTTCCCAAGGGCCAGGTATACAATGCTAATAGAAAAGACATGTCGGTTCAAAGGTCCCCAGGGGCCGGACCCAGCCTGCGGGCTGTATGTTGTCTGTGCCAAAGTTCGACCGTACGTACGGAACGTACGCTATTTTTTTCTGCTGAAATGCGTACCGTACGCGTACGCTATTTTTTGGCTAAATTAATAAATAGCGTACGCTAATTTTTATATTTTTTATTATAGAATTAACAAGGAATAACAAAATTACAAATTAAAGAATGGAAAACGTTTTAAAACAATTCGTCAGCCTGTTTTATTTCAGATAAAATAATCAAATTATACAAAATAAAAACAAAATAATAATTTACCTCTTCGCTGAAACGGAACTACAAATAAGAACTGTAAAGTGACGTAATAACGACGAGAAAAAAACGACGAGAAATGAGGAGACAAAATGTGACGTCACGAGAAGCAACTAATATTAAAGGCTGCTCATACGTACGGAATACGAACGTACATTACGCGGCGTACGCTATTATTTTTAGTAAATTACGTACCGTACGCGTACGCTATTTTCTGCTGTAACGTACGGTCGAACTTTGGTCTGTGCCTAGAATGTGCCTGTGTGCACACATACTAAACACGTGTTAGTCTTGTGTACTTTTTTACATAATGATGTTTATGATACGCTCAGTGGCTATTAAAACTTTTAACCTTAATAATGTAGGCTAGGGCTGTCAACGGGCCCCCGGGCCCCGGGGGCCCGTTCGAAGGGCCCGGCCCGGGCCCTTAAATCAAGGCCCGAAAACCCGTCCGAATCAGCATATTATTTTAAGTAAATTTTAAAAGCTTAAATACAGACTTTCTGTCGCCTAAAACGCTGTGGATTTGAAGATGTGTTGGCCAGCTACAGTGGTGTATTAGTCATCGGCGCGGGGGTAGTTGGCAACTTGGCACCCGTACCTGTTTACTTGTCGGCTGGCTATACTAAGACCAGCCATGCGTTGCAGCGCGTTGAGGTATTACTGCTATTAGCAGACCTGTGGATGATGTGCTGCTAGAGCCTTGGGCCCCTCTTCAAATCTGCCGCCTTCGCAGTATAGGCTACCCTGTATCGGCGACAGACCGCCGGCGACCATTAGGCCTGTGTCAATCAAAGAAGAAAGATCGCTATATCGGATCGCCTTCGCAGTATAGGCTACCCTGTATCGGCGACAGACCGCCGGCGACCATTAGGCCTGTCAATCAAAGAAGAAAGATCGCTATATCGGGAATTGGTGGTGAGTCTGGTGACACACTGGCTGTTATTGCATTCGGCTTATGAACAGAAATTGGGAAACATGCTTCCTATCGTCACTCGTCAGCCCTACCGCCCGTAGCTGACCCGCAAGCCGACGAGTGACTAACTTTTAATTTAAGCCCTAGCGCAATTTGTTAATAATACTACCATTAAGATTGGTTACGTACTGACTTACTTGGACTGTCTAGATCTTAACGCGAGATCTCGTTGTTTACCGCCAAACCGCCATTGCTGTTGCTTTCGTTTGAAATAAAGATTTAGTAGTTTATTAGAATCATTCCATTGTTTTGTGCATTTAACTGTCTAATCACGTCAGTGCAGACTGCAGGTAACTTTTAAACTTTGGGAATAAAATGTGGGCATCAGTTATTAATTATCTAGCGGACTAGCAGTTACATGTAATTTAGCGAATTATAACTTTTAGCGACTAGCAAGCTATCAGCCGCCATTTTATGTGCTGTGTACACTGTAAGGTAACGCAAGTATTTCTTGCTTTCTTTAAGTGACGGGCCGACGGGCCCCCGCTGAAACTGAGGTCGGGGGCCCGGGCCGCGTTTTTCTAATATTTTGACAGCCCTAATGTAGGCCCAGTTGGTCCATTTTTAAGTCCTAAGGTTGATGTTTTCTCGGTGTCCTGGGGGTGGAGATCGACCTCCACAACTTGTGATATATGTAAAACTGCAAGGGTCTGATCTAAAGTATAATTTGGTCTTGACAGCCCCCTCCTCGCCCCGCCACTCCCTCTCCTCCACCCGCTGTTCTGTTGCTGTTCTGCGTCCTGCTTGTGAATCCGCAGATATGCACGGGGAGGGGTGTGGGCGTGAGCCACTGTTTGATATGGTAACTGGTCTTTTGTACGGAACCCCCTCCGAGTGCGCTGTGCAGCTTCTTGGAGGCTTTTATCTGACAGTTGCACGTAGGCCAGGTGCCATTTCCCTTTTCTTGGGCTCCAAAACGGACTGTGTAACTCTTAGGTTAGATTGGGTAGGGGTAAGTAGGGCATGATTGGGTAAGGATGGGCAGAGTTAAATAGTGTTGATGGGTTATGGTTGTGTTGGATAGGGTTGAGGTGAGTAGGATGGGGTTGCACAAGGTAGTGTAGGTTTGAATAGGGTATGGATGGATAGGGCTGCTTAGGGATGGAAAGGACATGACTGGGTACATGGTGACCGAATAATAACCCTGTATTATGTCTGATTAAAAGCCATGTTGACAAAAGCTCATATACATACATACCTATATGTACCGGTATATGACATACATTGTAATACTTACATATGTGCATGCATACATGTCCATACATACGTGTACATACATACATGCATTGAAAAATACATCCACGCATATTTACATAGATACTTGGGTGTGGTTGGGTAGGGATGGTTAAGGTTTGGTTGGATAAGAAGACAAAACAAGACCTAGTCTAGCCAAGACAAGACAGTCCTTTTCTCTGCTCCTGTTTTGGTTTCTGCTTGGGATTTTGAGGGCAGCAGTAGATGTTAGTAATTAGCCTGAAGCATTTAGATTAAGTGATTCACTGTTGGACTTAGAGGTTCGTTTCCAGCCTTTTCAGACATCCAATAATTAAATGTAGGCTGAGAAATGCAAAAGAGTGGCTTGCCTGCTCCAACAACTTGCGTCAGAATGCAAGATACATAAGAATTTTAACTCGTACATTGTATACAATGTATTATGTATCTATTATGCATTTATTATGTGGGTGGCTGAACATTTATGTAGCGCCTTTTAAGAACCTCGCAGAGGTGCTGTATATAGTACTTGTGTATTATGTATGGATTACAGATTGTTGTATGGAATCGGTCCAAAAACCCACGTCATACGCTATTAGCATCTGAAGAGCAAAAGAATCCCCCCATTCGTAATTTCTATTTAAAGGGAGGAAAAGTTCAACGTAGTGCAATTGTTTAAATGCCTCCTTTCATATTCTGTTGCATACTGACAGTGTTGTGCGTTACTCGTTACTAGTAACGCGTTACTGTAACTAATTACTATTTTTTGGTAACTAATACAGTAACTAGTTACTTTTTCAAAAAAGTAATTAGTTACAGTAACTGATTACTTTTACGAGGTAACGGTAACTAAATAAAAATAGTTACTTTGCGTTACTTGAAAATTAAGTTTGAGACCGATGCATCGCGTAGGCGAATAATAATTGCGATGATAGCCATCGTGTAGACCTAATATTTTGCGATCCTTTATTTGGTGAATATGGAACATTATGCGCTACCTGAAGCTATAGTCATTTTGCATGCAGAAACTAATACCTAGCAGATGAAAAAATCCGTGGACCGTTTAGACACATTTCCATTTGTTAAAGAAGTTTTTCTGAAGGTACTAGGCCTATAGTTTAGGTGGCCAAATCCTGAAACCAAGACGAAATAGACTTAACGACGAAGATCTTGAGATGCTTCTTCTGTTGCGAGCCAATAAAGACCTGCAGTTATCAAATGTGATATTTAACTAGAGTTTTAAGATTTTGTTTTATACCCTATTAATTTCTTATCAATATTATTAATTTTAAATTAACTTAGCAAGAAATAATTTCAGGTACCTACTTCTTCTGCTGTAAGCCAGTAGAAACCTATATAGGCCTATACATGTATCTTTATTCTGGCATTTCAGTAGAACATTAGTATTCATATAATTATTCTGTTACCCTGCTGAATACACACTAATAGACTGATGCAGCGTACTGGACTTTATTCACTTTAACCAAATGTGTGCGGTAACTAAACGTAACTATAGTTACTTTGAGCAAGTAACTGTAATCAGTAACTAGTTACTATTTAAAAAAAGTAATCAGTTACAGTAACTAGCTACTTTTTGCAGTCCAGTAACTAGTTACTGTAACTGATTACTTTTAAAAAGTAACTAGCCAACACTGCATACTGATGACCTTTATACTACTACAGAGCAAGTTCTGCACTCGCTCGTGTAAGAAATGTGTGCCAACAGCAGATGTATGCTTGTATCCAGGTAGAGCTGCACCGATTAAACGGCCATACGGCGTAATCGGGCCGATTATTAGAACAATCGGCATAATCGGGTATCGGCAGAAATAATCGGTTAATCGGTGCCGATGTCTAAATTGTGTTATAATTTAATAATTTTACTTGAATTCTTGCATATTCCAAGTTTTTTTATCGATTTTCATCTATCGTTTACGTCCATTATTATTTATGCATTAAAACATATAGTTAACAACTTCCCAACTTAATTTAAACGTCCACCTTTATAGTTGTGACGATAGATTACTGGTTTATGCTACGGAACCGAACATTTTGACTAAACAAATAATTAAATATTCGGTCTCATAAATTTGGTATTGGCAGTTTAATAATCGGCTATACGCGGTATCGGTATCGGCAATTTAATAATCGGCCATACGCGGTATCGGCATAATCGGCAAAAAGCGATATCGGTACAGCTCTATATCCAGGTGGTATCTAAAGCGCTTTTCAAGTACTTCAGAGAAACGCTTGTAAACAAAGCCATATAAATAGCTAGAACACTTGCAGACAAACCTTATGATGTCTAAAATTAGACATGTTTTAAGGCTGTCTCAGTATAGCTAGAACACTTGCAGACTAACCTTATGATGTCTAAAATTAGACATCCTTTTAAGACTGTATCAATATCTTATGCAGAGTTCTTCATGTTGGATTGAAGTGCAGTGAATGAAGACTAATGAATTGATTGCTGTGAAGCTATACCTGTATATATAGCATTAGTACTAAGAGGAGTAGTAGCAGTAGGTCCGCCTGGGCCGTGTATGTGAAACATAGCCCATGGCCAAAAACTTTGGCCGCCTGCATTTTCTCCGATCACCGGTTCTAGTGCAAAACATCCTTAAGTGCTACTACATGCGGCAGCCATGTAATCGTAATCGTAACTGCGTGTTTACATGTATGTGGTGCCTCTCGAAGGACTTTCCTTAGACCTGACCTCTTGTCCTGAAAACACAATGCTACAGCTGCAGTCTAACAGCTGAGTTTTCAACTAACTTCAGAGATAAGTCTGTTAATTTGATCAGCATGTATGTATTATGTATGTACTTCATGGTCAAAACATTTATACGGCACCTTTTTGGCACCTCCTCTCAAAACAGATTGGTGAACTTTCTAAGAAATCTGTAGCGTGTAGGTCACTGTGACTACTTTTTTTATTAGTAGATGCTTGATGTGTAGCAGTGTTCTGACTACACTTGTAGTGTCTTTTATTTCCTGACTTTAGTCCAAAGCACTCTTTAAGACAGGTAAAGAAATGACTTGGGAGGTCTTACAAGGGCCTCAAGACCTGCTTTGCATTATCTCACTTTGCCTCAATTCCACTGGACATTATGTGATTATACAATATACAGTCATTTAATATAAACAGTGGGGTGCATGATAGTCTATACTGGCAAGCAAGAAGCTGGGAGTCAAATGCTCGCCAGGGCAGTACAAATTTTTGTTCAGATTTCTGCACCTGATCGTATACACTGTGCATCTGCATCGACTGTTCCTATAAAGGAACCAACTGACTGGCTGCCCTTACAGACTCATGCTAAGAAAAATGAAGTCCATAACATTTTGTACCAGGGCTTCCTCTAGGGGTTAACTCACTGTACTGCTCTTCTTTCTCTCGGCCTTCTTCAAGCATATATCCAGGTATACAGCACAAGCACATATCCAGGTATACAGCAACACTCGCACACACACACACACACACACACACACACATTGACATAAAATATATGTGTACGGGTATAATGTGTGTATATGAATGTGTGTTGCTTTATACCTGCATAGTTATGCTAATGGTTCATTGTGATTGAAGTGGGTGAAATGTTTGGCCGGATAATTTGTACTATCCTAGGCCGTCTTTATCCAGAGAACAGGTGGAGTAAATGGACCACCGATTTGCACATGGCTATTGAAAATCAGATTGTTGAGTGGTTTTGGCCGGGCTGGGCTGGGCTGACTTGACTGTCAGTGTCAGATTCAGGGTGTGTGCTGTTCAGTTTTATTGAGATGTGAAGGAGTTAGTACCGATCATTGACGATGCAATACATAATTGTAGAAGAAGGGTGATTGTGGCAATTCCGAAGGGGGCAAGGTGGGATTGAGGTAAGAAGAGAGCTTTTAGCAACATCAAGGCCAGTGTGGCATGTGATGGTTCAGTAATGGAAAGTTTGACTACTATACTACATAATGGTCCAGTTGTTTGGCTCAGAAATAACTCTCTGTCCAGATATGTTATTCATTAGGCATAATATATATGGTCATTAGGCATATATAAAATTTGGAATACATAATTACATATATGTAATTATATCAGGTTCCCATGCTTATTAGGATGAGTTATCAAAGGTAAATAACATTTATCAAATATAAATAACGTCATCAAACAGTTTATAGACTGCATAAATAAGTCAAATCCAGAAATAGAGAAAGCAATCTTTTAAAGTGTTATGTAAACCAAAATGTGGTTTGCAATTGATCCTACACAAAGAATGTTCTATTCTATATATATATATATGTAATACTGTTTATTTTTATCTACTCATGTGTTGTGCATGTATGCAAGTATATGTTTATGTATGTTTTGTGTGTTCCCTTATATGCATACATATGTATGCAGGCGTTTATGTATGTGTATTATATACATTTGTATTATAAATCTAACTGTATGTATATGCAGGTCTGGGTTTTTTGGCTACGTTACTGAGTATTAAGCGGCTCGAGCTGGGCTGCAATCTCTCAACATGGCAGGTAAATACAAAACTATTTACCTCTATCTGTGAAAGCTTTCAGTGGGCTTAAGTGTTTACATCTAAAAGCACTCTTTCTTACAGAGGAACAGGTTTTCATTTTGACACACTTTTTATAAGTTGTTTGAGTTTAGCTTATCACTAAGATGTACGTATCAAAGCACTTAACTGTAGCGTCTTTTAAGTCTTTCACAGAAGTGCTACTCATGATCATCTTAATGTACCAGTAAGTGCTTTACATCAGGTTGCCAGTTAAGTAAGTAAGTATATCCTTCATTGCACGAAGTACTGACCGCGTTCTGGTTTACATTCTACATTGGCCTGTAGTCTCTAATGTTACATTTTAATTTCTACTGTTTTTCAAACTGTGTTGTCTAGAGCAGTTATCAAGACTGAGATGTCTATTTTTAAAGTCTGGAGGTTTTTCAAATCTAAACTGGTTTCAATGTGTCATCAAAATTGTCTTCGTTCAGCTACTCTACAGTACTTGATCACTTAAAAATGCAATTCTTCTAGCATATATAATCACATTTTGTAATTACTTGTAATATTTAATTATTAATTGCATGCACTTTGGTGAACTTTGCACAGGGCTTTATGATAATGGTGAATCTTCAGAATGACATTTTTTTCTGTTAAAGTATATATTCATGTCACACCCAAAACGTTTTCATCAAATTGATATTTGTCATGCGCATCAAAGTAATAATATTTCCATTACACTCAAATTGTACTATTCAGAACTTTCTTCTTTAAAAAAATCGCCACAAGTTTCAGGATAGTTTTCAGGAGTCATAAGTGACTCTTTGTAATTGGAGTTCCTATTTACCTTGTCAGTTTCAGTAGAAACATTAGTATAAGGGATGATTATTTTCAAATTCTTTGCTTACCTGGTGTTGTTGGTGTTAATAGGGTCTGCTTTCTGCTTTATAGCTTTACCATTTCATGCTAGTTCTCTTGACATGGCTAAACTGTGGTGCAAAGGTGCTGTGATAAGTTTTGTTTGCATGACTAACAATAATGCTGTATTTACTTACTTTTGGCCATCAATTTTAAATTCCATTTCTTGTTTCAAGATATATATCTGCATACTTTAAGATGTTCATTTGTATGTATATAAATGCACACATGATTTCATGCAAACATATAACCACACACATTCATTTTTGCTTACCGATACATAGTACATATATACGTGCGTGCATGTATAATAACTATATAGTATTGTATGCATGCATTTCACAATATCCAGATATCTGTACAGAACATTATACAAACATACACTAACTGCATACCTTATACATACAGAATGTTCAGATATACATTTATACATACTTACTTACTTACAGAACATTAATTTAGTGCCCTTTAAGACATCCTGGTTGCAGCACCCGCTATTTTTTCCTTCAGAATAAATTAAATAATAGATTTTTTATTTACATATTATGCAACAAGAAAAGAAATTAAAATGACATGTTTTTTTTACCATGAACAAGAGTGTTTGGTGCTATCTGCTTATTTTTGAGTTCCTCTGCTTGTTTTGTAAATTTTGTGTATGCTTTTCTCATTTTATGAAAATGGACTGTTGCATTAAAATTACATTATATTATGATACATTTCTGGATGTGATGTGCTTCTGTAGAAGGATTTCATTTCTGTTAAAGTCTTTCTCAGTTTTATATGTTTTAACGGATCATCATCGTCATCAATGGCGTGCTCGTCTCTGGACCACTTGACCATAACTCTTCGCCAATCCTCGCGGTGTTGGGCTTTCTACAGGCTGTTGGTAAAGATCCGCCTCCACTCTCTGTGTCCATATGTGTCTTTGACGTCCGACTGGTTTCTTTCAACTCCTTGGGAGGCTGGAAATGGAGACTCGGAGTGCTGCAGCGTGATCCTGCTTGCTGTTGCACCGTGTGAAATGCCGAAACATTCAGAGTCTTCTAGATTCAGTCATCTCTGAAACTGGAGTCTGTCCCATGCACCAGAAAACTTCTGGATTAGTGATGAGTGCAGTATCCAAAAGTTGCAGGATTCTCCTTAAAAGCACCACTGTTGAAAGGCATCCAGCTTCTTTAGGGCCACTCTGAGCATCACCGTAAAGGAGCCCGGCTAAGATGTAAACAGGCAAATATTTGTGTCCAGCTGAATGTCCAGATTCCAGATCTCGTGATATATGATGTTCAACAGTCGTGAGCAATTTGCTATTCACTGTCAGACTTCTGGCTCGTTTTTGCCATCAACCTTGACATTCAACCCAAGGTAGGTGAACTCTCATACCAGTTCCACTTTGCATGCTTTCTGCTGAAAGGAATGCTATCCAAAATTGGAGGAGGCTCCAATGTAGTTTGAGTCTTGCTTTAGCCCAGTTAATATCTATTCCAACTGTTGTGCTTATCATGTCCATTATCCAAAGTGGAAAGACCGGGGTCTCCAGAATTTGAGCAAAAGGGCCACTTCGTCAGCAATGTCCAGATCGGAGAACTTCTCCAATCCAGTGTGTGCACCATCATCGTCATCGCCATCATCCTACGGCAACAGTATGCTTTGTGCTCTTGTCCACTGATGGCAAAAAACAGGTCTGAGGCAGATTTGCATCCATGTCATACCCTGCTAGCCCCGCGATATCAGAAGTTGCATCATCAACATGCAGCGCTCATTATATCAGTGTTAAGCTCGCTTATATGGTCCACAATCTTCCTAGGAAACGCAGGAGCGAGGAACAGCTTCCAGCTGTGCAGTCTATGGAACCAAAGTCGCCTGTAGGTCTACGTAAGCTATTCATGATGGCTGCCAGCACTCCATTCTTGATTGAATCGGGCTATTTAGCATGAAATGCTCTCTATCCTCAATGGATCTACCAGGAGTGAAGCAGCTCTGCATTTGATTATTTGTTACAGGTAGTAGAATAATGCTGCACTAGTTCATTCAGTCTAAATGGCTTCCTTTACTAAATTGTAAAATACAAGGATGCTGCCTGTGTGCCTCAGTCAGTAGGCACAGAAACAGCGTGCCAGATGCTTCTGAAAAGGCATTTGAGTCATCGGGTGCCCGTCCTTCTTCCCTTTGCAACTCGAGTCTGTGCATTGCGCTGTTGGAGGTTTTTTAATGTGTTAGTAGAATTATAAATTTTGGAACACACACTTCTCAAAGAAATGTGCTAAGAACACACACTATAACAGTGTGACTAGAACATTTGCAGACATAAACTTTCTGTTGTTAAAGCACGTTCACTGATGCCTGGCACCAAACAATTTTCTCTAATGACCACAAAAGACTAATGTCTAACCATAGGCCACAGTGACTGTGTTTGCTACTAGACAGTTGAGATGGGTAACTGGTCGAATAGATGCTAATCGATTAGCTAATCGAGTAGACAAACAGGTAATTCCGAATTCTAATCGATGTCTGTCATTCTGAAGCTGTTATAATTCTAATTGAATAGCAATTGCTTTAATTGCTAATCGAAAATTGATTAGCTAATCGATTAGCTGTCTGAAAATTAAGCTAATCATTAAGAATGAGTTTAGTAATATTGAGTGTGAAGAATATACTTACTTACTTACTTATCTGAACGCTGTTTCATACTTCAATTATCAGGTCATGGCTCTATGTCCAGTCTGCTCATGTAACACTGCAAATTTGCACGATTTCTGTTCTCGTCTCAATGATCACTGTTTTTCTGCAGACTCAGCTGCCATGGAACAAGTATTTAGTTCTGCTGGCTACGTCGTAAAAGCCTAGGCGCAATAGGCCTTGATGCACTGATTCAAGATATGATAATTCAAAATGAATAGTAGCTTATGCAGTAGCAATGTCTCGAACTGCAGCATGTATTACCGATGGGTGTTGCAGCCGGTATGTGGACTAGTCTCACAGATAGTAGTTGTGCAACACTAGGTATTGTAGTAAGGCTACAGATTTAGGCATTGTAATAGGCTGCAGCTAGTGAGCATTTTAATAGGCTACAGCAACAGCTGTAGTGCACTTGTGCGCTTTGATTAAAATTTGACAAATTCATGAAGGAAATATATACATGTATCAAACTATCGATAGTCTAATTCTAATTGCTAATCGATTAGCTGCTGATAATTCTAATTCTAAAAGATTGTTAATGAATATCATTGCACTAATTCTAGCTCTAATCGTTTAGCAAATGTCATAGCTAATTCTAATTCTAATCGAACAATTCTAGCTAATCGTACCCATCTCTGCTAGACAGTTGATGTCTGCAAGTGGTACAATAATGTATGCTGTGGGCTCAGTGCCTGTAGGTGTCCGATGCCTTCTTCACAATGTCTCTCCATTCGACTCTGTTATATACTGTGAATGTGCTTTATTGCCTGATAATTGACATGTAACCAGAGTGCTGACTTTTCTAATCATGCCAGACATTACTTCTAGGAGTGTGTCCAGTTATATATGTAACGCCTTTATAGATCCTCTCAGAGGAGCTATTGATCAAAAGGCGTTCTTCAAGGATGCAGCATTGCACGATGCTTGATCGATCCTGACCTTGAGAGGCGGACTGTGCTGGGTCAAGTCTCACTGGAGACAAACCGCCATAGCCTAACGACGGCCTTGAACAACTCATTGACCCTCAGCGTGATCAATGGCGAATTTTACTATGCTAGAAGTCGCTCGAACGCCTCAAATTTACTGGCTTTGCAGGCATAACGTCTATTTGTCGCCCAGAGTAGGTTGCACTGGAGTTGCAGTGGCTGCTTGGGGCTGTGAATAACATGCTAGTGAGCACTGTTACCAGACAGTTTGTTTATGTACTTTGTTACAACATTCAGGTTTGCCTTGGATGAGCACACATGCGAAAGAAATTATGCTAATTACGGTAGTCAAGATGTGCTATAAGCGTAAATAATAAAGGTTTGTTAATGAATATCGTTGCACAAATCTCAACATAAATATATGCTTATCAAATGTCATAATTATTCTTAACAACAACAGGTTAATTATACTTCCACAAAAAGGACACCGCTTTCTTTCCTCGAATATTGATTTATGCTTTATCAGCAGGTAGTCTACAGATAAACTACATAAATTAAATGTGATAGTACAGTAAGTCGGCATCAACGACCCTGGCAACTATAAGATTGTGATCTCTTTAAACAACTGATGCAATCTACAGTAGGATTCAATCCAGAACATTGTAAGGTAATGTGAAGTTGACTTAGAAATTGACATATATCGAATAATAGGAGAACATTTTTGGTAAGTCTTGGTCTAAGTGTTTAAGAAGTATCTGTGTCCATTGACCCAGTTGCTGCTGCGGAGTGGTGGTGTAGTTATGTCCAACATGTGCCTTGTCTTGGGATTATATTGTCTTGCATTGTGTGGTGTTGTATTACGGTATATATATGTGGTGGTGTGTTATGTGGTGTATTGTGTGGAATTGTAATGTGTATTGTACTGCATTTCATTTTTTTATGGGTTTGTATTGTATTTTACTCTATTGTAATTCATTGGGTAGTATTACATTGTATTGTATTGTGTAGTGACATATTTTATTGTACTTATTGTGTTGTGTAGTTTTGTATTGTATTACACTGTTTTGTATTGATGGGTGCTTTTGCATAGCAACTTTCCAAAGAACACACTAGTAGTCAGAGACTTGCCTTTGAAAGCCTTGTGGTGCAGGTGAATCTGAACAGTGCCTGGTGCTCCTCAATGAACCACTTTTCTAAATGTAACTCGAGATCCTAAATTTCTCAGCCCACACAAAAGCTATGTCAGCTAGACCGACCAGATTATTCGCTAGCTCTGTAAATCATATAGAAAATATGTCAGATCAAACAAACAAGAACCAGGTTGTTTGGCAACCCTGTCTAACCATGATGTAAATTAAAATCTCAGGCTCCATGGCCCAAACCACTGTGGTCGTTTTTGATCTGAGCCCCAGCCCAACCGGATTCCAAGCCCCAGCCCAACCGGATTCCATCCCCCAGCGAGAGCTGGTCATGAGGGATTGGTCTTTTTGGCATTTCATTAACACGGACTCGTCCGCCACGGAACTAGCAGAGGAGATAGAGGCTGTGCTCCAAAAAACGTGACCTACATTATACACTGCCAACAACACTGACCAGCCCCTCGGGATCCGCCCTGTGTTATCATTGCTTGACTTCTGTTTAGATCCAGGCTGGTGTGAGGGACACTGATTGTCTGGCCAACAAACTATCAGTGACAGAGAGATAGACACAGACACATATACACATGCAACAGACAGTGACAGAGAGAGTTACCCAACAAACTATCAGTGACAGAGAGATAGACACACACACATACACAGTATTACACACGCAACAGACAGTGACAGAGAGAGTTATACAGAGTGAGACCTAGAGAGGGACTCCGTAATAGAAGGGGTGTCATGCACAGACAACAGACAGAGAGATGGATATTATAGAGAGGCAGATACTCAGCACACACAAACATGCCAGAGTATAAATGTGCAATTACATTACGTGTATTGAGTTCTAATGTGAGGGGTTATAAGGTGAATAGGTGTCCAGTCTTTGGTTTGTAGAGGTATTTTTGTGCCTTTGACAAAGATGTATATTCCCCAGTGTCGTGATTTGGAGGAGTTTCTGCAGAGGTGTATGTATTACCTGAACCTTTTTAAAGCCATACTTCTGATGACTGTAGAGGCAGGCAAACAAGTGCAAAACCTTTTATCTTTACTGCTTGTTGTTGCAGGTCCTGTGTTTCTATATTAAATAGAGACGTGTAAATAAGTTGTACCTTAACCTTGTCACTGTTACCTTTTGCCTTTTACATTACCTTTTGCCATTTCTGCTTGTTTTGCAGGCGACGCCAGAATGTCGTCAACACTCGTTGAAACGGTCTCAATCAACTACGAAGATTTCAGCGACAGTTTCCTGACGTGTGGCACGTGCCTGTGCATGTACAACAATGAGGAGCGTAGTCCGAAACTGCTCAGCTGCTCACACACGGTCTGCCAGAGCTGTCTCGAGCACATCATTGAAGCACAGGGTCGAAACACCACGACGTTCCGTTGTCCGATCTGTCGCGAGACGATCACGATCCCTCGTGGTGGCGTGACATCATTTCCGCCGAGCTTCATCGTCAACCAGCTGCTCGATCTGATGGGCCGTCAGCGTCGCGATGTCATCCCAAAATGTGCTCAGCACTCGCAGACGGAACTCATGTTCTGCGAGTCGTGCGACGTCGTCTTCTGCGTCGACTGCACAGGTGGGTCGCACAACGGCGGTGGAGCAAGCGCGCATACGATCATCCCGTTCTCTATCGCGATCAAGCGCATGTCGGAGATCCTGTTGTACAAGGCAAGTCTCTGCATGAAGAACCTTGACGGTGCGATCGACGTTGTTTCAGACGAGATAAACAAGCTTGATGAGAGCACCGAGCGTTGCATCGAGACGATCGTAAAGGTGTTCCAGGACGTCGCAAGCATTGTCGAACAGCGCAAACTCGAGGTTGTCCAGATGGTGAAGAAGATTCGTGATGAGAAGAAGCGCGTGCTCAAGGAACAGCTCGACATAGTGGAGTCGGAGAAGCGCCGTGTCCAGGCCGACTGTCAGGGGCTGCAGCACCAGGTCGAAGTGCGCAATATCACTGCAAAAATCGGGGACCTCAACGAGAAGCTCGACATTTCGGCGACACTCACTGAACCGCGTGAAAATGCATTCATGCAGTTTGAATATCGCCACAACACAGCCATGGCCGACATCTTCAATGCACTCAGTCGCTTTGGAAAGATCGCCATAAGCAAGACGTTCCCAGCACTGTGCAAAGCAAGCGAAATCAAAATGGCTACAATTCATCTCAAGGCGACGGTCACCGTGACGACCGTTGACTACCATGGGAATGCACGTACGACTGGAGGCGACCCAGTTGTTGCCCGGATGCATTGTGTGAATGGTGGAGACGAGATTCCCATTGATCTGACGGACAGCGACAACGGGTTGTACACTCTGACCTTCACTCCACTGATGACCGGTCAGCATCGTCTCTCGATCTCAATCTTCGATCGACCAATCAAGGACGGTCCGTTCATGGTCGACGTCACTGACCACATCAACCCGATCCTCAAAGTTGGAAGTCCAGGATCGGGGAGCGCCAACTTCAAGCAACCGGTCAGCATCGGTTTCCGCGACAACCGTATCTACGTCCTTGACACCGGAAACAGTAGAGTCAAGGTCTTGGACGAGAACCTTCGATTGGAGCAGCTCATCACGGGACAGGGCCTCGAACAGCACAGCACGACTGGCATGGCACTCGCCAACAACGGAAACCTCATACTTATCAACTGGCGCACAAAGCTCGTGACAGGAACGGACGCTCGAGGGTGTCATCGTCAAACAGTTCACGTCACCGCAGTTCGTCGAACCGATCTCCATTGCCGTCAACAGCCACAATGAAATTGTCGTTGCAGACAACGGTGTCGGTAAACTGTTCGTGTTCAGCGAGGCTGGTTCGCTGCTCCATGTGATCGGCTCCAAGGGAAGCAGACCGGGTCAGTTCAAACTGATCAGCTCAGTCTATGCCACTCCTAACGATGACTTAATCATCTGTGACCATCGTCTACAGATGTTCTCACGCTCGGGTCAGTACCTTGGAGAACTGGCTGCAAGTTCGACTGGAAAGGGCGGAACGTACGGAGGCGTTTGCGTCGACAAGCATGGCAGCTATCTGGCGACAAGGTCAGAGAAAGGTCGTTGCATCGTTCAGGTTTTCACGGCGTCGCGACAGTGGTTGTTTGACGTCGACAGCTGCGACGATCGACTGAAGCGACCGAGCGGTATCGTAACGAACTACGACGGTCACGTGTATGTCGTCGATCTGGGGAACGATTGCATCAAGAAGTTTCGATACATGTAATGACATGATCTAGGTTTTCGTTGTGACCTTGATTAGGCCAAACTTTGACGGTTTCTTTCGACTCATGTCGTCTCTCTTGACACGTTGATCTGTCACACGTTAATATTGATGTTTGATGCCTCATCGTGTTTCACGTTCTGTGAATTGTGTTATGTTCTTCAGAGTTTCTTGTCCTCTGTCATCCTGCATGTGATGTCATCTATAATGTTTTCTTGTTACAAATGTGTCTCCTGTCTTGTGTGGCGACTATGACTCAAGTCATTTTGCAGTGGTGCATTACGGTTAATCCGCATGGAATATCATCCTATGATTAAATTTCAAGTGAGTCGCTACGAGGTGCTGCCCGATGGGTTTTTGATGCTAAGGTTACTATGACATATGCAGAGATTTCTGTGAATTGAGATTCCTGAAAGTCAAAGATTACTGCAGCATGGAACTTTCAGTAACCTTTCTCACCTGAAATTCAGAAATTTTGGTGATGCAGATACCTGTGACACAGGTTCTGGACAGGGTGCGATTTGCGGTTGGAAGCAATAGGAGGAAAGAACTCGGACCAGGAGCCTAATGATTGAAGATGATGCAGCCTAATGGAGAACAGCCTGGACCAGTGAGGGGCAAGTTCCCATTGTCTGCTGCCAGTTGTAGCCTGGTTCTGGCCACTGGGATCTTCTGACCAAAGATTTTGGTAAACAAAAGTAGATGTGCAATACAGATTCCAGTAATGCACAGGTTCTTGTGCTAATGATTCCTCTGGTATACAGGTTTCTGCATTGTAGATTCCCCTGACATAGTGCAGTGTGGATTGCTATGCATTGTAATACCTGCAGTATGAATTCCTGTGATACAGTGATTCTTGCAGTGCAGATTCCTGTAATGCTGGTATTACTGTGGCATTCCATCATTTACATTGCGTCATGTTTGCCATTGTTGTTTTTGTTGAGCAGTTGTTTGTTTGCGTTTGTAAGAACTGTTTTGTGATCATCTTGTTGACTTTCGGGTAATGTGTCTTTTGTGAATGCACTTGATTTTTCATATCGTCACCATTGTCGTAAATGATAGGCTTTGATGTAACAATGGTCTCAGACCTATTTGTGGGTGAATTCAGATGGCCATGATTCATGATCTGTATCTGAGTTTGGTGGCCTTGCAATTGAGTTTTTGTGGGGAAATATTGGGAGGATAAGTAAAAATATGAGTAACAGAAACTCGGTGCTGTAGGAATCTGAATATTGGTCATCAAAATAACTGGGGAACTAAAGAACAGGTTAAGCAACTGCTGTAAATAATCTAAAGTTGGTTGACTCCTGCACATGCGTGCGTGATGTACATAGATTGTTATCATGTTTTGTTTCTCTGATTTCTTGTTTTTTTCCACTTTCGTGCTAGGAGTTCGTTGGTGTTGAACTGTTGCAAATTGTTTCCGATTTGTTGAGTGGTTGCTGTGTAGGAACTTAGGAAGTTTGGGCCAGTGGGGCAACTAAGTCACCTTGCCAAGGATCACGGACCGGAAATTAATGAGACCAGGACGTGTAAATCTCTGAGATAAGATGAAACACCGCCCGCAAGGCAGTTACACATAAGCATCGTTGTCGTAAAACTCAGTTTGTTCTTGCATCAGTAACCAATGCAATTCCTCATGTATGAATAAATGAACGAGGGCAGCCCTCAATGCACAATTGTATGGCATGACCATTGATTGATGCTTTTTCATTAATAATAAAAAATTAATAATATTATAATAATGGTAGTAGTAGTAGTCATAGTAGTAGAAGTAGCAGTAGTAGTAGTAGTAATAATAATAAAATAATAATTCCTACATGGTAGAAACAATTCAAAATCAGCTAGGATATTTCAAATTCATATGTTGAAATGCACAATTATTTTCTTTGTTACCCACTGTCCGCATCTGAGCTGCCCTGTATTGTACCGGGTCTGATGAGCCTGCGGGAACCCATGGGCCTGCAGTAATGCCCCAAGTTGTGAAAAGTATTCACCCTTCATTGTACGGATTATGCCGTAATTACCCAATTAGGACTGTCGGTTTTTCTGCAGACTGTTGTGGATTTAGTACAGCTTAAGTCAAAGCTAGTGCACGGTGTTTTATGTGGATGCAATGATCTCTCGCTTACTTTCGGATGTTTGTGGGAGATGCTGTTGGATAAGCTGCTAAGGCTGCTGAGCAGAGCACGAGACTGTCCTCCCTTGTTTACTGGGGCTGGGTGTAGTTTGGTTGGAGGAAGTGGGGGAAGACCAATGGTCATGGGTAAATGAATGAGGAAAAGTAATATCATATGGGGCAAGACATAGTAGGGCTATGATTACCGGTAAATGAATGTTGAAATATTGTATCTTCTGGGAAAGAGGGTCACGCAGTGGGAAATACATCCTTTTTAGATGAATGGAGGAAAGTATTTTCAGTGGAGATAGCCTGAAGACTGATTGAAGACCTATACTAAGGTAAAGACGAAATAAACGGGGAAAGAGTTCCCTGATGGGAGGATAGTTTGAACCCCAGCTGGGCAGGAAGTTGTCCCTACAAAGCGCACGTAAATTGATTGGGGGTGAAGTTTATCCTGTGAATTGTGCCCTGTTTCATGATGACCCTATTTCGAAAGACCTGGGAGGATGAATTCTTAAGACGGTGCTTCTAGGTAGAAATTATTGTATACACTTATAATATCAATGTGTATATATATTTGTATGCTATGAGCATTGTGGAGTCGGTCTGTTAGTGAGCAGTCATGCGCTGCAGCCATTGACTTTTCGAAGTGCATCTCATGTGTTGGCACCTCAACTGAAAGAGTTTTCGACCTCTGGGCCACGTTTCTATATGGAGTGTCTTTGTTGAGGCGTATAATCAAGCATGATCTCTTAACCCCTACTGAAACACTCTACCACTTCTGATACCCCAGAAGAGAAATGGCAGAGCGGTCCAGTAACTCAACCAAGAGAACGAGTCATTGATTTTATGTGTTCGTCACATCATTTTTGTTGGCTGGTTAGTTCTGTACATAGCCCTCTGATCTTCCCAATGACCGTGTACGGTCAGTGTACATATACTCTGTTTCGCTAGAGGGCGCAAGAGTGGAAGAGAAATTTCGACATTTACCCTAGGAAAGATTTGAATCCCAACCTCCAGGTTGAGAGGCCAGTACTCGAACCACTAGACTCGTTCGACTCTTTAATTTGGTTTCTGATTACGTCACTGATTACCTTACATTACTGGCATTATGTAGCACTAGATTAGATAGATCTTTGTATGGTCAGTGTTTTATACTTCTTGTAGATTTCAGATTTCGATTTGATTTCTTGGACAATGAATGTGAATCAGAATAAACTTTCTGCTTGTTGACTGACCCTTGTCTTTTGAGCTGATCCTCTTATCAAAAATAGAAAGGCTCCACATAAATGCGTTTAGATAAACAAGAGAAAGGGACTGTACAACACGTCCTTATGTACATGGGAAAGACCCTATGTGTAAAGAATTTGCTTAGACCCCTCAACCTCCAGGCTCCATACTTTACGTTTTCAGTTTAGACCAGGGAGCCAAGTTTTAGCCATCCATTTAGCACGAACGCAGAAATCCTGAAAAAATTGACCCCTCCCTGTACGCACGTGTACTTTTAGCAACCTCCACCTGCGTACGTACATGTACGTTTGAAACGCAAACCCCCCCATCCTATAGAATGGTCTATATCCTGACTGAATAGGGCAGGCGACCAAACTGTCGGGACTCGGTCCACAGCTGTACGACAGTTAATTGCAGTCAGAGGTAACGGGCATACAAGTGTGTCATGCCTTTCTACTTCTTTCTCCCTATAGCCTGATCGCTGAACTGTGACTCATTTGAAGGAAAGACCAATATAGACCCAAGTATTATCGAGGTTTACCCCTCCTACGCTTACGCAAGCGTACGCAGGTTACCCCTCCGGTTCACCGACAAATGCGCCAGCGACAAAAGCGACCCGACAAAAGCGCGACAAAAGCGACCCGATGCGCCCCGACAAATGCGCCAAAAATCACTTTTGCGCCGCGTCAAAAGCGCCCCAAAATAACCGACAAATGCACAGCAGCGCCCCAATATCAATTAGGTTGAGTTTGTTCTATACCTGCAAGAAAGAGGTTGCTTATGTTTATTTAGAGGTATGTAGAGATATCTTGAAGAGGCGCTGTTCAATTACATACATACATATACATACATACATACATACATACATACATACATACATACATACATGCATACATACATACAAACATATATGCATACATACATACATACAAACATATATGCATAAACATATATGCATACATACATACATACATACATACATACATGCATACATACATGCATACAAACATATATGCATACATACATACATACATACATGCATACATATGCATACATGCATACATACATACATACAAACATATATGCATACATACATATATACATACATACATACATACATACATACATACATACATATATGCATACATGCATACATACATACACACATACATATATATGCATACATACATACATACATACATACATACATACATAACATATGCATACAAACATATGCATACATACATACATACATACATACATACATACATGCATTACATATATGCATGGGAAAATGAGTATATGCATACATACATGCATACATACATATATTGCATACATGCATACATACATACGTAAAACATATATGCATACATGCATATATACATACATACATACATACATATATACATACATGCATACATACATACATACATCATCGTTGTGTCTCATTTTTCGTCTCATTCAACAGGCAAGGGCGGGCGCATATGTCGGGGCGCATTTGTCGGCAGGAGCGGGCGCATTTGTCGCGGCGCTTTTGTCGGGCGCATTTGTCGGGGCTCATTTGTCGGGGCGCTTTGGTCGGGGCGCTTTTGTCGGGACGCTTTTGTCCGAGGCGCTTTTGACGGGTCACCACCCCTCCATGCGTAGCCTACGTACTAAGTCTAAATGGATGACCCCTATCGGCGCTTGAAGAGTTTCCTAAAAGAGGTTTTTTACGATTGCGCATTCTTTTACAACACCTTACAAATGCGTTCGGTGTTAATGGTGTGTTGTCGTTGCATTTATCCTGTGCTGGCATAATCGGGGGTGTGGTTTTGGATTCCGTCTCACTAGGTATCCCATGATTCTATCTAATAGTCTGGTCTATACGTTTTCTACATTCTCTAAATCATCAATGTAGGCCTTGTTCTTTCTTCGAGGGTTACGGTCCATCAGCATAGCCTACATGATGATACTCGCGACCGTGGCCTAGCTCAAGAGCAGGTTTGTCCGACATAGGCCTACGGTCACATACATCATCAATCATCATCAATTTTCTTCAATGAAATAAGCTGACAAGTTCGCAACAGGCTACAGAGCAGAGCTACAGATTGGGTTTTGCATAGGCCTATACCAAGCTGCATTCCGAAGGAATTACGCTGGTTGCCGATGCACAAAAGCATTGAGTTTAAGGTCTTAATGCTCCGCGATGCGTAGGCCTTGCGGGTTGTAATAATAATAATAAAAAATAATATATTTTCTTTAATAAGCGCGGACAAACGCACTGCGCTGTACATTTACATGTTATGCAATTTAAATCTTAACTACTAACAGAACAGACAGCCTGCCATACAACGGCGCTAATAGCAGCCTACAAAGCATATCCGCCCAACGGGGGCTCGAACGGGTTGTGCTACATCTTATCTTAGGAAATTGTGTGTCTCGATTTCATCCATTCCTAGTTTCCTACCCGTAGATAACAGTAGGCCTAGATTTCTTCGCTCTGTTGCACATGGTGACCTGGTTGGTCCCCGGCCTAGCCAGAACATCCACAGCGCAGCACAGACATGCTTCGCTGCATGAGGTCGCTCCAACTGTCTGGAATAGGTTACCAATCATCTTAAGACATCAGCCTCTTCGTTTTTCTTTACCTCTAATCCGTAAGCGCTTGAAACCCATTTTGTTGGATCCTAATTTTCGTCGTTAGGTCGAGAACATCTCTAGGAGTGTCCTTTGAAGAGGCGCTAGATGAATGTGGTATTATACAATTACTGTAATTACAACAATAATTATAGGCATTGCAATCTGACGGACTTGAATATCAGATATCAATCAGATAGGGGCGATCGGTTTGTCAGGGACGTAACTAGCGTTGGGCTGGGGGTGGGGGCTTAAGCCGCCCCAAACGAAGCTGAAGCCCCCAAAATGAATCAAGCCCCCGGCTACACTATAGGCTCGGGCTACCGCACTCATCATGTTCAAGGCTTAGGCCTAAAGCCCCTCCCCTCAAACGTTAAGTCCTAGTTACGTCACTGCGGTTTGCTAGGGAAAATGAGTAAGAGCAAACAGATGCGTTCAATCAGAAATTGCAGATTATTAAGAAACAAATGAATTTATCTTTTGGACCTTTTATTGGTCCAAAATGAGACAGCATTGTTCCATTGAAAGCAACTGATGAGCCCATGGCGGCACTGGGGGTCCAGCTAACGTAGCTGTAGGCCTATGGACAAAACGTTCTATCAGACCTGCTGAAACAAGTAGGCCTAATTATGCCAAGTAGGCTAGCCTACACCTAGATCTGAGTTAGGGCCTACTTGGAAACCTCAACTGAATCTACACGCAGAGCGGCAGATACAGTTGGCCTATAGGCCTACAAGAATCAGAAGACACAGCAACGATATGAATATGTTTGGAGAGCCATTTCTAATCTAACCTAATTACATTTAGGCCTTAGCATATAGAGCGGTTGTAAAAAATAATCTCCAAGAGATTAATCGATGATCGCTTCGAGTAAAATCACAGTAAAAATAATCCTTTGGAAAAGGCGAATTGATTCCGATAGGAAACCAGATGCAGGCTATGGTGGATATGCAAGTTCATGAAGATGAGTTTTAAAGTTAGACCTGATCGACATAAAAGAATTGACAGATGGAACTGAATAATTTGGCAACGAATTACACAGCTTCGGACCAGCGACAGAAAATACGCGAAAACCCAACACTGTTCGGGTGCGGAGCAGATCGATCAAGAGTCACGGCAATCTAGCTGTATGGGGGAATTGAGGGTGAACTAGCATGGAACAGAGATAGTTTGATTGGTTAAAATGTAGTACTTTATAAACTGTACGTAAGGTAGATTTTTAAATAGATTTTTTAGATCATGATTCTTATGCGTAATTGCATCGTAGGCGATGCTTCATCTTATTTTTAACAGATTAAATGCCTATATGTCCCTGTGTAATTCAATTCCGGCCGCAGGTCCTTGGCTGTCCTACGCAGGGTGACCTTGCTTGCTATATCACCGACCAGAACTTCCACTGTGAAGCACAGAAGCTGCGCTGTGTTTGGTCCAACTTGCATCGAATGAATCCTACCTCCAACCTACGCCATGAGCGTATGATATTAATTTTTATTGTTGTATAAATCAAGCCAGATGATAAAGCGTATAGGTAGCCTATAATACGCTATAACTTTAGGCTACCTCTGAAAACCATATTTCGTTCGAATGTGGTTTTGTGTTGTAAGATCGAATTCGAAGAGCCTCTGATGAGTTTCTTCTGAAGAAGCGCTGAATCAATCTAAGCCTTCAGTAAATCGTCGAATTTCTCAGCGGAACACGAAAGCAGCGTCGATCAGCTCGAAAATTAAATCAAAGACGCTTAATTTTAATTAAATGAAACGCGCTTAGAGTATTTTTGCTCGACTAGTGCCACCTTGCGAACACAGATATAAAATAATACTCATGAAAACATGAAAACACGACTGCGCACTTTGTACGCCGAGGCTAAGAAAAGGAAGTCACCAAGCGCCTCTGAATAAGTTGGTGCCCGCGACTTGGCCGTTTGGGCGCTGTTGAAATCTCTGGATGGCAATTACAATTACAAACCATTTTACAATTACAAACCATATTTCAATTACAAACCATTTTAGAATTACAAGCCATATATTTCAACTACAAACCATTTTACATTTACAAACCACATAGGCTATATTTCAACTACAAACCATTTTACAATTACAAGCCATATTTCAATTTACAAACCATTTTTACAATTACAACCCATATTTCAATTACAAACCATTTTACAATTACAAACCATATTCCAATTAGGCTACAAACCATATTACAGTTGCAAACCATATTGCAATGGCTTAAGGTAAAGGCTGTCGAAATTTGCACATGCATATTATGTTGATCAAGTTGTTATTGGTAATGAAGAGGAGGACTGTGATGCTGGCGGAGTCTGTCACTTGGTGTCTGCCGAAGCAGCGACCGTGCATTGACTGTTTTTGACCATCATGATTACGGCATTATAGAAGATCAGATCGAGCCTGTCTATATGTCTGCAGTCTGCTTGCTTGTGTGTGTTAGTGTATGTCTGTCTCCGCGTGCCTGTCGGTTTCTCGTTCTCTGCCAGTCTATCTCTCTTTCATTTTCTGTTTCTCTATTGCTGTGTTTCTGTGTGTTTGTCTGTTACTCTGTTTGTCGGTCTGTGTCTCCAATTTCACCATATCGCACCTGCATACTAAATAACTAGGTAGGCATAGCATAGACCTAGATACGAGACTGTATTTTTTCTGTATGTGTCTCTCTCTATGCATGTCCTTCTGCCTGTTCGTCTGGCTTTCTATACAAATTATAGTCCATTACCTGGGACGAACATTATTATTACTTGTATAGCCAAGAAACTTTAAAAACGTCAGTGTGTTATCGTGCGTTCGGCGCCAATTACTTGGTCACATCCTGCAAAATTTGTGTCAAAGTCTACTTCCTTCACGTCTGTCACACTGTAACATCAATTTTGTTGCGGGTCAAATTTTCAATCCCGCTTACAATAATAATAATTCTACAAAACACGCTTTATGATATTCTGGTCTGCCAGCCTTGAACTTCATCAAGTCGAATTAAAACTGACTGATATAACGGATAATAACGAAAAGTTATATCAATCATCCACGTCAATAACAAATTTAAAACCAAACACTCTTAATAACACTTTAGTTAAATCTCTTTTTCTTTCTTTATGCTTTACATGCTAGGATGCGGTTTTTCATCTGGCATGATTTATACAACAATAAAAACGACGAATATCATCATCATCATCATCATCATCATCATCATCATCATCATCATCATCATCATCATCATCATCATCATCATCATCATCATCACCATCATCATCATTATGATTTCATTATCATCAAATTGGCCGGTACTTGTCGGTTAAACGACCCCCAAAATTCTTCATATAATTATTACCTCATTTTTAAAATTCTTCATATTCTACGTTATTTTAATTCTATGTTACGTCAGAACTTATCTATTACGTCATAAACCTGAACGTTTCGTCATTAGAAACATGGACGACACTAACCCTAACCCTGACCCTAACCGACCCTCACGGCGCGTAACAACGAGGCTTAACCTCAACGTAACCGATATGGACTATAAAACTTGAAGTCGTGACGGTCGGTTAGGGTCAGGGTTAGGGTTAGTGTCGTCATTAGAAGACAGATATTAACTGTCGTGAGCACATTCCTGTAGACCTACAGGGGTCTCTCGTCTAGTTATAATTAAAAGATCTTTTTGGGGGTCGTTAAACCGACAAGTACCAATTGGCCTATTTATGTTTCCTAACTTTCGTTACCAAAAAAATGTTGCTAAGAGAATAAGAAGGTTATTTTGATACAGGTAAGCATGGTCAACAGTGAAGAATTACGCCGCATTATCCTCTCTTCACCACCCAAGTCTTGTGAATTGGATCCTCTCCCGACCTTCCTACTCCAGGAATTCGTGGACATTCTTCTTCCGCTTCTCACAACCCTCTGTAATCGATCTCTTCAGGAAGGCATCCTGCCTCCAACGTAGAAGAGATCCATCCTGATTCCTGTCCTGAAGAGTGACGGACTAGATCCAGCTGACCCAGTGAATTACAGACCGATAGCGAACGTCACCTTCCTCTCGAAAACCATCAAAAAGGTCGCTGCAATGCAGCTCGTCGCCTACGGTACTTAGAAAGTTAGACGAGAACAAACTGATTCCGCCATGTCAATCTGGCGGAAGCGTCTGTGTGTCCGCGAACTCTGGGGTTTTAGTTTCGAAGAGTTCGCTCATCGGTTGGTTTCCTAGTAAATTATAGTAATTCTTGTATCACATCACAACCCTACCCCAAAAGAAAAACTCATCGGATTTGGAAAAATTGTGTGGGTCATTTATTTTAACCCTGGGGTGCTCAAGCCCCCCCTCCGCACCCCTAGTTGCGCCTCTGTATACACAGTGATGAGAGTAATTGCAGCGCACCAGATTCAGTGGCTGTTGCGCCCACACACCGGATAACTGTAGCAGGCCTATTATACTTAGTTGTACTAATAGCTAATAGTATAGGAATTTATACCCCGCACTGCCCGCAGTCGATCGAAAAATCGTCGACTCGATGGACTTGCAAGTCGATCGTTTGTTTTGACAAGTCGAGTCGATCGTTATTTTCTCGACTCGACTCTAAATATGTGTACTTACTATTTTTTGCGGCTACGTCACAAAATGACAGACATACATGATATAGGCTAATGACGCAATTCAATGTAAACAAACAACTACCATATGAACCTGATATGAAGTTGAGTGCAAATAACGAACCTCTTGGAGCTTTGTTATTAGTGGAAGTTACAGAGATACTTTTCCCACAGTTTTACTTTTTACGGTGAAAATGGGGCGATTAAGATTCATTCATTCATTCAAAAATGTATATAGCGCCCCTTCAAGGTAACTACTCAGAAGCGCTCCCCAACTCCAGCCCGGCAAAATGTATGTTTTTAAATGGCCATAAAAAGTATCAATACATGATCTAGGGAACAGGCGTAGTTCCCTAGAGAGGCTATTCCAAACCCAATAGGGCCTACCACAGAGGAATGCACGGTTCTGCATAGTTGCTGTGCGTGCAAACGGGACCATCACTGGTCCACTACCCCCTCCAGCAGAGCGAAGAGAGCGGGACTACTCTGACCCCGATACCAGCTGACAGAGGTCTATTAGGTAGGCTGGCGAAAGGCAAAGTTGGCATCGCCAAACCAGAGATGTGCTAAGAATGCCTACATTGTTGCCTCCCGGATATGAAATGCCATACGATTAGTGTCATTTGGATTCGTGGCATAATACCTGCAATTTTAGCAGACGCGTGATATAATACACACACACACACACACACACACACACATCGATAGCACACACACCATGGATGCATTGACAGTTTTTGGACACACACACAATACATTACGGCACACACACACACACAAGACACACACGCCTGTTTATATGTCTGCTTGCATGTGTGTATGTCTGTGTCTGCCTGCCTGTCGGTGTGTCTGTGTGTCTCTGCCACTGTGTGTGTGTGTGTGTGTCTGTGTAGACTGTGTGTGTCTATGTGCTGTGTTGTCTGTCTGTCTCTGTCGGTGTCTCCAGCAGTCGTGTCGAGTAATTAACGACATCTTACTGCTGAACGTCGTTGACAACGACCTTACTTTTACCTAAGACGACGTCACTATATGGACATCAGACGAGTGAACGCAGCAGGCACAGTCTACAGAGCAGAGCAGAATAGGGGTATGTCTTAACCCTACATTAACCCTACGTCTACATTTCAGCACTTTGCGATTAGTAGTAATAGTATGTTCAGCGACATCATATGGCTGCCCAATATATACAGGACGATTCAAGTCGACAGAACATAAGCCAAATGCGCCCTCTGTTAATTAACTTCAACAGTTTTATTAACATAGAGTACAATTCATTTATCGATGCTGAGATTTAAAAGAGTTGCTGTCGAGGGCTTACAAAGTGTCATTCGATTGGGTTTCAAACTGTACACACACGGTACACACCCAATTCTTAGCTTAGCGTTTACTTGAGATAAAAGATACGCGGTCTTTGACTTCATTACATGTAATTACTTAACAAACAGTTCAGTGACAACATTAGGCTACTTTCACAGTTCCACTTAAATTTCTCTAAATGCACGAATCTGTCAACAAGTCCCACATTTTAAACTAAAAGTATAAACAAAAATGAGCGCTTACTTTAATATGCATTTACAACTTCCTTTTATATGATTTTCTCGGCAACAAAGGTGCAAAAACCAAACTTTTTTCAAAATGAAAAAGTTGGTTTGTTGGTTTTTTTTCTTTATTTTTTTGTTTCTTTAACTGTGTTTATAAGATTTTCCTATTTCGGATCATAAAACTCATAAAATGGCATAATAAAAAACGTTCAATATAATCAGATGCATATAAATGAAATTAACTAGAACAGTAGAACCGTAGAATGTCAAAAACGAAGTTAACAAAGACCATACAACAATTGGCAAGAGAGTTGAAGAAATGCCATTTTTGGCTTTTATAATTTCTAAATTTGTACAACACCAAAAAACCAAAATTTGCGGTTTTGTTTTTTGTTTAAAAAAAACCAAAATCCAAAAATCAAGCCTTTAACAGCCCTGCCTGAGTAGACCAGGTTAGACCGGTATAGTGGCATATCGCAACCTCAGAGCGTCGTTTATCACGCGAGCGCCACATGATAGATTTCCGACGTCACAACACCCATAGCGCCTGCTACGATGTGAACACGTGATCAGGGCGTGTCAGCTAGGCGCATCCAGTAGTTATATTCGAGGGGTTTAAGCCAGAAGGGAGTAACTAGGTTTTTTTCCATTTCGAGATAAACGAAGAAAACGGAAATTTTGTTACAGTATTTTTTTAAAAATTTTTTCTAGCATTTTTTTATTTAAACAATGAAAATTATTTCTAGCTAAATGCTGAGCAATAAGATCCATCCTGAAAATGCATTAAAGTATGCATTGTATTGTTTACACATAACGTGACAATTTGGTGAATTTTGTCAAAGTTTGACAAGATGCAACCTTCTGGCAAGAGAAAACTTTTTATGATGAAACCATCATAAATTCTGTGTATTATTTGCAAGATAACCACCAACAAAATTTATCTGAAGAAACACTGAGTCATACTGCACAATCTAGCACAAATTATTAATAATTATGGGCCAAGATAATAATTTTTTTTCTGAAGATACAATATTCTGGTGTAAAATCATAAAACGCACCCTTACAAAATGGTATAAACAACTAATAACTTTAGAATAACGATAGATGATATCACGCTCTCCAATTTCTACGCAAGTAAGTAAGTGGTTTAAGTTGTTTGAAGAGTAAAGTAAGTAAAATAAGCATTTTTTTCACGCTAATTTTAATTGCCTAAAAATAATTCATTTGTGCCATAGAGACGTATCTAAGCAATGCATGGGTTTCACGTACTGCCAGATGGATGTATCTTCTTCAAGATGCAACCCTTCTGGCATGAAAACTGCTATTTTTACATCCTTATGGCATAAATGTGACCCATAATTTGGGTTGTATCTTCAAACCAACTCTCTTAAATGAAGCCTTATAGCTACGGCCTTCTGGCAGTACCTGCTTTGTAGTCAGTTGATTCAATTTCTGTGAAAATGTCCATTTGACAAAAAATCGTAGATACGACCTTCTTTAAACCCCTGGATACTACTTCAAACACCCCCCCTAGCGGCTAGCACCATAGAACGAGTATGCGCATATCTACGAATATTAAGATTTTAGAAATTTACGAATATTGACGAATATTACCAACGAATCAGAATATTAAATGTTTTTAGTTCTTTTAATTCTTTATTCTTCCAAATCCGGTATAATTGTAAAAAGTCATGCCAAAAATCTGCATGAACAGTTACATAATTATTACAGTTACTCAGCCAAAATAATACCCCTAAGGTTGGTGAAATAATACTTTCATTATATCGAGCGTACTAGGTGCTTGGCCGCACTTGGGCGCCAATACGAATAACAGAAATTTCAAAAACATATAGGCCCTATATAGGCCAACGAATTTATGATTCAGTTGCATTCCATATCCGTGGCCTATAAGCCAAGCCAAGCCAAGCGCAGAGAGAGAGACACACACAGACAGACAGATAGAGACAGCCAGACATACATACAGACAGACAGAGACAGAGAGAGATTCCTCTGCATCGGTTCAGTGGCATTGACATGTTCTTAATTAGTAGTCTTAAATTAGTTGTAAACAAAGCAAAAACAGTTACGTCATCGTCATCAACGAATATTTACGAATAGGGCCTATTATGAATATTAAAAATGCCCTAATATTCACGAATATTTACGAATATTAAAGCCTGAAGTCACGAATTCTCGTTCTATGGCTAGCACAAAGAAGTAAACAGCCCTATGACTCACCGATACGACGTAGTGTAAATTTTTAATACAAATGGGGCTTAAACCTTGCTGACTATTCGGCATAATATTACGTTCACAGTTGCCGAAAATATGAGCAGATGATTCATGTCTCTGAGTATCTGGTATCACGCCACAGAATTAAGAATTCACAGAAATAACTGCAGCTTTGGCTTCGCGGGTCTCTGCCACAAAAGACAATAATAAGCTTTAAGATCGAGACAAAGAGATGACAATGACGTGGCTACTATGCAACTCTGTTCTAGTTCTGCAACGGCTGAATACGGCATGTGAATTTAAGCTTAAACAATGGCACTTTATATTCGTCTTATGGAAAGCAGTCAGACAGAAATTCGCCCTATACTAATACTAATCGAGGGAATTCTCAGGGAACTAGGGCTCTTAGAATAAGAAACTATACTAGCCTTCAAAATGTGGAAGAGATTTAATATAATTATCAGATAACATTCAGTAACAGATAAACTAACGCAGTGCGCAGTTATAAATAAAATGAAAACGAAATCAAAATGAACATACGAAACCCAAGAGAAATGTAGGGTGCATCAGACCCTCAGCGACCCCATGCAGTAGGGCACGTCATAGTCCCGGCTCGAATGCTGCAAATCTTGGGTCAAAGCATTTTTACCTTCTTCTAGCTTGGTTATGGTCACGTAGTAAATCGTGAACCAGACGACGAGGGCAATAGACGGGGGCACCAATCTGGAAAGGACTTTCGTGATAATCGTACGCTACAACACATAGGCCTAGGGCTTTTCGAGCCAAGAACCCGTCAAGGAAGTTTAATCCTTCCGCCGGAAATTCAACTTTATCTGATGTAATCTGATGTTACCTGATGTACACCGGGAATCAAATACGTAGCCCTATATGCCGCTCATTCCAAGGGAATATACGCACGCTAACTACCAAAGCTGGTTTATGCAGCGCCAGCACCTTTAGTACTTCTGCATCGCCCATGATAGATCTCTACACGTTCGCATAATTGCATAAAATAGAGTTTTGTATATTATACCTGGATACTTAATACTGATCATTAGCAGATCTAAGTGTATGTAAATACAATAATTATTGTGCGATAAGATATTGTTGCCCTGACGTCTCGTCAACTGGCGTCCATGTAAGCCGCCCTGTTTCTATAGAGGCTAGCGCATGCTCACTGTTGTTCGTCTACGCCCACGAGTCTCAGATCTACTTGAAAGTCGACAAATGGTCGTCATTAGCTCAGATGCACTGTACATTTAACCGCTCAGGTTCAAAGGCTTCATATTGTATGCTTCCATGAAATAAAATTATGCCTCGGGTGCTATGACTGAAACGCCACCAGGGATCGATATGCTGCACGTGACAGGAGAGTCTCAGAAATCAACGAAACAAATGAGCTGAATCTGCGCCGATGTCAAAGCGACCTCTCAATTATTTGTCGGCAAAGCATTTTTTCGTTAATCTTAATTTATGCTTACCAATAAAAGCAGCGACGATAACGCTGCGTTTGAAAGAACACTGTTGGTTATCCTATGATTAGCAATTACAGCAACGTATTGAAGAACTCTATAATCCACCACTATCATGCACTTAAGGGTAAGATTCAGAACGATTTGGAGCCAACAGAAAATCTAACTTAAACAGTAATCCAAAGAAACAAAATATACAACGAATTGATACTGTATTCAATTAGATACGCATTTTTATATACATGTATAGACGTAGACTATAGGCAATTGTGAAGTGTGAACACCATGACTCAGCTCAGGAGGCAAAGGATCAGCACACTTAACCCTTTCGCCCCTGAGCTCCCATAGCGGAAGTGAGATAACCCTACAACCCTGTGTGAAAACGCCCATAACCCTGAGCTCCTGGGGTAAAATCACTAACTTCAGAATGCATGTAAACTGAAATTGTACTGTCTCTGATGAGAAATCTGATATATAAGTAGAAGTTTCTGATAGCTAGCTAATGTTTTAGCGCCAAAATTTCACTTTACTGCACCCATCATCGATAGGAACATCACGAGTATCACTCACATGCGCAGCCATGCTTGCCGTAGGAACGTCCCCATAACTTTCGGTTTCAACTGTTTCATCTCTACTGCTATCACTGGCCATAATCCTTTCTCTCGCCTGTCCAATGGTATACCGTTTTCCACCAAATGTTTTCTTCGCAACAGTTGTTTCATTCGAACTGCAAGATGCCTTGCGTTTCGGCATTTTCAACGGCTATGGTCGTGTTTATTTATGCTACTGCACTGCAAGAAACTCACTTGACTTTGACATTCAAGTGACGTAATAACACTAAAAGTACGTCACTTCCTGTCCGAGTCAATGCTGGGATTGAAATAAACAGACCTAATTACCATAGCCGATATACAGGCCTTACGGGGATAAAATATAGACGCGATGCCGAAATATCGGCCTTACGGGTATTTGAAAAATTCAACGTAGCCGGTTTATCGGCCTTACGGGGATACGATAAATAAAGTCAAGCCGATATTTCGGCCTTACGGGGCAAGAGGGTTAACAGAAAATAGTCTTGTAGGCCTATACACGTGCGAGCACATCTTCCATAGGCCCTACTAGGCTTACTTACATGTATCTTCTTATCTATAGTGAAATACGGATGGCGTTCAGAATAAGTTGTAATAATCACTGAAAGACAAGGAAAGAATATGATGCTCATAACGATACATAAATTGGTAAATTTTTACCCTATGCTTATGATTTATTTTAAGGGTTTTCAGATAAATAAAATGTTGTTCGGTACCAGAATAGGACGATAACCTTCAATGATGCGGACTGCACACTTCTGGAGTAGCCTACTTTTAATTTCTGTAGCTCTGTTATTGTCTTTATATGCATAGATCTATACTAAATAATTATAGACTATTAGTCTATGAGGGGGAGCGGGGTGTTGGAACAATGATACCCCTAACACTCTGGCGTGAAGAGCGGAACATCAAGCAGGAAGCGGGATCAATACCAGCAACCCCGTAAAGGTCGACTCAACCTTCAGCTCACTATAGGTGCATGGGCAGCATGGCCACTGAAAAATGGGCAGTAATACAGATGGGCGCCTTGCATGGCGGTCATGCAGTTAAATTCGACTCCTGTTAAACTTGTTATCATCCTTTACTAGCCTACTATAACATGTAATCTTACTGCGGTTTGTCAGTTTGTCAGTTGGACTTATAAACACGCAGATTAAGATTAAGATTAAGAATATTATTATTATTATTATTATTATTATTATTATTATTATTATTATTATTATTATTATTATTATTATTATTATTATTATTATTATTATTATTATTATTATTATTATTATTATTATTATTATTATTATTATTTATTATTATTATATTGATGATGATGATGATGATGATGATGATGATGATGATGATGATGATGATGATGATGATGATGATGATGATGATGATGATGATGATGATGATGATGATGATGATGATGATGATGATGATGATGATGATGATGATGATGATGATGATGATGATGATGATGATGATGATGATGATGATGATGATGATGATGATGATGATGATGATGATGATGATGATGATGATGATGATGATGATGATGATGATGATGATGATGATGATGATGATGATGATGATGATGATGATGATGATGATGATGATGATGATGATGATGATGATGATGATGATGATGATGATGATGATGATGATGATGATGATGATGATGATGATGATGATGATGATGATGATGATGATGATGATGATGATGATGATGATGATGATGATGATGATGATATACACATGGGCTATTATAGCCAGTACATGCTACATCTGATATTCGTATCAACGCATATAGGTACTTTCGGACCAATATATATTCCATGCGAATAGAGGTGTCCCTATCAATCGCATAAGGTATTTTCGGATAACTGAATGCAAGGTTTATATAGGCTATGCAGCCATGTTATTGAGTCACCGCAACAGATGTTACAGACATTTTCAACATCTAAAGCCTAATGCAATAGAACGTAGGTATTACTGTTGAGGTGTCAAAAGGACAACTAGAAGGATCGTTTGACCCGCTTGATTCAGGATTGTCCCTTTTCCGTTGTTAATGTTACAGGCGGCTTGTTTGAATTACAAGCTTATAGTCAAAATTTTTTTATTCAATTCTATTATATTTGTAGGCCTACATAGTTTTATTAGGCTCACCTGCTGGAAAGTTAACCCAACGTCCACCTCCTGCAGTCCCTGTTCGTTTCTCTGCCTCTCCGCCTGCATGCCCGTCTGCCACCGTCCCTCCCTTGAAATCCACATCTGCTCTGTAATTATTTTTGCTTTAGGCTTAGCATACAGTCTGCGAAGATATTGCACGCATCAGTTTAATCGCAACAGTGTATACAGTTACAAAAGAGACGTTGCGTGCGATCGGCGCTATATTATTATTATGCTGGAGTCATGAACACTGGATTCATATAATATACAGACGTTTCATAAAGGTATAAAGCGTTGATAGATTTAGGATTCATTTCTCGTCTGCATGCGTCCACGGAAAGTCCAACGCCGTCTGCTGTGCTCTACGCAAGAGAAGTAATATTCGCGGATTAATGTCGTTTCGCTACGGACGATAGCCGAGGCAGCAGTCTCTACATCGTTTGCAGTTTTCAGGTATAGCCTACGCACATTGTGTAGCTGAGAGTCTGAGACATCACTTATCGTCGAATTATTAGCATCATCATCGTAGTCGTCATTTGAGTTACAGCTGCTGTCATTCTAGTTTATTTTAAATAAGTGCAAGAGGCCGATAGTGATTCGCATGCATATAATAACACAATCGGACGCTTTGGAAATCATTATTTTCTGACTCGAGCCCTCTAGCAACATTCAGATGCGTCTCTGCTGATTTTTGTTAAGTGGACGAATTATTCTCTCTCTAGAATTGACTTTCTCTGAATTTACTGCAGGCGACAGAAGCAGCAATCGGAAAAGTTCCTTTGTTGAATTTTCACGACACCACAAAAGACGTCGTCGGCAAATCGCGCGCTACAGAAGATCACGAAAAACGCCTCCTCTGATTCGTAAATCATACAGTGCCGGAAATCGTGATTCGTGGATGGGCGCTATAAAATCCTCTGGTTCTGACCAATGGCTAATGCTTTTGGAATGTGGGCTTGCGTAGATCATCGTTTGATGCCTCTAGCATTTCGCTGACAGCACTAATAACGTTTCCGATTAGATTATAGACAAGAACAGATTGGATAAGATTGGATTAAATTAGTCGACTATGACCGTGAAAGTGTGCAACGTGACTCCGGGCGGGTACCTTCTAGAGAGTCCCGATACCCACAACTGCGTCACACCGTACTTCGTGGCGGTTGACGACAGCCAGTACACCGTGATCGTCAACGGCATCATCGCACCGTGCCTGGTGGCTGTGACAACCGTCATGAACACCCTCGTTTGCATCGTCCTGCTCAAGCGCCACATGATCAACCCGACGAACACGATCCTCGTCGCCATTGCTGTTTCGGACGTCCTGACTGGACTCTGCCCCACACCCTGCTACGTCTACTTCTTCACGCTGTCCAACTACAACGCCTACATGCCGTACGAATGGTGCCACATCTATTTCTGGCTGACCGACTACCTTCCGTCTCTCTTCCACATGGCATCCGTCTGGCTGACGGTCGCCCTCGCCGGGCATCGCTACCTTTGCATCTGCCACTCGATGACCGACCGCTTCAGCGTCCATCGCATCGTCCGAGCCATCGTCGGCATCTACATGGCAGCCATCGCCAGCCAGGCCGTCCGCTTCTTCGAGTACCAGGTCACGCCGGTCCCCTTTCTCCCCGATTCCGACCCCGGTTTCGTCGGGTGCATGGTCGACTACGCGTCCGCCTTGACGCTCTACTGCGACATCTACCTAAGCCTCTACTTCTGGTTCCGCGCCATCTTCGTTCACTTCCTGCCGTGTCTCCTGCTCTGCTTCTTCAGCACCATGCTTGCCCTCGCCGTTCAAGGCGCGCGCGTCAGAAGGGAGCGCCTGGCCGCGCAGAACCGTCATCGCGAGCTTCTCATCATGAACCAGGTGAGTGCAACAACGACGATGCTGATCGTCGTTGTCGGCGTGTTTCTGCTCGTCGAGTTTCCCGTCGGGGTTTTTATCGTCACCATGACCTTCGAGAACAACATCGGAGTGGAACTCGTCCGAGCGGAGACGAGCCGCCTGCAGGAACTTATCTCGAACGTCGTCATACTGCTCAGCTACCCAATCAACTTCTTCATCTACTGCGCCATGAGTCGACTGTTTCGTCAGACGTTCTGTGGGCTGTTCGTACGGGATGCGCATGCGTCGACCGTGTCACGAGTCGCCGTTCTTCAGCCGGGAAACGTCGACGTGAACATGCCCCAATCGGAGTTGCGAGAAGTGCTGCTCATGCAAGAGAGAACGGTCCAGGCACCGCACACGAAGTGAGGACTCCAAACAAGGGGATGAGCAGAACAAAAAGGAGGGATGATGATCAGTTCTACGCGTAAACAGTGTTTCCGTTAACGCCCAAATGGCCGGTTCTTTTACATTGACAAATGTCCAAAACGTCCAAATTGTTCGGGCTAGGCGTAAGTAAACTTCGAGTGGTGAGTTCCATACGTCCATTTGTTTATCGTCGGACGTATAGGGCCTATGTCAGGCTATGTGTCAAGCACTGAGGCTAATTAGATATTGTTTCGTCGTTATGTGTATTGGTCTGTGGATTAGTAGGCTACTATTCATCCGGTGTGATCGCCGTTAGAAATGAGCTACGTCCAAACATCTAGGTCAGGACGTAAGTACGTCGTCCTCTTTCTGACTCTAATGGAAACACTGATGGTGATCCTGCTTCGTTTCGGTGAGAAATGTCTTCACTGCAGACGGTAATAATAGTACTGTTACACGACTCTCTTAGGATCCAGTGCACTGGGTCTCAAAGGTCCCCACGGAACCACTCTGTCGGAGTCAAACTTAATTGCGACAGTTCATCTAGCCCTAGTTCATCTAGGGAATAATGATTTTTATCAGAAATGAAAAGTGTGAACAAGATCGTCAAGGTAAAAACATTTTCACTACTCATCAACAGTGACTAGAATTCTCTGGCTAGAGCCATAACTAATACATCCAAATATGAACATATGTAACCCATGTGCTTAAATCTTTGCATTGGCTTCCTGTTCAGCAAAGAATTCGTTTCAAACTGGGGCTCATAGTATATAAAACTGTAAACTCTGGACAACCACAATATTTAAAATCAGTTCTTATTCCACAGACTAATCTTTATTCAATGAGGTCATCTGATAATATAATAATAATAATAATAATAATAATAATAATAATAATAATAATAATAATAATAATAATAATAATAATAATAACGACAATTTATATGGCGCCGTAACACGGCCATGCAGTTACAAGGGCGCCTGATCATCTTTGTCTGGTCATACCGAAATCAAGAACTGTTCTTGGCAAAGGTGCTTTTTCAGTTGCTAGACCTACTCTTTGGAACTCTCGCCCTGTGTCTGTACGCTGTGCTCAGTCGCTTGTGTCACTTCGCTCTCGGCTGAAAACTTACCTCTTTCAAATTGCTTATCCACCGTAGGCTGTCTCTCTGTCTCTTACGGACTGATCTTTTGGATGTTGACCTGATTACGGCTTGGTTTTGGTGTGCCATCGGTTGATGCCTTGTGCATTAGACACCGGCGCAATAGAAGTTGCTAATTACCTTACATTACTTCATCATAGCCATACAACAATACCCTATTATAAAACAGGCTAGAATGTTATTTACCAATCTGTGTCACCAGCGTTGTTTTACCTATACAGGGAAGGACGTTTCGGGAATATAGTGGAGGTGGGTGTAACTCGCCATCACGTACCACCTGGACCACACTTTGAGAATCACTGATCCAGCGCATATAAGAAAATATTTACTACAAACCTTCAGTGCAATAAAATTAGAAACTTTTAGTAAGGGTGTTTTGAGCCTTCTATCGATATACTATATAGACTTCAATGTATTTCTAGCAACACGTACACAGCAAGAAGACCGAGACAGGAGACCATTTGGTGACTGACGGCTGCGACCAGTTTATTGCATAAAGAGACAAGCAGGGTGTGGAGTCGTGTTTTGTGAAAGATTGGCGGGGACTGAGAAGTGCGTTAGAATGGAGCTAGGCAAAAGCTATAATTCAGCCTATAGATAGTAAGGAGAGCTTTGAGATATGAGTTATTATTATTATTATTATTATTATTATTATTATTATTATTATTATTATTATTATTATTATTATTATTATTATTATTATTATTATTATTATTATTATTATATGAAGATAAAGAAGTTTTCCTAGTCAAGAGTTGCTTTTTTTAGAAGGGGAGTGCTGAAGGCTACGGGGACACAACCAGTAGAGAAAGAGAGAGAAGATATATATAGAGAGGGAGAGAGAAAACAGATTAAGCAATTATGTTGGTGAGGACAGAAGTGAGGACAGAATCTCAGTAGTTGAGAAGAGAAGCGGGAATAGGGTCTAGTTCACTTCGTTTGTTGGAGACAGAGCTTAGGAGGAATGACACTTCTAAGTCGAAAGTAGGAAGAAGAGTTGGGAACGTTGATCGAGAGACGGGGAAGGAGGCACTGAATTGGTGTTGGAGGAAGCGCCCTGCAGGAGTGTCTGAGTGGCTCAGTGTCTGATGGGTGTAGCATCGGCCGGCAAGTGAATAGGAATGATGAAGATGGAATTGATTTTAAATGACTATATTGTTGAGCAACAGTGGGTTCTGTAAATCTGGAGACGAGAGCATGCAGGTGGGAAGGCATGAAGGTAATTGTTATGAAGCGGAGCAACAGAAGAGCGAGTTACAGAGCCAGCGGAGACATAATTATGGATCAAGATGGCGAGCGGCGAGTGTAGACAGAAAGAAGCCGGAGGAAATTGGATATTAACCTGAGGCAACCTGGAGACGGTTGCACTTATTGGCCACAGAGCAGGAACGATGTCATTTGGGAGACAGACCGAGCGTGTGGAAATAGGTAAAGTGGTCTAGAATCTAGAATAACCTAGATCGAGGAAAATAGAAATAAAGCTGAAGACACGAACGCAACACTCAGTCGACTACCCTGGCGCGCTCTGTCTGTGTCTGTGTCTGTGTCTGTCTCTGTCTGTCTGTCTGTCTGTTTCTCTATCTCTGTTTCTCTCTGTCTGTCTGTTTCTCTCTGTCTCTGTCTCTGTCTCTGTGTCTCTGTGTCTCTCTGTCTCTCTGTCTCTCTGTCTCTGTGTCTCTCTCTCTCTGTGTCTCTGTCTCTCTCTCTCTCTCTCTCTCTCTCTCTCTCTCTCTTTCTCTCTCTGTCTCTCTTTCGCTACATATATCGTTATCGCTATAGCCTCCTATATGACACATGACACTTCTTGTTTCCTTAGGCAATAATCAATGTATAGTTATTAGTATGTATACTCTCTAGTGTTGCTGCTGACTTGGGTTTAGACCCTCGGGCCGTTTGCAGCTGACTTTAGCGGAAACAGACGTCTGCGGTTCATCAGAGAAGTTCAAAGACAGCGCCTTGCATGAGGTACGAATGAAAACAATAACTTGCAGCGTCATGGTTCTGCAGTCAACGCTTTTCTGAAGGGACATGCGGGTCTGGTTCCACATTTTGAATTCTGTGACAGCTTGGGTCTCGACTGCTTTTGTTCAAACGATTAAAAGTATACTATCTCGTTTAACTTAGAAACGACCGTCGAACGTGGACCCCGGACGCCCTTATACCCGGGGATCCGTGCATCGAATAAGTACCGCGTGTATCACGAAAACGGTGCCTGCATGGATGATGGACAAATAGGCGAAACGGGTCAATGCCTAGAAGAGACAAGAATGGCCCAGTCAGTTTCTTAGAACGACAGAAATTAATACAACGCAATACACCACACTGCATTTCTACATTAAAATGCAATATAATACAATACAATGCAATACAATACAATACAGATTACAGTACAGTACTGTTCAATATAAAAATCTATATCTCAGCTCAGGCAACATTAGACAACCCTACAACTGTTATTGTTAAGAAATCCCGATGATCCTTTTCTGGTTCATTTACCCCTCCGTCATAGCCATAGCTACCATATACACCATTCCAATAAGAAGGGCTCAACAAAGAGCACTCTTAAAAGTAATGTCTACTAATCGCTTGCACTAATGTGACTGCGTAAACTAATAAACACACACGTCTGGCTTCAGATCACACCAAATGTAGTTTTTAACTACCCAGTGTAGCGTGACCATCTGATAAAAAAAAGGTATTGACACGCACGATTGCTACACGCCTCCATAGAAATTCTTCGGAAGGCTAGTCCTGAGGTTGAAGAGTTATTTGACTGGGGCGTAAAACCGACCACAGCAATCTAACGAAAGGACACCTCCCCATTCGGATGTTTAAAAAGTGTCTGCCTGTGACCGCATTCGCCGTGCTAGATATGTCCATGAGCCTTTGGCCACATTAATATCTGATGTTACTAGACGCTGCTTGAAAGAGCGAGCCTCGTGAGAATAGAGGTCGCTTGGTTTGATCAAGCTTAAGTCTTTGTGAGCGTGAGTCTACAAAAGAGGCGTGATGAGAATACGTCTTGCTTTATAATTTCGTCGTTGACTTACCGGCTTCACACCCGTTAGCCAACAGAACAAACACGGATTAAGTTTTCTTCAGTCTTAAGAGTTGTGTCTGGTTGCAGTATACGTTTCTGTGGCCTGAACTCTCGCATATTACACTGGACAACACACAAAATGTATCTTAAATGAAAATAGCAAATCTTTACTAATTTTGAGGCCCTGAACACGAAAATGACAGTAAAATTTGTCGATTGGCTCTCGTTTAGGAGAGACAGAGATGGTTACGTATAAATGCCGTGAGCCTCATTTGATAACTCAACGTGAGCTAAAATTTAATGACCTAGTCAGGGACTGAAATTCGTTGAAGGGGTCAAGGGGAATTGCTGAGCTCTCGGCTTCAGGGATGGAATCTGCTGGCACAATGAACTAAAGCTGTTAGTGTCATCTATCCAGTCAGTAGGCATTACTGTTATCTATAATGGTGATTTGAAACTTGTTCCACTTCTTTAGCTCCTTGTTGGATGCAGCTGGGGTAGACCAAGTAATATTCTTTCATTTGTGAGTGAGACAGTCGTGTAATAGATTCCAGCTACCCACTGGCCACGTCGCAAACATTTGTTGCCACGCCAAAGGAAAGTTCATCACAAACCACTTGTTGAACCCAGTAAGATTTCCTTGCCACCTCCTCACATCAAGATTGGACTAGTGAAGAACTTTGTCAAGGCATTGAACAAAAAAAAGGAAGGGGTTCAAAAATCTTAAGAGACAGGCTTCCTCGCATAGGTGAAGCTAAGATAACGAGAAGGCATATTTGCTGGTCCACAGATAAGAGAACTGATGAATGACAGTCGCTTTGACGAACTCCTGAACAATTTTGAGTCAAATGGGTGGCAGTCTTTGAAGGACGTTAACTTTCTCGGCAATAACAAATCACCAAATTATATTCAGTTGGTTGAAAAGATAGTTCACGCATTGCATCTGATGGATGTTACTAAATATACGTTTATTTCATTCCCGTCTGGATTTTTCCCAGCAAATCTTCGTGATGTCACAGATTACCATGACGAACGATTTCATCAGGACATTGCCACAATGGAAAAACGACTCCAGGGTGTGTGGAACACTAGTATGCTGTCTAATTACTGTTTGACACTGATCAGAGAGGCTTCTAACATTGAATACAAACGCAAATCAGCGGTTTTTCAGTTTTAAAATGTCCAAAAAATAAATGACAAGTACATTGTAAATTTCTGCATTAAGTAAATTTCTGCATTTCTTTTAAAATCTGGCGAACCATTTTTCTCAAAAACCTTACCCGATAAAAAAATTCTGAGAACACCACTGGATTCAGCGTGCCAAATTCTATATAAAACAGCTAAAAAAAATCGGATACAAAAAAAAATTTAAAATTTGTTGTCCAGTGTTATCTACAGATTATCCACTTTCTCATGGTACATGCATTTAATTCCTGTTGATGGGTTCCCGTCACCGGTTGAGACTACCTGTCATTGAAGGTACAGCTTCCTTCACTCCTCACAGCGGCCCATATATAGGCTTATGTTTTAATTCTTTCTTACACTGGTCCAGTTTTCTCCCATTGAAGATGCGTTCTATTCTTCCCATACGTGATGTTCACGCCCGTAGATCCTCCCACCCACACCTCTCTGTAAAAAATCGAACCCTGGATAGAAATCTGCTGTACTGCTAGACAGCGCATGTTTACTACGTACACTAGTCTCACCTTCAGTCAGACTTTGCCCGCATAAGCGTGGCCACAGAACGCGCTTTGCCTGAATGCCTGTTGTATAGGCGACAAGGATTGTTGTGGCGATCTCCACAGAGAGAGCACAACTTGAACTGATCCTTGTCCTTCGACCGTTGCTATTTGCTCTTAACACGCCATAGAATTATCCGCAACGGTATTAGCGACCTCTCTGCTTTGTGTTGAAAACGGTTGCTACGCGTACATGGTGCTCACACACCTGGGAATTCACTGCCCACGACGGTCGCTTGGCTCGCAGTGTTTTCTCGTGTATCGCCAGACAACAGCGACTGCGTTCACATACAGAGAACGATTAAGTGTTGGAGAGTCCATTTGAATTGAAGTCTTACACGGTAAGCATGTTGTGAGGTAGTTCTTCGGCGATAAGTAGTTTGTTCTCGCAAGTGGACTATTCTCGAAGCACTCCTACTTGTCATTCGCATCGTGCTGTAATTGCGTATTTATATCGCTATCATCTAATCAAGATCAATCGTCGCAGGAACGAAATTAAATGGTGTCTCTCGGACTCTCTATCAATTCTTTGTTTCAACTGTATTGTACATAATTTTGAATAATTGTCGTCAACGGCCTTTGATGTCATATGACGACGTTAAACTTTGGAATAAAAAACGAAAGTTATCTGCAGACCGCGTTCTTCTTTGTAATAATTTCTTGCATTTATGTTCTGAATAGGACAATCGGCAAAATGTCTCTTCACTACACTCCCATGGGCAACTCGAGAGGGGCAAAGAACCAACGGGTTAAGCATGGACAGAATCAGGCAGTGAGGCAGGAGGACACGCTGAGGGACCCGGAGAGGGACCGCCTGAAGAACTCGCTACATGGCGAGAACGCCCACGTTAGCGACTGTCTCGTCTGGAATGTGGGCGACGACGGTAAGCAGAAGGGTAGCACGAGCATCCGCAGTCCGCGCAAATACGAACCAGCAGAGTACGGAATTTCACGAGAGAACGAGTTCAGGATCACCAACTACAAGCCACTGCCCAGACATCCGGAGCTGGGACGGGCAAGACACCACCTGTACGGCGAAGACGGACCACCGAACCTCCATTCCAAACAGAAGTCGATGGAGGGAGGAGTGTCCGATGCCATGGTCGGCTGGCCTCAGGAGAGAAAGCTGGAAGAGGAGCGACAGGGTCGGAGTGGAGTAGGATGGGAAGTCGATGTTCGGGAGGGTAAAAGTCCAAAGATGACCAGGCGCAACCAGCGTCTCGAGGAGGGAGACTCGGACGCTGTCATGAACGACTTGATGGCGCATAGTTACATGAGGGATAACGAGGAACGGCTGCAGCAGCTGAGGGAACAGCAGATGCTCGACCAGGTGACGGTGCAGCGCAACCGCCACACATTCCGCGATAACAAGGCTTCCGTTCTGAGAGCGGAGGCGATCAACGGAGGAGGCGCCGGATATGGCCGAGAAGACCCGAAGGAACTCTGGAAGATGCCACGCTTCACGAACGCCAAGTCGAGACTTAACGACTGCCCAGAGTGCAAGCGACACGACTGCTACCACGAGGACGGCCGAGGTCAGTCTATCAAAATACAAAATCTGCCTCTTTGACCATGTTAACTCACATATAGACTGTTTCTCAGCGGAATGACCTTTGAAAGCTGCCTCTTAAACGTGCGTGGGGCAGAGGATCATTTGGGGCAGTCAGTCGATCGATGCTCCTCATTATAATTGGCGTTACAAGATGTAAAAAATTACTATTAAACAAAAACTTCTATGGCGCCGTGTCTAATGCATAAGGGATCAACCTATGGCACTCTAAAATCAGGTCAAATTTCACAAGGTTACATGTATTCCGCCGAGAGAGACAGTCAGTCGGCCTCAGCGTCTCACACACAATTATACAAACACCCCCCCCACACACACACACACACAGAGAAGGAGCAGATATGAAGCGATGCCAACGCCTAGGTTACGCACTTCCGCGTAGGCAACACGTCGAAATTATTCGGAAATACTAAACACTTGTATGCAGATGTCTTCTATACAAGCCTAGTTGAGTTTTCATTAGCTGCGAAACAGGAGCTTAATGAGTTCCGATTAACTGCAATTTCAAATAAATACCTGCCTACCGCTTCCTATAATACCGTTTTAGACCTGCCGTGATTTTGATTGACAGTTTTCTAAACAACTGCGTTCACATCAACTATACTGAACGAATGGTCTCGCTAAGATTATGGATTTGATTTCATCAAGCACCAGCGAACATGCACGACTACTCTAACGCACGTTTGCTGGCGCTGTGACATTTCGTGATTTATTTTTAGATTCATATGCACACATTGCAGCGGCGTCGCCACGATTTAAAAAGTAGTACACGGCAAATTGGGAAATTAGGGGTTCTGTCCCCCAGAAGCTGACTTCCTTCCTTCCTTTCTTCTTTTCCTCTTTGGTCTTCACTCCCGGATTAAAGCATTTTCTAGCGTCAATATGTCAACTGACCAAAATGGAATCTAAACTATAGCGTGATTTAGAGCCCATTGATCGCTGCACATCAGCATGACTCAGTTTCTACGTTATGTTCATTTCCACATATCGGTGTGGGAGGGGGGGTGGTTAATGGGCTCCGTCGAGCAATTTGTCATCTACGTTTGTACAGTTGTGGGTCGTGCCGCCATTCCCGGAAAATCAAACTTACAAAGAATCGCATAAAAAAATTCGGCGACCCCATGAAATCGGTTTGCGCTTAGGCCTAGATCATGCATAACGCCAGCCGAGACCTGATTCTAGGATGGTAGTCATTACCATCCTAGAATCATTGCATGCAATGCATTCAATTCAGCATTCTTTTACTAAGTGGTAATATTTGGAAGGTACTTAAAAGCCGCTGCATAAATAACCCAGATGCATGCATAAATACCTACATGTAGAACATTGTAGATACACACTACCTAGAATCCTAGATGGTAATGGTAACGACAGGAACGACGGCGGTGATGATGATGACAACGATGATTATAAATCATTCTGTGGTAGATGACGATAATGATGCCTGGTGACGATGACGACGAGAATTATTCTGAAGCACAGTTCGGTAGTCAATAAATTGCATCTTTGTTTACTTCAGGTTTTCCGAACGAACCAATTGGCAAGAAATGCAACAAAGGAAACTGCAAGGGGCAATGCAAGAAAGGAATGAGCGACAAAGGAATGAACGACAAATCCGGAAACAGGCCACAAGAAGAGGCCGAGACCGATCGTCCTTGTGCCTGCTGCCAACAGAATCATTATATGCAGGAACCGGAAGAGTATTCCTACTATGAGCATCAGCAACCGGAGAAGCAGTCCTTCAGGGATGACGATTATCCGAGAAATGGTCTCTTTGTTCTCTAGAGAACACGGCATACATCGGCTGCCTCCTTCTACTGTATAATAGTGACGTAAATTATAGGTGCACCATAAAGCCGGTGACTATCCTCGTGGAATCGGACAGTCCGTTGTAGATAGGTGTTGGATGCGGTGTTTGTATGTGATATTATATCCTTTGCTATATATTATTAAACATTAACATTCATGGCGTGTTAATTCAATAATTCGCCTCAATTTAAACGGCGTAATTGGAATAGAATATGCTTTAATTGTTTCGAAACGACATCAGAGAAAGAGAAGGTTTCCATAAAACCGATGGAAATGCTGTAGGTGTGCACCAGCGTAGCAAAAAGAAAGAAAACCTACAAGACTTTCCTTCGATTGCTGTTGAAACGATGAACTTGATAGAATAAAGTGTGAGTAAGTGTGAGCGGAAGGCACCAGTCAGCAATTTACTATAACTTACCCTTTTTCGAAGGTCTTGTAACGGTCAAATGACGGAACTTCACTCTGCTTTTACATGTCAATATTCAATAATTAACAAAAATAATGACTTCTTAATTAAGGTGCATAAAAGTCCCGGAAAAACAAATAACAGTAGATACATCCACAGGCCTAGTGCCTACACGGTGTATGTACATGTATAAGCCCTGTGAAAGCTGAACACTAGTCTCAAAAGTTGCTACCTTTTGCAACTAAATTGCAAATTGTGCACATCAAGAATCGATAGTTTCACTAGTCTTGTCGGCTTCTATTCATTGTTCTTTGACTGAGTGACATAGTAGCGTATATATATGAGACAGGTTCTTATTACCGATTATGCCCTGCTGGGGCTAAATAGGGAGGACTAAATACAAGAATCCGGAGTTGTAGGCAAAGACCAACCGCAGCCGTGATAAACACAGCAGAGCGAGTCTTGTACAAAGGTTCTAAAGCCATAATACTTTCCTTTTTATGTAGTATATAAGTAAGCATGATTAAATTGCATGCATTAATAAAAACATTTATATAGCGCATATAGAAGTGCTAAGACTCTTAAAACAACAGAATTTATATGGATATGAATGGTATATAACTATGCCAAAACCCTACGTCTACGTAGACGTGTGCTTATAAGACTAGAAAATAGGAAAGAGCAGAAAAGAAAAACAGAAATTATGGGACTTAAGTCACTTATCTTGTGTAACAAGATGCCATCACAACATCACTGTAGGACGAGATTATGTCAGACGTCACAGTGATGCATATAATAACTTGGCGACAATTTTTCTTCTCTTTGCCTCAGGTTCGTGTTTTCGTTGGTTTTAGCGGTGATTCTTTACGCAGTTTTTTGCCATGTAGCCATGATGTAGGCCTATTTAAAGAATCTGCAAATGACCTGTTGTTTTCAGCTGTGGTCATTTGAACACAAGTCAGTTCCAAACAACAAATGTTGTTTGGAACAAACGTTATAATGTTGTCCGATCCATCAGTTTGAAGAACGTTTAGCGTTGAGCTGTAACTTTTAGGGAGTTTGTCACGAGATCTGCGTTTCAGCGCCACTCCTCAAATGTCCGTGATATTTTTGTCTCATGACATTTTGTCAACAATGTATGGCTTCATTAATGTGAAGCTTGTGGGCTTCAAAGACCGCCTCTGTTAATGCTTTAAAGAGATTTTGCAGCTTCACTCTGTATTGGGTCTTCAATTTCAGCATAATCTGGTTTGTCTTCATCGATCAAGGATTCATTGCAAAAATTGCACTTAGTTGTTCTCAGTTCTCACAACGGCACCACTTATATAATGGATGATGTTGACCTCGCTTGATGTTGGCTCATAATTCAGTGTCAAGGAACCGGGAATGACATCGGCTATATAACCTGGAATTCCTTTGACAAGCCGAAGTTTCACATTGGAGAGCTGCATCTATATCAAACAGTGAAACGTGTAAACACTTTAACAGTGAATGAGATTTTGCGGTCATGCTAAGATTTTGCATCTGACAACTGGCGCAGCCATCCAAACCGACACTCTATGCCATCTATGGCATAGGTCTGCAATGGAATTCAATTATGTCTAACAAGACCTTAGTGAACCACATTCGATCAAGCAAATAGAACTCGCAAAGTCAGCAAGTGACTTGCAAGTATGCCGCAGTTCCAAAGATGTTTCCGTCGTCAACCCTGGTAACCTTGAACTCTCCCATCTGTTAAGAAATTCAGCAAAATCGCGCAGGAAATGTAACTTCCAATCAGATGATGATATAACTGGGTCCATTGCAATATTCCTTTTATGTAGGACTTTGATAGGAGTCTTAACATTCATGATGCTCCACAATGTCATGATTATTAGTGACAAGAAATCAGCGCTGTTAGATCATCCGCTTAGACCTTCTTCGTTTGAATAATACTTCAAAGCATCTCGAGTTGATTCGCAAAAATGGAAAGTGTAAATCGCGCAGAAGTCTTCTCGATGTTCTTAGGTTCTAGCGCTAAGGGGGGTTTCCTTTACACGGTGGTTCAATGAAAAGTAAGCCAAACTTTGTATTTCATATAAGTACTTCTAACATGAAAATATTTTTGTGAAGAAACTCTCAGTAGTATGGTTTGATCATTTAATTAAGAAGATGTTAAAAATGTCCTCCTTCTGCTTGCATCCGTCCGCTTACGCTGGCGCCATTGGGCAACAGCATCGTCGATTATCCTCTGATCCAGACCATCCCACTTCCAACAATCGTTGCTTCAGATCGTTTACATCATAGTTCCTGTCTGGTAGATTCGCATAACGCTCCACACTTTATAGTCGACAGGATTTAATCTGGACTGTTCGGAGGCCACATCTTGTCTCTCTTGTTAGCATTTCGATGGTTTCCCTGGCTCTGTGGACTGGGGTACTGTCCTGTTGAAAAACTAAACAGCCTTCTGCATGGGGCTAGATTATGATAACAGGTAGAAAATGTTGTGACAGCAGAACGTCGCGATAATAGGTTCTGTTAGTCTCCAGGATCAATGAAGACCAAATAGGAACGACTAAACCATTGGCTTACTTTTTATTGAACCACCGTGTATATGCCGTCTCCATGAGTCATTCGGCGGGTGTCTTCATTAGCTGAGAAGTGAATCATAGCGGGGCGACTCATTTGGCTCTTCGTATCCAATTAAGACCTCCTTGGGCTAACCAACACGCCTGAAACAGAAACATTAGTATGTCTAATTATCGCTATCTTGCGACTTTTTATCCCTCCAACTGGAACGTGCGTCTCTTTGATGCTAGTCTTTGACTTTCTCGTGATGAGATTTCATGCGTGAATGCCGGAAACTTGTTCCTCAGTTCTTCTACTCTGAACGGATACGAAAGCATAGCAGAACCATTAGCTGACGTCCTGCCACAGCATTAACACGTTATTATACATGTATGCAAAGCAATATTTGTCTATATGAATTATACACATAATTGCATTGTACATCACGGCCATATCCAACACATTTCACAGTTACATTTCTTACTTGCTTGTTGGTCCAGGTTGCGGAGTGACAACCTGTATGATTACTAATAAACGAATAGAAGCCTATGCTAATATATAATTCCATTGATCTAATTAGGCCCTAAAGTTGCCTTTGAATTTAAGTTCGCTAGTCCTGGTCACTAATATATAGAATAACATATACTCTTGATTTTTAAGTCACCATAAACAAGCACGAATATGTACAGAATATCCTATGGACATGGACATACACAGTGAACTTCTTATAAATTTATCGAAGTATTATTGTAGGCCTATATTTTAAAGACTAGTGCAGGTACATGTAGACGTGTATCAGATATAGGCCGTACCCTTACGTAACTATGCCTTAATTTGTCCTGTTTCGTCTTTAGTTTACTTGCCTTGCCTTGCCTTAATTACTCTACCTTTCCTTTTACTAGTTCTGCAATCTAAATTGCCATTAATTTTGCTTTACCTTACCTAAAATTGCCCTGTCTTGATCTGACAGGTTTTCCTCCGTTTGCTGTATACGGGAAACTATCCAGAACCTTGACCTGGTAATGCGTGTATACCTATCGCACTGCATGCTTACCTGCTGCAATATGAAACTGGCAGAATGCCTGCACGCCTAACAGATTGACTGTACTTATGCAACAACACGAACATTTGCTTTGCATAGAAAATGGTAATGAGCGGAATTTTGATACGGGAACAACGCATCCTTTGCGAAACTGTATCGGAATTGGAGCCTGTACACGTACCTGCATGGAGCCTTAGCAATTTTTCGACTTCAATCACGCTATTATGTCATACCAGTTCTCCGCTAAATATAACAAGGCTAGTTTGCGCTGCCTTTTCCCCCAATTTGGTTTACAGTCGGGTTGGTTATCTCGGTTTTTCTGAATTCATCTGCGAAATAGGTAGGGTCGTTACTAAGAAACGATGTCGCTCTCTGAGGCTCTTGCTCGTCACCACGAAAGAACTATTGGGGGGGGAGCAAGCCAGGTATGCCCCTTCATCTGTGTTTAGAAGCAAAATGCAAAGAATAGAGAGTAGATGTGCAAAGGGTTGGTTCAGACTGAGACATGCCGGTGTTCCGAGATATTCTATCCGTCCTAAATTTAAACTATTCGGGGGATGAATAAATTTAAGCCCCCCCCCGGATGGAATATACCGGTATCCCCTATATATAGTATCCGGGGGATAAACCATTTCTATCCCCATCGTGCCTGATAGCGTGCCAGATAGCGCATTGGATAACACACTGGCATGGAGAGCGAGAGGTACCGAGATCGAGATCCGTAGGCGGACATGCTTTGTAGGCTGCTATTAGCGCCGTGTATTGCAGGCTGTCTGTTCTGTTAGTAGTTAAGATTTATGTCTTCTGTCATTTGTGTTCTTGTGAATTGTTTAATTGTCATAACATGTAAATGTACAGCGCAGTGCGTTTGTCAGGCGCTTGATTAAAGAAAAGATATTATTTATATTATTATTATTATTAAAATCATCCCCCGGGGGATAAAAATCCAGAGGCATACGGCATTATTGAAAATGCGTATTATTCTTATTATTCTTATTATTATTAATTGATCAAGTTAATTGATAAATCAATGCTGTAATCAAAATCCAAAACCAGAAATAGGAAAAGCAAATGACTCTAAGTGCTCTAAGTGTTCTAAGCAATGTTCAGAACAAATCAAACCGTAGCTACATTCGGAAGAATAACCACAAACGGAAACAGCTTTCTTCTCCTTCTTTTAAGAGGGATTTTGGGGAAGACAGCATGACGCTGTCGCTGAAACATTTCTCAAGATGTTTCCGCATTTCTGAAGGATCACCGAAGTCAACATTCAGCGTGGCAGAACCGGAAGCAATCTAAAAGGCATAGGCAGTTGCGTAGAGCCCACATGAAGAGAAGTCCTTTTGCTGCTGGCAGAGAGGACCTTAACATGTAGGTTCCCCGATGTGGTTAGGTGCCTTATGTTGAACTGCCGCAATTGTCGGCCGAGAATTGCCACTGTCGAGTAATTTCCATCATCCTGCGAATGTTCTCCTCGTCTGGACTCTT